>LOEQ01000022.1:715652-734274 GCA_001685075.1 Bramus lutescens | reverse complement strand
CCACCTGGCTAGCTTATACCCCGAAATAACAACACACAAATTGTATTCATTTAACGCTGCCTGACCCATTATCTCCAGCCCCTTATTGGATAACTCTCACATATTGATCTAACCCATTTCTAATACTCTGTATTGCCACTTGACTGTGGCTTACTGGCATGAGTCTAACGAGCGTCTGTCTCAGAGAGAAGAGCCATGGAGTCAGCCACACTGCCTTCCTCCTCCCTGCCTCCAGTCCTGTCTTCCCCGCCTATCTAAGTTTTGCCCTATCAAAAGGCCTAGGCAGTTTCTTTATTTGACCAATGAAAGCAACACATAGAAAGAAGACCCTCCTACACCAGAGAAGGAGAGATAGAGGAGAGGGAGAGAGAGAGAGAGATGGATACATACATACATACATACATACATACATACATACATACATACATATACATACATACTAGGAGCTTCATGAGAAGAACTCTCTAACTGAAGGGAAGCCCAGATTTTTCACAATGTGTTATCAGGCTGTCAAAAACCACGGGGTCAACCCCTTGTAAACAGTTTCCTTGACTAATTGCTTCACTGTCTTTGGCCGGAGAAAGGAGGCTGCTCCCCAGAAGAAGGTATTCCTGAGCTGCCTCCAGTCGGCACACTGTGAAGTATCACAGACAGGGGCCGCACAGCCCTTCAGTGCAGGGGCTTCTTTAATTCTTACTGCCTTGTCATTACAAGCATTGACTAGACAGATGAAGGAATCATCTCCCCAGCCTTCTAAGTATTTAATAATAGAAAGTGGCTGCAGTGTGAAGACTATCATTATCATTATTGTTGTTATGCTAAAACGGCTTGGATTTCCAAAAGGCTTCTACCCTCATGTTCTTTGTGTAGGTTAAGATTAGTCTCAGCAGGGTGTGTTTGGAATCATGTCCCCCAGGAGTCACACAGTACAGAGAGAGAGAGAGAGAGAGAGAGAGAGAGAGAGAGAGATTTAGAGCTTGCAGCGGCAGTGGTGGCACTCTTGCCCTTGTGTCTTTCTTGAGAGAGAGAGAGAGAGATTGATTTAGAGCTTGCAGCAGCAGTGGTGGCACTCTTGCCCTTGTGTCCTTCTTGCCAGTCTTGCCCTGCCTGGCCCAGGTCTAAGTTCCAGCTGCTGCACGCTGGTCTTATGCCGGTCAGGCAGCCAGGAGGGAGAGGAAACCAGAATAAACATGTTTTGCAAGAGCAGAGCTAGTCCAAGTGGAGGCAATTCTAAATAAGGACAATGCAGTCTTTCAGGGCCAGCGCCTTGGCCTGTAGGCAGCTTCCTCCATGGGCGGACTTGCCATGTTTTCCACAGACAGACTGATAAGCTGCAAGTGCCTGAGCTAGGCTGCCGAGAAGCTCATGAGAGGCCTTTGTCCAGAGTAACATCAGAAGCTGGAGGGTGGTGGTCCCAGGGCAGTGGATCCAGCCAGGCCTTCAGTCCCAGCAGCTGGGCTCAAGGACATCAGATAGTTTGCTCATCTGAAAGAAGGAAAGGGGAATAACACATTGCTGGGTGGGCTCCCCTGAGAACTGACAGGAATGTGGAAAGTTCACCAACAATGACGAGATCGACAGAGCTCCACTAAGGATGCAGCTTTAGTTTCTACTTCTTTATCACTGGCTGGGTGACCCCTGGCCGGTCAGCTTCTTTGAATCTCAGTTTCCTACTTTGTGTGCCTCCTACTGGTCCTGGATTCTGATGGGCCCAGGGTACAGATACTAGTGAGCTAGTTTTCTGTGGCTACCATAAGCAGTGACCACAGCTTGGCTGTTTAATACGAAAGGCTTCCTTCAGCTCACAGCTTTAGAGCTTCCTACTTAGGCCTCGGAAGAGTCTCCCCAGAAGTTACAGAGAACAGGAGAACCCACGCATTGGCTGTTGCATCCCTTACATCCACCAGCATTCCTGGGCTGTGGTACATCTCTTCAACCTCCACCTCACGGCCTCCTCTTCCTGGGTATGAGCCAGTCTCCCTGTGCCTTCCTCTCAGAACACCAGTGAAGTAATTCGGGCTATCTCCCCTTTGAGAGTATTGTGTCTTCAAAGTCCTTGCTTTGGATAGGTAGCATTTACAGACTCCAGAGGTTAGGACCTAGTATCTTGACATTCCTCTCCTCAGCCTACTATAACCATCTCTTTGTTACAAATATGGAGAGTTTCAGAAGAATCTTATCATTTAAAAATATCCTGTGATTTAAGTGGAGATTTGGGAACTGTTGAGGCATACCACAAATAACATTGGAGTTCTTCATGTTATCCTGTTTCATGTGGGACCCCCCATCTTAATATCTCTACCACAAGGGAACTGGCAGAAGCACTCAGCTTTATGAGTGGAGGAATGGACACCTGGAAGCATTTGAATTTCATTTTAAGAGTAGCACAGTGGCTGTGTGTTTATACCAGGTAAACCTTTACAAACTCTGAGTCCCTGATCAATTTACTCAGCCTGTTTGGCAGGTTCCAGTATCCTCATAGATAAAATGAAAATAATTATATAATCTACTACTTAAGAAGTTCATAGGAATAAATGATATATTTTAAGAGAAGTTGTACCATTCTCAGCAAGTGACAAATATTGGTGATTGTTAACATTAAATGGCTTTCAAGTGTTTAATTGCCTCAAGAATCAGGCTAATTTAAAAATAAGGAGGGAGGGATAGCAGAAGCTACTGAGGGTTTTGTGAGTTCAAGTCAGTGTGTGTCATGGCTCTAAGCCATAGCTGATGACCTTGATGATCAGATAGAGTTTAGACCATTGTCTTCAGTGACCTGCCATTTCCAAGGCATAGAAAAGATTGTAGAGACCCAAAGAAAACACAGGAAATGGTGGCAGAAAGAAAATGGCAGCATTTAAATCCTTCTGTTCTTCATCCTCTCTGGTTGAAGACAAATTTATATAAGGAACATATATAAAATAGTAATTGTATTACTTAAAAGCATGATCCTAGAATGACAGAGATCCAATCAACTAAGCAAATAAAAATATATTTTATGTCATATAATAGTCTAGAGACACTGATATATATATATATATACATATGTAATTTTCATAACATTATTCATTGTAACCCAACATGGAATTTAGCCCAAATACCTACTCAACAGAGAAGCAGACAATGAAATGCCTTATATCCATAGCATAGACTAATACTTAGCCATGATATGAAGGGGATTAATATCAAGAATTTGCTAAGTAAAAGAAACTAGGGGCAAATGATCATATACTCACCATTTAATTTATTATAAATGTCCATAATAGAGAAATATATCAAAACAGAAAGCAGCCTGGAGCTCGCCAGCAACCAGAGAGCGGGGGATGAAGAGTGTCTTTGAGGTGATTAAAAGTCTTGGAAACACAGGCAGTATTTATGACAGACATAGTCATTATCACTGGGTTACATACTTTAAATGTCTAATGCTTAGTTTAAAAAAAATGGAACTTAAGAAATGTTAGAAGTGGGAAGTTCAGAACCTGCAGGAAGCTTTCTGGAAACTCCAGGCATCTGTTTTTCTTTCGTCTTATGATTCCAACATCTACAACTTTTAGCTTCTACTTCACGTTCTGAAGTGCTTCTCAAACCCCAATGACAGTGACTGCATTTCAGCCACCAGAAAGGAAATCAGAAAGGGGAAATGACGGAAAGACCCAAAGGACGTGGTGTCTTGACTAAGATTAGATGATGTGCAGAAATAAGCCACCGTAAGAATGGTGAGGCCAAGCTTTCCAGAGTCCTCAGAGGGCACAAGTCTCATGTCTGAGAGTTGAGGGCAGAGGGGAAGGCGGGAAAGCTGGAGGAGGTGGGCCCGGGGGAGTGAGCGTGCAGGCGTGTTGGCCTTCCCTGCCTGCCTCTGAAATGTAGGCTCTCCGTTCCTTTCCCCCTCACTTCACATTCCTAACCCTTGAGGACATAGATTCAATGAAATGATCAAACAAGAGTAACATCTAGAGCTGGCCTCTGTGTACCTAAGAGCGTGCATTTTGTCTTCTAGCTGAAGACTGTTGAAGTTATTTACCTCTTTCGGGCTGCTGCCGAGGATGCCACAACTGCAGGGCTGCCTCCCAGCCCAGGGCTGCGTGGTTTACTGCTGCCTGTCCAGGGGTCCTGTCCATTTTCTCCTCTTCTAATGACTTCATTTTCTGTGTCAGTGAAAGGCAAGGTAAGTGATGCTGACTTATGGCCAGGGCCAGCTGCTCTGTTATGGGCTGGCTCTTTGTCTCCCTGGGCCCTAAAAAGGTTTGGTGGTGTTGGGTACATGAGTGAGGAGGCTAATGGCACAGGTCACCCATGCCCACCCCTTCTCTGTTTTGGCTTTGACAGGATCTGGGTTTTATGTGCCAAGGAGGACAGCTGGGGCAAGCCTCCCTTGGCTAAGCCTCCTGTGGATGAAGAGAAAAAACAAGGACCTGCAGAGTTCAGCCAGGGCTCTGGACAAGTTCTTATGCCTTGAAGATGCCATGGTTGTGGTTATGGCGGAGAAAGTAGAGCTGGAGACCTTAGTCTGAATAGCTGATATGGGTTTCTTAAGAGCAAATAATGAAGACTTTTACACTTTGAGCAGGTCAATGATAAGAGGTGAGATTGCTAAATGTCTTCTGGAAGTAATCCCTAGGTTATAGAGCTCTGACCAGGAAACCTAAAGACAGGGTATCAGAGATTAACATGTAAAAATCAAAAGGTTGATAGTTTTAGCATTGCCTGATGTAGGAGAGTATTCTGAATCTGAGAATCATTGCTGCTGACAAAGTCTACCAATGCACTCAGCCCTAAATGATGCACTGCATGCTTTATGGCATTGCCTGAATACTACAGGATTTTTTTTTTTTTACATTTCAAAGGTAAGAAACAGAGACTCTGAGAGGTGGTGTAGCTTGCCCAGAGCCACCAGACATTAAGAAACAGTCAATACAAAGATCTCTTTGTGCATGGACTCGGTGTGAATGCTCTTAGTTAACATATATTTCATAGTCAATACTCTTTCCTTGTGGACTTCAGTGACTGGCTTCTCCTGTTCAGTCAGACACGGAATCATTGTTCATAGCATGGGAAGAAAGTTGAACAAAATTACCAAAGTCCTTCTTGCTAAACCTTGTAAACCAACTGCCAGTCAGAAGGTTAGCAAGTGGTGAAAGTCCAGGGAGGTAGGACCTTCTTTATTCTTCCATCTTGTAGTGGCATACAAGACACCAGATACAGAGTGGATTATGTCTATTCATCCCCAAAAAGCTAATCTCCACCCTTCAAAAGTGGAAGCCAAACTTTATAGAACACATAGACCCAATGGAAGGCATCTGCAAGAGACCTGGGAACAGAGGAGAAAGGTTAGCCCTGCCCTGCCCCCAGGAACCATACCTTTTTTGGGTGTTCCTCCACTTACCACTTTAGCTACTATCCAGGTAGCCCAATACTGAGGCCTAACAAGGTTCTGCTCTTTCCAGGTACTGTCCCCAGCACCCATGACCTCAACATCCTATATAGGTTTCCCTTGACTCCTTTTGTAAAAGCCCATAACTCTGCTTGTGCCACCCCTCTGTTTCCTAGTAGGACCCAGGGCATGCTAGTTATTATAGCTTTGGATCTTTACTATAGAGTATTTTAAACTATGCTTTGAACTGCAGAAGAGCTCTTGTAAGACCCGTTTTGAGAGTCATGGAACCCTGCCTGCTCAGCATCTGACCTGTAAAATAGTCCTTTACATTGTGTGAATATATGTCTTTAATAAAGAAACTGACTGGCCAATGGCTGGATAGGATAAGGTTAGGTGGGAGAACCAAACTAAGGACACTGGGAAGAAGAGCCGAGTCAGACACAGAGGGAGCAAGAGATGATAATAATAAATGTACCACCACGTGGAAGAGGGTAAATAAGAAATATGGGCTAATTTAAAATGTAAGAGCTAGTTAGTAATAGGCCTGAGCTATTGGCCTAGCATTTAGAATTAATAATAAGTCTTTGTGTGGCTATTTGAGAAAAGGTTGACAGGGGAAACTAATTGGCAGTCTAGACAAAAAACTCTACCTGAACTGACCCCAAAGTATTCCTTTCCCCTGCCTGTAGGTGGTGACTGCTCATTCATTTCTGGGCTGCTCAGATCTGAATAATTACACAGAAGGCATATCAATTACAACAGTGTTTGGCCAATAGCTGAGGCATATTCCTAGCTAATGCTTATATTTTAAATTAACCCATTTCTATTAATCTGTGTAGCAGTACAATGCTGTGGCTTACTGAGTAAATTCCCAGGCATCTGTCTCCTTCGGCAGCTACATGGCATCCCCCTACTCTGTCTACTTTCTCTCTATATCTCTGTTAGAATTTCCTATTAAGCCTATTAAGTCTATTAAGCCATTAAGCCATTGGCTGAAACAGCTTTTTTAATAACCAATGGTAATAAAACATATTCATAGCATATAGAGGGGAATCCCACATCACCTGCCTTTCTTCATTCTCCCAGGAAGCCAGAGGAGGATGCTTGTCATAAAGCCCAGTGTCTAAGCCAATACCCCCAACTCCAGCAGCAAACAAGAGAGAAAGAGGCAATTAGAAAAATTTCCACCCTCTCTTTTGTTGGCCTGAATGGCCTGATTTTTGCCTTGTGCCTTCATTGACTGTTTGTCATAATATCTTCCAAAGCAGAAAGTTCCATAAATCTTCCATAGGAATGGTTACTTGACTATCAGCCCATGTTCTACATACACGCAGAAATGTCATTAAGGCAACAAACAGTCCCACTGGCCCTGGCAAAGCCTTTTTCTGCCAGGCTCAAGTTACCTCAAATCAATATTTGAACAAGGATAAAAGCACATGTTTTCAAAACCAAATTAGTACAGTTAGGGCTGGAGGTGTGGTTGTAGCAGGCACATTCAGGCTCATCTTGGAGACTGTGCAGTTGGGCCAGCAGGGCCTGCCTCTTTTACAACCTTATAGGGTCATCAACATATGTGTGAATGTCACCAAGGTGATACTGAGATTCAGGAGAAATGGGAAATTTTACAAGGCTAGACATAATACTTGAGATTAAATAAAGGAAGTGAAGTATGTTTCTTCATGCATGTCTTAAATATTGTTTTAGGATCTGTACTAAGATCTAGGAGTCCAAATGGAGCAGAACTGTGAGACTAGGCTCTGGGGGAGTCATAGCACATTGTGGCAGGCAACAGGTAACCCCCACACAGTCATAAGATGCCCCAGGTAAGATCAGACCTTTGGTGTCTCCCTGCAGAAACAGGTTACCAAGGCCTACTGGGCACCCCTTTGTGAAGGCTTCCAAAGTCACACATGCTAAAATGCACTACAACTAACTCACGTGTTTGGCCTAGTCATGTGCCAAGCATCAGTAAGGGAAGAGTAGATGAGAGGAGAGAAAATCCTGCCTCATTCAGGAAGAAAGACAGATGCTATTCCGTTGACTCCACTTCTGGGAGTGAGCCAACTGATTGGTGAAGCAGGTGAAGGAATAAAATCTGTCAAGCATGACCTCCTATGGGTGCCATGAGAATAGACTCTGTGGTCCAAGAGTCTTACACAACCCTTTCCCAGGTGTTGACATAGGTTTCTGTCCCACCCGGTCCTGCAGTCATTCAGTCCCAAAGAAACACACAGAGGTCTACATTAATTATAAACTGGCTGGCCTATTAGCTCAGGCTTCTTATTAACTCTTATAACACATATTAGCCCAAAATTCTTGTCTGTGTTAGCCACATGGCTTGTTACCTTTTTTGGCAAGGCAGTCACATCTTGCTTGCTCTGTGTCTGGGTGACAACTGCAGACTGAAGCTTCCCTCTTCCCAGAATTCTCGTTGCCCCACCTCTACTTCTTGCCTGTTTTTTCTGCCTATACTTCCTGCCTGGCTACTGGCCAATCAGCATTTATTTAAAATACAAGTGACAGGGTACAGGCCATTGTCCCACAGCAACCAGGTTCTTATTCTTATTCTCTGCATGCGGACCAATTGTGGATTTCTGTATTAGCTGCCACCTTCTTTAAAAAGAAGCCTCTCTGATTGATGGTGAAAGATTCACTGTCCATTTAGCAAAACAATAGCAGTAGCCTCTTCTCCAGGGCTTATGACCTAGTTAGTGATCCAGATAAACCCAAATAACATCCATGCCCCAGACATTCAAAATGACCCATCTTATTTAGGAACTTGTATAACAGTTTGGTACCACATAGCAATGTCTCACTCAATGGTGGCCTGTGTACGCCACAAAGCATAACAAAGATGAAAAAAAATCTCACCTGGTGACATCTCTTTCCTAGCATTACAGTACAATTCATTATTCATAAGGTTTTGGTCATGCTGGTTTAAGCAAACTGAATGACAATGACAACAAAGTGTTAATACTCATACTTTCCATGGTGGGGAAGTAGTGTAGAAGGTCCTTATGTATATGTGTTGCTTTTATTTGTTAATGAATAAAGAATCTGTATTGGCCTGTAATAGGGCAGAGTAGAGCTAGGTGGACAAAACTAAACTGACTGCTGAGAGAAAGAAGGCAGAGTCAAGGAGAAGCCATGTAGCTCTGCCAGAGGCAGATGATAGACAGAACCTGGCCAGTAAGCCACAGCCATGTGGAGATATGCAGATTAATAGAAATGGGTTAAATTAAGATGTAAGAGATAGCCAATAAGAATCTAGAGTTGATAGGCCAAGCAGTGATTTAAATAATACAGTTTCTGTGTGGTTATTTCAAGAGTCTGGGTAGCAGGGGAACAAACGAGCAGCCTCCTACAATAGGGAAGCCTTCCAAAACATAGGGAAGGGAACATAGTAAGTAAGGAAATGCTGGACCAAAATGAGACTGAAAAACAGCTGAGCAAACTCCAAACTCTACATCTACACGTTGATGCCAAAACACTCTCCATATCTCTAATTCCATTCAGTTTTGTTGACTCCAACAGTCTTCTTTCTCCTGGGCTGGTTACATTTCCTGTTAGCACCTCTCCTCTGCAGGCATTCCACGACTCTGGCATCTCTGACATCTCGTGTTCTCCAAGACAATCCAGGCTTCAACTTCGCAGCTTCATGCAATGGCCTCTCTACTAGGCCTCCATTCAGAGACTCCTCTCATATATCTGACCTCAGCAGCTTTGTTCCATAATTCCTTTCTTCTATCCTTAACTCTAAAGTCAGAACCCACGTGGCTGAAGCTGCCAAGTTCTGCTACTTCCTGGGGCTGGAGCATATGCCCCTGATTCAATTACATTTTAAGCAGCATTCCTTCCTTCACTACCTATGCTTGGCTGTCCTGAAACTTGCTCTATCCACTAGGCCGCCCTCAAACTTAGAGATCTGTCAGCCTCTGCCTTTTCAGAGCTAGGATTTAAGATGTGCCCCACCACACCCAACTCTAAGCTTTTCTTTAGTTTCTTTCTACGAGTTGAATACTGAGCAGGGTAGGATCTTGCCCTGAGGTCACCACTCCCTTTGTTTCATTTCTTAGCCCATTTATTCCTTGAACATAGAATTTAGCTCCATTCTACTTCCCGGTGTTCTTTTTTGCCTCAAAATTTACTTTTTGTAATTTACCCTGCTCCATTTGTTCCTTTTCATTATAAATCTTCATTACAGTTACCCCTAATATCCATGCAACAGAGTCTTTATTGGACTGGTTTGAGATTTCCTCTGCCAACAGAATTAATCCAAAACTCTTAACTTTATCATGGAAGGAAAAGTAACTGAGTAAGAACTGGATGAAGAGGAAGAAAACCCCCAAGATGTATTTACCAATTGGATTCAGAAGTAGGCTGGGAAGTAGGACAGCAGATGTGATACACCATCTTTGAGTGATCAAACCTAGAAGGAATGTCACTCTGATGATGATATGTGTGTCCACAAACTCTTCAGACACTTTGTTCATGGTAATGGCCAATTTTTGCCCAGTCCTGAGGATGCTGTTGTTGGTTAATGTGTGTTCCCTGGGTCTGTGTCACTCACAACCTAAGGGTGGACAAATACATAATTACAATGTCAAATATTTATGGTGCTAAACTGAGTACCTTAACTATACTTGAACTTTCAGGAAGAATTCTCATAGAATATGTGGGACTGGAGTTAGAATTATCCAGGCAGTGAAGGGATGAAAAGAGAAAACAACAGCAAGAAAGACCAGCTTCTGCAATAACTCCACAGCATGTGACACTTGGGGCCGTTTCATGTCTTTAAACACATGAGTGGTAAGGAAAGAGGAGCAGATGGAATTTGTGGGTCTTGAGTGACCTTGTTCGCCAGGCTAAGTACTGACACTTTATTCCTAACACTAGTGGATCTATTTAAAGGCTATTCTACAGAACTGTGATCTTGTATCACTGGCTTGGAACTACTCGAATAGTTTCAATAGTTCCAAGCTCTGGTCCGAAGCTCTGGTATCTGACCTAAAGTTCATGAAACCATTGACTTCTTGCTTTGCTTTGGGATCAGGGACTGACTCTTTTGGCTCAGAGGATGGGTTCATTTTATGATGCTGGGTGGACCCTTTATAGGTGATTCCTTCCAGCAATGAGCTATACACCCATGATGTCAGAGGGTGGGGCACTGGGAATGGAGTAGGGTGTAACAGCTGCTATCAGTCTCTTCCATCCTAAGAAAATGCAAAGCTTTGCCCAGTGGCTGGGCAAGGCATGCTTTGACTTCTGGAGAACTTCAGCCTTTCAGAAAGACAATTGTCCCAAGAGACTGAGGCTTGTGAAAAGACCTCAGACAGTCTACATGAGCTGATTTAGACAAGCTGGGAAAACTTGAACAAGTTCATTGGTCCTTCTTGGATCCTAATTCCCTTTGGTATAAGAGAGGTGATGATGAATTTCTCAAAGACTATTAGAATATCAGCAAGAAAATTATAAATCTGTAATGTTATATATTAGTTTTGTCTCAAAAGAATCTTTCTTGTGGACTTTCATTCTCTTATTAGGAATCTACAGCCATCCCATTTCAACTTTTCTATCCCAATATTATAATTTAAAAGTATTACGTAAAGCCATGAATATCATTAACAACATTAAAAAATTGGTTCATTTTGTCATTTAGTATAATCAAGTATACTAAGTTGAGCACAGTGGATTTATTCATTTGGAATGTAAAGAGCTTCTTCCACCTCATGCTGTACCTTTGACCAAGTCACTTTTCAATAAAATTCTGGAGCAAGCAAATAAATGAGTGGGTTTCAGTGGGTCAGGCTTATGAGAACAACAGGATACTGACCACCAAAGGGAAGCCTTTCTGGTCCACATACAGAAGTTCTGAGTTTCCATGTCAGTTTGTAACTTAGCTAGGAAAAAAAAAATCTTCCACAGGAAAAGAGTTAAAAAGTTCATGCTTCAAGAAATATTCCAGGAATGTTGGAGAGAAATATGGCATGCCCCAGGGGACCCCCAGGGAGAAGAGAGGAACAGCTGCAGCCTCCACATGTTGAGTCCAGTGCAATGTCCAGTCCAGAGAGTAGTTTTTGCCTGCCATCACAGATCTGAAGGTCTGCAGTGAGGTGAGAGACATAGACTTCTCTTAGAACCAAGAACCCTTCTGGGATGACAGAATGACTTTGAATGGCTTTAAACTAAAATTGTTTATGTCTCAAATTTCATCTTCACTCCAGATTTAAATCTTGATAGGTGTCCCTCTTCTCAGAGCCTTCCCATTGACTTGCTCCTCTGCTCCTCACCATTTGGAAGATGATTAGACCCATGGATGCTGGAAGAATGAGATCTTCACTCAGAAAGAGAGTATCTGTGGGTAGCACAACATCCACTAACAGTTGCTTCCGTTGTTTTTCAGAATTACAGGCTTTAGATACCAAGTTCAACACAACTGGAATGAGTTCATATAAGATTCCAAATTTCTTTTTATCCCGTAAGAAGATGAAGATGGATAGGATAGATTAGTTGCTGATGCTGCAGTTGGGCCCTCAGATAGTCATCCTTTCCAGCTTTATACCAATTTTATAAATTCCTCACCTTCTAGCTATGCATAGCAGGCTAGTCTAGACCTTCCTCCATGAGGAAGTATGATATAAAATCTGTTTTATATTAATACTAGACGACAGAGGTCACCAAAAGGTGACATAGTGAATGCCCTGGAGGTCAAACCTACTCCTTCAGGTCCTGGTTGTATAGAAGATACCCTATCTCTAGTTAATTATTTGTCTAAGGTACTGATTTCCGTCTTTCTCTGCTTCTATTTGAACTCAGACTCCCAAGGTGGCCAGAGGACAGTGACATCTGAACACTTTAAGGACACTTAGAATGCATCTGGTGAAGATTCCCTTCTTTGGGGGATCTGGTTCCAAACCTGCCGAGTCCAAAATAGTGAAGACAAGAGGCACAAAGTCACCAAGTGGATATTAGAAGTGACAGCAAATAAGAACATCCTCTCCTCCTTTGTCCCCAAACCAACAAATCCTACATATTGGGACATAACACTAAATAATGGTCATTGATTTAGCATGTTTATTGCATTCTGGGAGATGATGACTATTTTTCCAAGGTCACAACTCAAACCTGGTGCTTCAGATGATTCTTCCAATGGCCATTCCATTACTCTGTTCACAGTGGCAGAGCTGAGTCATACAGTACCTGATAGGACCAGTTAATCCAATCACGCACCCCCAACTTGCCCCCTTTACTAGGGAATGAGTTTCTTGACATAATATTGTACCATTAATAATGTCTATTGATGATTCATTTGAAAATCCTTGAATAGTAGTTCTAGAGAAAGGTTTACAAGCTCAAAAAGCAAACCTATACCCAAAATATATGTTGATTCTTAACAGGGAGAATTATGGACCCTTCTAAAACATTCCCAAACTGTTCATTTCCTCAGGAATACTGTTTTATCACAAGTTTAGATTTGGTCTGATGTTCTCTCATTGAACCTTTTGCCAGACTCAATAGCTAGACCAGATCTTATGAATGAGGCCTCGTAGTACTGGACCAGACAGACAAATTAAAGGGGAAATGTAAAGTTTGCCACCCTTTCCTCCTTAAGGTATTTAACAACTATAAGTTTCTGCGTTCTACATCTTCCTGGGGTGGAATATTAATTTTAATTTGCTGCTGTGACCAGTAAAGCATTAATTTAAAAGGCTTTTTTTCATTTTTCCTACTTTGATCATTAGTTACAAGCCAAGGACTGAATGCAGGGTCAGCTACCATCTGCATATATTTTAATTATACAATCAGGAACCAAAGTTTCTGTGCTGGATGGGACCCAGTGGACACTCTGAGCTGGACTTAGGCCAGGATTCCATTCACTTCGTGGTCCTGTACACTCCTACTTAGCAGGGAGACTTGACAATACTTCTCACTCCAAGATGAAACTGTCAACCCAGAAGCTGGGATCAGCAGTCCCTGAAACATGAATATACCCCTTGTCCCTATGTATGTCCACCCACTCATGTAAAAGGCTGTATGCTCTCTGGAAGAAGGTTCTGGGGGAAATCATCGTTACATGTGCTTCTTTGGTATTTCAGGGTGCTTTAGTATTTATGCAGGAGATTCTGAATCCACGTATTAACTTAGGTTCAGGAAGTAGAGAATCTCTTGACCGTATGGTGTAGATTCTTTTGGGTACATATTGAATGACACCAGCCATGGCGATAGTACATATTGTCCCTAGAGATTCTGTCTTATAGAAATTGTTTACAGCACTTTCTGAGTGGTGGGCCATCCTGACCTTGCTTCTAGTAGCTAAGTACCACCTAATGATTCTATTATTTGTTGTGGTCTCTCCCCACTGATGTCAGGGAATAAGGTCTGTGATGCTGTTGTCTACCATTAGCTGAGACACGCGTAAGAGTCCAAAGGTTTTCAGTTACACTTTTCAGTCCACATCTTGGCCAGGTTTGATAAACAGAGTATCCTCTGATTGTGGACTTACCTCTGAGCTCATTCAGATATGCTTGCTTCTTTTTCATCCCTGTTTCTCCTGTTTGCTAATGAACTTCTTGTCCGTCCTTCAACTAACATGGGCAAACCCTGCTATGAAGCTTTTGGGAGCCCTTTATAGGATATCAGTGTCCTCTCCTAGGGTCCCTCCCAAGATGTTCAGACAGATTATATCATTGAGAATGCTTTGTGCCCTGTTTTCCTTTATCTATCACTGTTTAAATTCCGACCAAAGCATACCCTCCCAGCACTGCTGGTTTGTATTGCTAGATCCCTTTGCTATTTCAGAATGTAACCTCTCCTTCCTCCCCTTCATTTATTTTTTCAGTAACTTAATTTACTTATGTTTTAAATTCCTTCATCCATGCATTCATTTTTGAGACAGGGGTTCACTATATAGCCCAGAACTAACTGTGGCTTCAAACTCACAATCCTCCTGCTTCAGCTTCTCAGGTGCATCGCTCTATCTGGCATCCTAGTACCAGCACCTCCTTGGTTCTGTTACGACCTCACCTGATTACTGGCCTGTTGATCATGAAGAGAAGTGAGGGAGTATCCGTAGTGGGTGGCATAGGGCAGGAGTGGGTGGGTCATCCTTACCTGGCAAGACAGAAGCTTCTATACTATTCTTAAGAGAGAATGGTGCACTAAGCTTTAACGAAGATAAATGTGTGATTCCACAGTCCCGAAAGCCTAGAAAAGTCTGTGTGTTTTATGGTTTTCAAATGAAATCACCCCAGAGATCCTCCTCCAAGTCTTAGCCTTTTACTCCTGCCCAGTTAGGGGCCTGACTTCAGTGCAGCCAGCTTACTGTGGTCAAAAAAAAAAAATAAATAAAAATAAATAAATAAATAAATAAATAAATAGGATTTCTTCTAGATATCTGCCATCTTTACAATTAAATTCTGGGCCTGAGGGCTAGTTTTTTGTTTGTTTGTTTGCTTTTTTGGTTTTTTTTTTACAGCAAATGAGAGATTCTTTACATGCTGCCAAGAAGGACTGCTGAGATCCATATAAATTGGTGATTAATCACACAAGCTTTCATATTTTGCCAGTGTATTGATTGTACTCTAATGTTCCAATAATATTCCGATGATGTTCCACAGAGATGGGGAGAGAGCACGAGACACAAACGAACCCACGTGTATAAGTTTATTAAAGATCTGTGCAGAACGGGCCTATGGGGAAACGGTGCACAGAGGGGTGAAAGAGGAAGTGGGAGTGGCGCCTTTAGCTTTTAAAGGTTTCCCAGCACATGCGCAGGAGGGGAAAGACGTGTCTATGGGTCAGACACTGATGACGGATGGCGCTACGCCCTGCGCCTGCGCATGGGGGCTTCTATGTCAAATGCTGGTGACGCAGATAGCAGGCGACTCACGCATGTGCACCTGGGATATGTATGCTGGCCTCCGAACCCGGAAGTGCAGCCTTATGGGTGGCTAAAGGAATTACATACTCAACTACCCAATTGCATCATCCTTATAATGATTCTATCAAGTCTCTCAAATGCCTGAGCTATTGCAGTAGCTAATTAATTTCTTTCTACCCATATGTGTGGTACATGTTTGTTATTATTATTATTATTATTATTATTATTATTTATTAGGGGTTTTTAGACAAGGTTTCTCTGTGTAGCTCTGGCTGTCCTGGGACTCTTTCTGTAGACTAGGCTGGCCTCAAACTCTCAGAGATCTGCCTACTTCTGCCTCCAAGCGCTGGGCTGGGATTAAAGGCATGTGCTACCATGCCCGGTATTTTACAGCTTAAATTTTAAATATTCTCCAAAGTTGTGTGTTTATGTTTTGATCCTCAGCATGCAACACAATTGGGAGGTGGTGGAATCTTTAAAAGAACTGACTTGACTAGGAAAAGCTTGAGCAACTGGGGGTATGCCTTTGAAGTGAGAGAGTGAGACCCTTGTGCCTGCTGTTTCTCCCTGTATCTCTTTGTCGTTGTCTGTCTCTGTCTTCTGTCTCTCTCCCTATCCTCCTTTGCTTTCCCCTCCCTCTTCCACTCCCCCTCCCCATTTGCATCCCCACTTTCCTGGCCCCCACAATATGAGCACACCCTCTATCATAAACCCTCTTTTACCCCATTCTGTCTCACTTTACTCCTCAGCCCTTATCTCCCCACCTTGATTATTTTGATTCCCATTGCCCTCCCAACCACAGGATTTCTTATTCCAGACCTAGGGTACCTGAACCTGGAGTCCAGGTTTTTAAACTGCAGGTCACAGGAGCTGATCAGCATACTCACACAATCACCAGGCGCAGGCCATTTATATGCACTCAAGCAAAGGATGTTTTGTAAATATCAAATCTTTCAAGTTATTCCTATATTATTTATTTCTCAACTTCTTAGATTATGTCTCAAGACCCAGCATGGATCCATATTTGGCAGCAATAAAATGCTTCTGAACATGAAACAATCAAACACAAACTCAAAATTCAACTTGCAACGAATCCCAGGTGTTTCTGACAGCTCTCACCCCTGTTGTATCAGTCAACATCACTAATGCCTTGACATGAACATGCAAAAGGCTGGCATTGCCCTATGGAAGGCATTCTGCCATGTAATGCCATTGAAAACCACCTAAAACATCTTGGCTCAGATTCAAAACTACTGTAACTTTTATTTATTTATTTATTTATTTATTAAAATTTTCCACCTCCTCCCCTCCTCCCATTTCTCTCCCACTCCCCACACTCACCCTTCTTCTCCAGTCCTAAGAGCAGTCAGGGTTCCCTGCCCTGTGAAAAGTCCAAGATCCTCCCCCCTCCATCCGGGTCTAGGAAGGTGAGCATTCAAACAGACTAGGCTCCCACAAGGCCAGTCCATGCAGTAGAATCAAAATTCAGTGCCATTGTCCTTGGCTTCTCCAAGACTACCATATCTTATAAATTGAAGCATCCTATCTTTATTTAGTATTTTATTTTGTTTGGCTGGCCATACAAAGTTTTTAATGCTTACAGAAAAGTAATAGTTTAATTCTGGAAAAACCACTTTCAATATTTGCCTACTTCCACCCTTCATGTAAGTTGACAAAGTAGCGTAACTCAGATGGTATTGTGTTAAAAATGTTTGATTTTAAAAGTGTTTTGAATTGATGACTCACTTGAGTTTCATAAGTCATTATTGTTTAGCAAAGAACCATTTAATATAGATTTCTTTGTGATTTATCAGAAAATGTTTGACTTGTTTATCCATTTTATATACCTATAAATGCACTGTTTTATAAACAATTCTCAATGTTTATTTCATCAATAAAGATGTGAAATGTGGGAAAGGTTTAAGAAGTCCTGAGTTAGGGAAGGGCTTGGCACAAAGTGGAGCCTTAACAAGCAAGTGAAATGAAAATTATTATTAACAAGTACTTTGTTCATCTTACTGGAACTGCATGGGGGCTGAAATAAATCTAACAGACAAAGGTCTTACATAGGCATTCCAATAAAAACAGGTTAAAATGTACAAATAGAATGAAGTGTTTTTGTATCAATGGATAAGGAAAAGGGCTTTTTTTTAATAGAAAAGAAAGACATTCAGTTTGAGCAATCCAGCAGCCTCAGTGAACAGTACAAACGTATCTCTGAGGATTCATGGGTAGGCCTTTGAATCTCAGTAGGGTGAGAGGTTTAGAAGCCCGCTTCTGCTTCTTCCAGCACCAGCATTTAATTGCAGGCTTAACAGGGGCTCAAACCTATAAAAGATTCACCTTGTTTCTCTGAACATATAAATATATTATTTACCGTACAGTCTATAAAATATTTACCCATTTGCTTAGCCAGCTGCACTCTGCTCAGCCTTAACTACCTCATCACTGCTTGAGCTGATCAAATCGGCGGCTGGCACCTCTCCAGACAAGGGTTGAGCTCGCAGCTGGAAGGGGCCCATAATTCATGTGGTGTCAGAGCACATAGAAATCAAGGTGTTGAAAGGCTTTTCGAAGGTTCTGGGCAGGAGGAGGAGGAAGGTCCTTCTCAAGCCTTCCACTCCCACCTCTCAGCTCTCCTATACGACTGTCCCTGCCAGGTTTAGCTGAGGTCTCTATTCAGGATCCATTTATAGGATGCCTATTGAATTCTGAGGGTCATGTTCAGGTGGGTGGGAATAATGCCTACTTCAATCCCTTGTTGGAAAAAAATGTACAAAATCACAAAAATTATCTCTCTCTGCAGCTAGAGGGTATAAAACATGTAGCCTTTGAACCAGACTTTTAGGCTGGAAGTAGCCGTAAACCATGTTTTATGAGTATACACTCTCAGAAAAATCTGTTGTTTTAAAGTGTCATCGGGCCATTCACAGGCAGTCCCAATGTCGTGGACTTACTGTTGGGATTCTACAGGTGTCAGGCTCTGAGTGTGCGGTAGCTGGACAAAAGCACTCAGTGCAGGTTGGAGATGAGGAGAAAATGGAGGAAATTTTTTATGACAGCTCAAGACGCTAGACAGGTTGGGATCCATATTTTGCAGATGAGAAGCCAAGATCTTAAAATTACGTACTTTGCTCAGCATTTTCTTTTACTCACCACCACACATTTGTGTTCAGAAAAGGTTTTTACTAAATTAAGTTTTGTTTGGTTGAACATTAAGATGCAATCTTAGCTGGGCTGGACTGGGAAAGAGTAAAAAGAGGCCAGCACTGAACTGAAACTACTTAGGAAACTTGGCAAAGGTAAAAAGCACTTTAACGTCGTGCCTCTGCTCTGCAATAATTCTTGTGAGAAAAAAAAAAAAAAGA
>LOEQ01000022.1:628807-679070 GCA_001685075.1 Bramus lutescens | reverse complement strand
CTCCTCCTCCTCCTCCTCCTCCTTTCTTCCATTAAATGAGAACCTTGGAGAAGGATGGTGGGGGTGGAAGCTTGGTAAGCTCCAAATGAGGTAAAGCTGCCTTCCGGAGGGGTGGGGTGGGGAGGAGCTGTGGTCGTGGAGATTGCAATTCCTAAGATATTGCCATATTATTTTCTTGAAATTTTCTATTAAGCACCTAGTACTTTTTTGGAAATTTGAATGCTTGTATTATCTTTTGTATTTCACTGAAAAGTATCAATCGAGGTTTCTTTCTCAGAGGACAACTGAAACTCATATTTGTTCCTAAGAGGTTTGTAGACGTGCATCAGTTACTAGGTGTTTGCTCATTTGGTATAGAACCATACCAAGAGCAAACAGGGAATGTGACGGGGTCATGGCTTCAGCCTGACAGCTATCCTTTCCTATCATAGGACAATTTCTTATTTAAGTGATATTAGATGCTAAACAAAACTGTTGGGCTTATACTGAACTAATTATGACAATAGGAAAGTTCTGGGAATCTCATGGTCTTGGATTTTTATATTCCATTCCATTCTTCGACAATGTGGCTTTAGAAACTTGCCTAGTGTTTGAAAGTGTACATTTTTGAAACCTCTCACATGGTAGACAGGAAAGTTGCATCAAAGGGCTACATCCTTCTTAGATTACTCAAGGGCCCCTGTGGATGCCTCCCTGGGACTCCCATCTTGTTCCCACTGCTGCTGTGAACACTGTGGGGAAGGGTTTATTTCCCACGAGCACAAAGCAGTGGCCATCATCTGCCCTTCTGTCATCTGCCCTCAAAATCCACAGTGTTCTCCAGCCACCACCGTCTCCACTGCTTCTTTGTCTTCAAGCCCAATGTCCCTCCTCCACGGATGCCTTTTTCAAGTGTTATGTCTTTACTCTTAACCCACCTCCACTTCCCTAGAAAGGACTTGTTTCAGGTTGTGTGGTTCCTCAGCATATAATCCCTATCAATGTTCATGGTAGTTACCACATGGAATTGAACTGTTTGTTTTAAAACGTGTTCTTAAGAAAAGCTTATAAACATTTCAAGTAAACAAGCAATTTAATGAGCTGGGTGTGCTCATCCCTCTCCACCAACTACCAGCATCTTTCCATTGCTAATTCTTATGTTGTTCCCATCACTCCCTACTCCCAGCTCTGTTACCTCATGTTTTTTACATTTGAGGCAAAACCGATATGTAATGAAATGTATAATTCCAAACAGACACATTTAGGAGACACAGAGATCTATCAAGGCTGTCAACATTCTCGTCGACTGGGGAAGCTTCCTCATGTCTTTTCCCAATTCAGCTCACTCAATCCCCTCACCAAGCCACCCCAGGTCATTTTTTTTCTTTACCATAGTTTGTTTTAAATGTGTGAGTTCAAAACAGCACAAAAATATTGTCCCAGTATTTGAGTTCATAATTTTTCAAAAACACCTTCACAAAGCTCAGGTCTTCTTTGTTCTTTTTTTCCCCTGTTCTTTTTCTGAGATTCATTCACAGCTTTGTCATATCTGTCCACCTTCACCTTCCTGTCTCTCTCACTAGTGTGAGAGTTATGTCTTTGCAGCCCATCCCTAGAGTTAGGCTGGTATCTTTACAAGAACTGTGAATGTGGACATGCCATTGCCTTCTTCCAGACAAGATTCATAAAGAAATGGTGATGTTAAAGCGGTTGCTTGCCGTCTTTTCTATTGTGTGTAGATCCTACTCAAGTACAGAGTCAACATGGGAATTAAAAGATGAAATCTGGAGAACAAATGATCATTAAAGACACATTTGGAATTCTTGGTTTCAGCCTCTTCTAAGTTGAGCTTTCTTCTTAAATCTTCCAATTATATGAATCAATAAAGTGGCTGTTTATTTCAACAAACATGAGTCCTGTTCTTTCATGCAACACAAGAATTAAGCATACTTATTAATAAATTACCCAAGTTTTCATATAATAAAGTACCAGAGGCATTTAATATGCTCAAAGAGCTGAGAGCAATACATATTTGAGAATATATGGTCCAAGAAGATTTTGGTTTCATGTTTTTCAGTAGCATTAAAAAATCATCAATTTTTATAATGATGGACCTTAAGACTCAGATAGTGTACATTCCTTCTGCCACCATCATTTCTGAGTGCATTCGTCATCATTTTATTTCTATATATTGTTGTCAAATATTAACTAATTAATGAGTAGAAAATGGACATTTGCAAAAAGTGAACTCATTCTTCTTTACCCTGTAAAGCATCTGTTAATAGAGTCTGCCACTTAAATGGATGAGGGATTGTTTGGGTTTAAGATGCTATACAGTCATGTATGTGTATGTATATGTGTATGAGTGTGTTTATATGTGTACACATGCCTCTATGTGTCTCTAAGCTTATGTGCTTGTGTGTCTACATAAAATTTTATGTATTTCCATGTGTGTGATAATGTGAGTACGGAATGGTAATATAAGACTATACATGTATAGGTGTGAATGTGTGTTTAGGTATACATGTGGTTGTGTGATTTGTATCAGTATATCTATATATCTGTGTGTCTGTGTTTATCATTGTGTATCACAATTTAATTTGTATTTATGTGACTGTACTAGATAATATAAATGTGAGCATGACTTCATATGTATGTGTCTATATGCTCTACTGCTATGATCTAGATGTATTTGAAGCTAATCTTTGAAGAATTCACACGCTGAGAACTTGGTCCCCAGTGTGATGATGTTGACAACTGGTAGAACCTATAAGATGTGAAGACTTTTGGAAGGTAATTATGTCATCGAAGACACTGTGTTTCAATGGGACTAATGCTGGTTTCATGGAGTGAATGAGATCTTCTGAAAGTAGAGAGTTACGAAGGAAGGTCATCCCGTGCAGTTGCTGCCTTCTGCATGTAACCGTTTCCTCTTTGCTTCTCAGCAATATTGTGGCATAGACAGTACCTTATAAAGTACTCAAAGTGTGTTATTTCTTTCCATAAATGCTAGAGTGAAAACTGCCATTTGGAAATGACATTGTTTCAGAGGGTGACACAGTAGAAGTCTGTCTCCTGGGTTCTATATGTGGATGGGCCGCAGGGATCTCTTTTTGGACTCAGCCTCAAAGATTTGGACATTCATTCCTAGCAGCTCTCTCTGGCCACCCTTTCTACAACCCAGAGTCCCATCTTGTCATCAGATTGCTTTAGACTCCCTTTGATTCAATGCAAAAACCATGCATTGAGGTTCAGGGTTGTATATTGTTCTTGTTCATCACACAGTTTTATTTTTATTAGAATAAGTCACAGCCAAGAGACTGTGGGAGTACTGATCGGGTGGTGTTAGGGGAGAAAGAGACTGATGGCAAGCTAGGCTAGGTGGTTCCAAGGAAAGATCTGGAAGTGGTAATGGGGGAGGAGTTCGAACCTAGAAGATAAGACTCGTGCTGCCAATCAAATCTAACGTTAGGACTTAACATTCATTCAGACTCTCTGGCTCCAACATGTGGTCCCCACCTCCATTTCAGCAATTTGACTTACTGTATTTTATAATGATGCTGGGCAAGCTGCTCATTTTTTGTGAATCTGGGCTAGCAGATAACAATGTGATCTCTCCCTCCCCTTCCACACTCCTTGCCTCTACTTTCTCCCAAGTAGTAGGAAGTGTGTAAACAACAAAGTAAGCGAAATCATCTCCCAGTTTTTAAAGTGAGCCAGTGGTACCCTTTGGAGATGAAAGCTGAACCAACTAGAGGCCATGCATATAAAATATTGCTCCCTCTTTTTACACAAGGTGGTGGTCAGGCTGGAGGTCTTAGGAACCCTTTCCGTTGGTGGGTTTCTTTTTGTGGTGATTTTTTTTGATTATCAGAGAACTATTCCAGTTACTTTCTCCCACATAAGAGCATGGCTTTAGAAGAGATAATGTGTAAAGGAAACTGTTTCTTCTCCAGAGTCAAGTTTAAGGGAGGTCCAAAGGAATCTCTATTTCAGGAAAAAGAAAACAAGCATGTTCTAACACTTGCTATTGCAGAATGCTGCTGGTTACTGATGTGACAGAGTAGAAGGCAGGATTCTTGCCCTCCAGAGTCTTCCAATATAGGAATGGAATTGAGCAATTTATTTATACTACCTGGGCCTGTTTCTGCATCTTTCAATTTGTAAGGTTTTTTTTTGTAAGGTTTTCAAGAGAAAAGAAAGACTATTCATGATTATATTTGATCAGATATGACAGAAAATACAAAACCAAAGTGTTGTCCACAGGACAATAGTTTCTTGCGTGAGTTTGGAATGGGACTTGGTTGCTGGATTAGGAACCTATGTTCATTCACCTTGTTTCTTTTCCCTGTGTGGCTTTTATCCTAAGGTCCTTTCACTGTTTATGGCTCTTGGAGTTCTAGTCACTGTGTTATTTACTATTGACAGCACTGGCTATTTAATAGGAAACAAATAAAAGCTCAAATACACCAAAGCCTAGAAACAGCTATCCATATTGGCCAACATGCTAATTTATCTTTAGCCAAGAGGAGATCCTTCTCACCTCCAAGTGTGGTCCATGATGCAACAGGCATGTTCCATTTCTGGGTTCTACTAAGGAAGAACTGGGGCAATGTATCATGCGTAAAAAGCATCCAACCTTTTGCAAAATATCTGTATGCCTGGTACTTAATTGGTTCTTCGTAATGCTCTGAAAAGAAAGACAGCCAGTTCTTATAATCATCCCTGTTGTACACCTGATCCACATTACTAAGCAGCAGACCTGAGATTCTACAGCCAGTTCTTTGAATGGCTGGGAAGACAAAGTGAACAATCATGGTGTAGTGGGAAAACTCCAACACGAGACTTCCAGCAGGGTTCAGGACAAAGACAGTGGTCTAATCCTATACCCTCAGCCTCACCAAGATAGGTTCTCACCTGTGTGACAAAGACGGATTACTTGTTTAATCTCAGGTTGTGTGGACAGTGTTTTAACACAATAAATAAATACATCGGATCCGTTTAAGGAAGTCACTGTAAATTATCAAGAAGGTTTGCCCTTCACAAACTTGGAAAACTCCCCACTTTCTCGCCTCGTTTTTTTTCTTTTGCTCTTGTTGTTGTTTGTAGAGTGAGAAAGTTTTTGGATACAGTATTTTAAAGTCTTCCAAATTCCCTCACCCTAGGAACCTAGGAAACAGCACAGACTAGATAGAGCGCAGGGTGGAATTCTCATTGCTATTGGTATTTGGCCCAGAAAAAAAGTCAAATAGGTTTTGGACTCAGTATCCCCAGAGAGATGAGGATGGATAACATATAGCTCACTGGAAAGGACAGTATTAACCAGCCTGTTAATTCCTCAGAGGCGGGGGGCTGTCACCCACCGAGATTTGCAATGTAATCTCTACTTCAAAGGCTCCACAGGATAAAGCTAGAGAATTCCTGTAAAACACTTGACTAGGACTGGTCACAAAGGAGTCAAGGACTTGTAAGCTTACACCAGCCAGTGCTCGGGCTGCTCAGGCGAGGGCTAAAGAAAAGAGCCATGGCATACTGTAGGATAAGCCAGGGTGTATGGCACTCAAAGTGTATCTTTAGGACAGGCTAGACTCCGTGTCCGAGGCGCCTTTAAAAGCCAGAGAGCGATCCGAGGGAGGAGTTTGAACCTGATTGCGAACCGGGACTTGCACAGTAGAGGGAACGGACAGGATTTACAGGCACTGACCATTCCTGGCTCCCGTTTCAAAAGACCAATCAGGGTGCGTTTTACAAAGGCATCTGGAGGGGCTGGACCGGAGCAGGCGGAGTCGCAGCGTGCCTGGCCCGCCCCGCTGGGTGCGTTGCGGCTGTGCGTGGTGGCCTGCTGGCCTGCTAGCTAGAATGTGATTTCATATTGGACAAGTAAGTGACCCTCCCATGGGCTCTTGCAGCCACGTTCTCCGCCGGCTCCTCCAGGAAAAGCTTCTCCAGCCTCTTAGATGTTTCTCTCCTTCACCTTTGGGTCTCACACCAGCCAAAGCATTGCCTGGCGATTCACTTTCTTATGCCTTCTGGTGAGGTGTCCCGCCCAAGGGAGAGTAAAGCTTTTGCTGGATCCCCAAGACTGCCCCACAGATGTCTGGGGCTTAAAGCCCTCTCATTCTGACCGGTGTACTGTTAATAAAATCGTTTTCTTTCTTTCTCCCCAGGCCCCACAATTTGCAGACAATTCTCCAGACATTTTTAGTCTTTCAAGTTTGGCAATGCAAGGTTTTTCAAGATAGGTGCTGTTTATGGCTTTAGAAGTAGGTAATGTTTGAGGTGTACTTCAGTTTAGATGGGGTAATGCCATCTTATTACAGAGGTGTAGGTCAGGAAGGGTCTAGGAGGATCTTTCATTTTTATAAACTTCATGTCCATTTCAGGATGGAGATGATTCACTGAGGGGGACTCCCCTGTCGTTGGCTCTTCACCGAAGCATTGCTTATATCTTAGCACTATTTTTTTTCCTTAATTAAACGTCTAGTTATGGCCATAGGTGCTGAAATGCAATCATTCTTAGATTATGTGTGAAATGCGAGTTGAAAAGCCCTACCAGATTTTGCTTTTAAGTAGCAATCAGTGAGGAAGAATTAAAGTCTTAGTTTGTGGCTCGATTTAAATGATAGATTTGCCTTTTGTTTCATTTTTCTGCTCTTTAAACCAGTGTTTCTGGTCTTTATTGTGAGCAAAGTGTGAGTCCCCATGTTTTCCTATTCAGTTACTAGCTGAGAGTGCTGACACTCTGGAGTCTCCGGTTACTGCAGTCCTCATGCTTGGTCTTGACTCAGTGACCTCGGCCTGGCTATGTGAGCTGGAGCCCCAGAGGACCTGCTGTTATGGTGCCTGGGGGTGGAAAATAGGGGTGAGGAGGGTCCCAGAAGGTGGACTGTCCTTGTCAAGGAGGCGAGGCTCTCATCTAGGCTGTGATGAGTTTTGTTGTGAGCCGTGTCTTCTGGAATTTAGTTTCTTTTTTATAAACTTCACTTAAAATCACAGCAATTGCTCTATCCTTAAAACCAACTCCACCGCAACCACAACCACCACCTCCTCCACCAGCACCACCACCAGCACCACCACTACCACCATCACCACCACCACCACCACCTCCACCACTGCCTCCACCACCACCTCCACCACCGCCTCCACCATCACCCACCACCACCGCCTCCACAACCTCCACCACCACCCACCACCACCTACCACCATACCCACCACCACCTACCACCATCACCCACCACAACCTCCACCATCACCACCTCCACCACCACCTACCACCATCACCTCTACCACCACCACCTGCACCCACCACCACCACCTCATCCTCCACCACCACCCACCAACACCACCATCACCACCAGCACCAGAACCAGCAACCAGCACTACCCACCACCAATACCATCACCACCACCACCACCACCACCACCACCGCCACCACTGCAGCAAAGCCTTGTATTTGGATTCCCAGCAATGAGAGGGTCTGAAATGGCTGTTTTCCTGGGCTGTACATAGACATCACTTAACACTGATGCCGATCACAGGAAGAGAGGTGGTATCCTAGTTAGTAGGAGGTTCTGTTGAGGAGTGACTGACGTGCAATTAACTGTATAGTTTAGATTCCGTTTGCTGAGATCTTAAGCATTTCAGCATCATTGTTGATCATGGATATTGATTTATAATTTTCCTTTCTTGTGTTTTCTGAGTTATGTTCTTTGACTAACGTTTGGTCTTACAGAATGAGTTAGGGAGTGCTTTTTCCTTCTTGGTATTCTGGAGGACGTGGAGTTTGTCTATCCTCTCTCTGGTTAGTAGAACTCCACAATGAAGTCACCTGGGCCTGAAGTGAGTGAGGGCATGGCAAATCCAAAGCCATTTGATCTAAAGGATGAGGGATCTGTGCTTCTTAGGCTTTCCCGTGGCTGTGAGAAACCCAGGAGGAAAACCACTGAAGGGAGGAAACGTTATTCTGGCTCATGATGTCAATTCATCACCATAGAAACAGTTCACACCGTGGTGGCCAGGAGGGAAGAAAGGGAGAAAGAAAAAGAATATGCTCCACTAGTGGGCTCCCTTTCTTTTCCTCTTTCATCACACCGGCTATGAGAGGGTGCCATCCATGTCCAGGTTGGGTCTGTTCTCAGTTAATCCTCTCTGGGAGTGTTCTCACAGATATACCAATAGTATATGTTAATATACATATCTACAGATAATATGATAGATTATAAGATTATTTTAATATTATAGATTATAATATGGATAGTATTACAGATTTATATATAATATATATTATATAGATAATATATCCATAGATATGTATATTAACTAAAGCTGGCAGAGGCAGAATAAAACTTGTCAATTTAAATGATATGTTTTATATATATGTACATTTTGAAATAATTGCTACAAGCAAACCAGCTAACACATGTAACATTTGATATAGCATCCTTTTTTTGGTGATAAAAAATTTTATATTCTGATCTGTGAACAAATTTCAAGAATATAATGCCAACTCTATCACCATGATGTACATTGGATCTCCAGATGAATTACATATGAAAACTGTCACAATTTACTTCTTTAATGTAGTGTGCATCCATTACTAAATTATTATGGTTGTTATTTTTAACACTTTGGTCGTCTAGTAGCTATTATACTGGAGTTAAAAATTATTTGCTTGCCTTTGTTATACTATTAGCCTTATTCTGACATTGACTCTATGTCTGCCTTACCAGTGAGTTTTTCCTGTAACCTATTGTTATGTTATTCATTATGATCCTTTTGTTTCGACCTGAAGACCCTGCTTAGGTCTCCTTCAGACGGATCTACCAGTGGATGATGTATTCCAAGGTCTAGTTTTCTTGTTTATCTCTCGTTCATTAATAAAGGACACTTTTGCTGTGACTATATCATTCTGCTGTCTTCCCATCAAAAGTTTCTGCTGAGAAATACACTAGTATTCTAATGGAGGCATCTCTGTATGTGAAATTCCTTTTTCTGTTGTTACTTTCTAAAAAGTTTATTACGACAATATAGTTATGTACCTATGTAGTCCTCTCTGGATAGAGCATGTCTGACATCTTTGTAGGCCTTTGAGGCTCGTGTACCTGAATATCCACATTTTTCACAGGATTTGAGAAGTTTTCAGCTATTGTTAATTTAAAGTAGCAGTCTTGCCCCATTTCTTCCTTGGGAACTATTACATCATCTATTACAACATTTTAGTTGTCAGCCTGGCGGGATCACCTAGGAAGAAAGTATCAATGATAGTTTGCCTGCAGCAAGCAGGTTGATCTGTGGGCATTCATCTTATCTGGAGAGGTTTTGGTCATTGTATCTTCTAATATTTCTGTTGACTCTTTGCTTTTTCTTACCTCCTTTAAGAACTCCTATTTCATATGTACTTTGACCTCCTAAAGTTATTTTGTATTTCCACTTTAATCTTTCTGTTGGGACTGGAGAGATGGCTCAGTGTTTAAGAGTACTTGCTGGTCTTCCACAGGACCCAAGTTCAGTTCCTAGCACCCATGTTGGGCAGCTCACAATTGGCTGTGACTCCAGCTCCAATGAGCTGCCCTTCTCAGACATCTCCACTCATGTTCACATACTGCCCCCCATAATATTAAATTCCATTTTGGATAGTTTCTATTGTATTATCTTGAACTTCACAAGTATTTTTTTTTTGCTTGAATTCTGTAATCTTATAGAATTAGTTCTTCACTGCAGACATTATTTAGTTTCTGAATTTCAGCAACCTAGAATGTTCTTTGCATTTCTTACCTCTGAACTTTTACCTTATTTTTCCTCTAGATTTTTGGAACATAAAATACAGTTTTGGCAGTTTTTCCCTCTGATTACTGATTGTGTGTGTCAATACTATCTCACTGACCATTGTTTTACTTACTTTTTTTTTTTGTTCACTTTGGCTTTTTTGCTCCTGTTTCTTTGTAGGCATGGTAATTTGTGTGCATGTGTTGGGGAGGTGGTTGTACATGTATGGGTATACATGTATTCATGCAGATATATGTGCCTATGAGTGCTTGTCTGAAGAGGAGGACATCAGGTGTCCTATCACTCTGTCTTATTGACCTTGAAGTTCAGCCAGGATTCAAGTTCCCAGGAGCTGTCTGTTATTAATTTACAGTGCTGGGCCTTAAACAAACAAAAACCAGAACCCCNCCCCCCCCAACATAGAAACAGACAAACCTAGGATAATGGCGATTCAAATTCAAATTCAGGTCCTCATACATATGCAGCAAATTCTCCTACCTGCTGAATCATTTCCCCAGCCCTGGGCTTTTGCTTTTTTTTTTGTAGTAGCCACTACTTATTTACACCATTAGTGCTATTTTTCCCTTTGTATTTATGAACACACTTGAGATTTGTTCAGGGGCATGTATAAGTTATTTGGAAACAATTTCACCCTTTGGAATCTTGTTTTATGCTTTGTCAATTGGATCTCTGAGTGGTATTCTGTATTCTGTCTAGGACTGTGTGAGTTACAACACTAGATATGAAAGTGTGGGTTATATGGTTCCTATAGCTTTACTTTGGTTGGAAATAGAAGTTGTGAACTGCAAGTTTTGACTAAAATATATAGAAGGAACCACTTGAAGGTGAAGAAGGGATTTTGAAGTAACAACACACCAGTAATAATGAAGAACTTTCCTATAAAAGGCCAGGAGGATCATGGTAAAAGATGTGTATTAGAAGGAAATGTAAGATGCTGTAGAAATAAATTTGTTTTTAGAAAAGGAATTATTCAAAAGATGAGGTTAGATGGACTACGTGGAGGTCTGAATGGTAGAACTACACCTCAATGGAGTTAACATGCTCTGTGAAGAGAAGGAAAGAGTGGATAGTGTGTTTGGGGGAAGAAATGGGCTTGATGTATAAAGGAAAATTATATTTCTTATCCAGACGAAACTTGTTTTTCTCCAGAAATCTTTATTTGGAAGTCATCATTAGCAAGGATAGCTCAATGAAGTGGAGTTCAGAGAGAGGAGGTCCTTATACAGGACTGTTTGTATGGGCTGGGTTCAGGGAGGACTGGGGAAAGGATTGATTTAGTTTGAATTTATTGCTCGTCCTTGGCTATCTAGCTAGATTTGTGGTTGAGTTGCTCTAAAGTCCTCTGCAGACATGGCCAAACACTGAGTCACTTGGGTTCTGCTAACTGGCTATGGGAGAGATACTAGGAAAGGGGGGGGGCATGGAAATCAAAGGTAGAAAAAGTTTTTCAAATCAAGAGTGATTTAGACACATCACACTCAATTTGCTTACCAAATTCTGAGATAATAGAATTATGTGCAATTTTATTGTTAGAGTAAGTCTAACAAGATTTTAAAAAATTGCCTTGTGACATGGGTGGGAAGAGCAGATTGTTGAAGACCCCTGGGACCTTGGAAGGTCCCTCACCTCTCAGAAGCATTGTTCTGGGTCCAGCTGTTGTGGGCACTCCAGGGTTGTAGGCAAGATTAGCATGGCCTCTGGCTGGGGTTAAGTCTATGGCACCTTTGGGCACTGCAGAAAACCTTCACAAGGAATGTTTTTATCCAAGGTGGGGGTCAGCTTAAAAATAAATAAGGTCAATAACAACTTAGGTGCCTGTGAATGCAACTGTAGAAACCCAGGAAACATTCCTTTCTATTGGACTCCTAGGGAAGAACATGGATTCGAGGAAGATTACTATAACTGCCTTCTTCACTGAGTTTGTAAGGGTTTTTGGGCTGCTTCTCTTCTCCCCTCAATGACACATCAAATTTTTAGTGAGCCTACAAAATAATGGATTTTACTATGACATTTTTACATGTGTGCTGTTATGCTTCAAGAACATTTGTGTGATGATGGGATGTGTGGACCATTGATTTATTTCATCTAGTTATATTGTACCCAGTGGGCCCTCATCAATGGGAAGGAAAATAGAAAACTTAGTATTCATTGACATTATGAACCAGCAAAGCTTGCCTAGTCTCTGTGCTGTCTTGTAGAGGACAAGGGTAACATGAACAGCATTCTAATAAAATATGTTGAGTGAAGTTTTAGAAAAAAATCCTTAGGGGTGTGTGTGTGTGTGTGTGTGTGTGTGAAAAGTTATAGAATTTGAAAGTAGATAGCATAGAAGGAGGAAGCCTCATCTTTAGGCAGCAAGGGCCATCTTAATATAGTTGGGAGGTGTCTTGTGGTTTCTAATGCTGGGAAGGCACACCATGACCATGGCAACTTTTGTAAATGGAAACATTTACTTGGGGCTGGCTTAGAGTTCTGAGGTTTAGTTCATCATTGTCATGATGGGAAGCATGGAGACATGCAGATAGAAAGGGTGCTGGAGAAGTAGCTGGGAGTTCTACATCCAAATTGGCAGGCAGCAGGGAGAGTGAGAGAGTGAGCCACTGGCCTTCACTTGCGCTTCTGAAACCTGAAAGGCCACCTCCAGTGACACACTTCCTCCAACGAGGCCATAACTACAGCAACAAGGCCATACCTCCTAATAGTGAACCTATGGGGCCCATCTCCATTCAGACCAAACAAGGGGAAAGTTCCCATAAAGGGGTCAAATGCTGTTTGGATGATCCTGTGGAGGGAAAATTAGGCTGAGAGGATAGAAAGCTTGCAGACCATAGTACAGCTCAGTCCAAGGATGATCATGTTGTAACATGCTCTGATAATAAGAAGTGTTGTGGGATATTTGTATAATATGTATAATATGCTGTGGTGCTGTAATTAAAAGCTGAACATCCATTAGCTAGCAGGAGGAATAGGCAGGACTTCCAGGCAGAGAGCGGTGGTGGTGGCGGTGGTGGCGGTGGTGGCGGTGGTGGTGGTGGTAGGAGGAGGAAGTAGGGCTAGCAAGAAGCCAGGAGACATGGAGAGGAAGCAGGAGGTGCAAGATGGAAGGGAGGTAACGCCATGTGATGGAGCATAGATTAATATAAATGGGTTAATCTAAGTTAACTAAGAGCTAGTTAGGAACAAGCCTAAGCTATAAGCTGAGCTTTCATAATTCATGAGAATTCTCTGTGTCATTATTTTTGGACTGTTGATCCCAGTGAAAAACTATGGTTACAGAGAGGGGAATTGACGGCCTTCCAAGCCCCCACTTCATTCCATTCTCAAAGGGTTACTGCAGAAAGCAAGTTTTGTGTGTGTGTGTGTGTGTATTTTCTCTGAAGTCTTATGGGTTAATGCTTTAACAAGAGAATGGTTCCCAAGCTTGACTGTCTGTGGATGACTTGGGCATGGGGCTGGAGTGTGACATGAACACTTGCCTTTTTAACTGTTTCTTGGTGGTGCTGACATGGTTCTCCTGAGCCCATACTCTTGAGACCCACTGAGGCTCTACTTCCCCTTCCTCCCAGCCATTACTTTCTGAGACAGGGTATCACTGTGCAGTTAGACTGGCCTCACTCATGATCATCCTGAGTAATAACGTTCCAGATATGCACTGCCATGCCTACTTAAGGCTCTAGTCCCTTAAAAGACAATGCACAGGGGTCGTATCATATCATCTAAGAGCTTGTTGGTTTATTTGCTTGCTTGTTTGTTTTGGTCTTTTAAACAAGAACTCATTCTATAGGGTTAACTTGGAACTCACTACGTGGTATAGGCAAGCCTTGAATTCACACTGATCCTCCTGTTTCGGCCTTTCAGATCAGCTGAGACTGTAGGTGTGAGCTACTGGGCTTGACAGAATTTGCTTTTTAAGATAATACTTTATGATCAGCATGTTTTTGTAGTTCTTCTTTTTAATATGTTAGTCTTAAAAAAAAACCTCCCTTCTCAATAAACAGGGGTTACTTTCCTCTTTTTTTTTTTCTTTCAAGGGTGCGCTTGCATTTGTAAAAGGGGTTAGGCTGGGCTTTTTTGTGTAGCTTTGAAGTTGAACCAATGCTTCATCAATTCTTGGAAGTGGAACTTTTGAGTGAAGGTAGACTGTAAAAGCCGACAGGTATTGCCGAATCATTCCACCAATGACTGAGTGAGTTGCTGTCCAGGGAAAGTGTACCTGTCCATGCTGTAACTGAAAGTGTTATTTTCAGAGTTTCAGTGTCTGCTAATCTTTTATGTTGAAATTATATCTCAGCATTGTTTTAATTTATAACTCTTCTCTACTCGTGAGGCTGGAGTAACCTGTGTTCATCTGATGTCTCTCTGTGTGAACTGTACACTTAGTATTTCTGCTTCTGAAAAGGAAACACTAAGGTCACAAACAGCAAGCAGGCAGTTGTGCAGGGTGGGAGTATAAAGAGGATGATCTCTGGCTAGAGTAGAGAAGCAGACAGGAGGGCCTGTGAAGCAGCAGCATCCCAGCTGCATTTATCCCGGGTCATTTAGCCCGGGATAATCCTGATGATGTTGGTAATTTAGCCCAAGATAATCCTGATGGGCGTGTTTGAGGAGTGGCAGGCTGTTTTAGTTTATAAATAACTGATCCTTTAGGGCCTAAAGTGGTTCTACACCTTTCTCATACTGTGACCCTTTAATACAGTTCCTCATTAAATTTATTTCATTGCTGCTTCATGACTGATTTTGCTACTGTTATGAGTCATATTGTAAATATTTGATATGCAGGATATGTGCTATGCAACCCCTGTGACCCACAGGTTGAGAAACACTGCTTTAGGTCTTTCTCCTTGGGTCTTATAACTACCTGTTCACATTTCATGAACAGGTAAACATGAAGTGAGTCCAAAGACCACAGCCATCCTGGGCTTTGTCTGAAGCAGGCATTTTGTTGTGCAGAATGGATTTTGTGGCTTTCCCTGAGGTTGCCTGAGATGTCTGTCTGGCATCCTCATTAAGGTTGGTGGGTTCTTCTGCTGTTTTAATTTGAGTGACTTTCTGGGAAAACCTGTGGATTTCGGCCAAAATGCTAATGATTATGGCATTACTTTGAAGGACTGGTTCTGTAGAAAATGATTTCTTGGTTAATTATGTTAGCAAATCAACAGCAGCCTCTTGGAGGGGAAAGTGATAGGGGAGAAACTGCATATATATTTAAGTTATTCGTAATTCAGATAAGGGTCAGGAATTCATTTCCCAGAAAGAGGAGTGTATGTGAAAGTAATTCATGTTTGCCTATCATTTCCATGTTGCAGCTGTAACGTTGTAGTGGGCAAGCACATCAAGGCTTAAAATAAAATGGCTTCGTGCTTAGGATAGGACACCCACCCCACTTAGTGCCAGTTCAAACGTTTTCCTACTTCTAGGCAACGAGAGACCTTCAGTCCAAGCCTATGGTGAACGTGGGTGTCAGTAGGGTTTAGAGAAGGGGAGACCCTGCCAAGGGTCCATGGATACTCGTCTGGATGGACTTTATCCTCTCTCCTTCCTTCCTGTTGAAGCTGGCTCCTTGTCGTGGAGTAGGACAGTCACAAAGAGGAAGGTGGTATACACAGAATGGTTGCTGCATTAGTCACTGTAAGTTATCAACTCACAGAAGAGTTTATTTTGGTTTACGGTTCCAGGGGAAGGCTGGGCGGTGGTGGTGCACACCTTTAATCCCAGCTTTTGGGAGGCAGAGGCCAGCGGATCTCTGTGAGTTCAAGGTTAGCCTGGTTTACGCAGTGAGTTCTAGGACAAATAGGACTGTTTCACAAAGAACCCCCTCCTCTCTCTTGGGGGAGAGTGGGGAAGGTTCAAGGGAAGGCATGGAGTGATGAGATTAGAGCAGAAAGTTAAGAGACCACATCTTCAACTCTAATCACAAATCAGAGAGAATGCATTGCAAACGGGGCAGGGTACAAACTCTTAAAGCCCTCCCCAATGGATGCACTTCCTTCAGGAAGACTGCACGTGCTAATAACTCTTCCTTAGTGTGTCCAAACAGTACCATCCATGTGCACCCCATGTTCAAACATCTGAGCCTATGGGGGATGTTCTCATTCAAACCACCACTGTTGATTATAATACTTCTGGAACTCTTTAAAGGAAGAGAAGCCTTAGTTCTTTGTATTTAAAAAGTTATTCGATTACTTAATGGATCGACAACTTTCCGACCTCACAACTCATTAGTCACCCTTATTACCATATTATATTATCTTGTTCCTCTCTGTAAATATAAGGAAGTAAGATTTATTGACATATGTTATCGGGCTAGGATGATGGCTCAGAGGGTAAGAGGCCTGGCTGTTGGTCCTGTCTGTCCTTCCAGAGGACACTGATTTAGTTCTCAGTGCTCACATAATGGCTCACAATCATTTGTGACTCCCGTCACACAGCATTTGATGTTTCCTTCTGGCCTCCATGGGTATCAGACATACACATAGTACACAGACATATATGCAAGCAAAACACCCATACACAAAAATAATAAAATAAGGACTGTAAAGGCAGCATTTGCTAATCAGAGCACGGAGAAGGCCTTTCTAATTTATGATGACTGTCTGAGAACGCCCCTCAGAATAAAGACTTGGGTCAAGGAAGGTTGATTGGTGCCCGAGGCCTCACCAGTAGTAGGGGTTCTAGACATTAATTTGAACATAGTCTCTTCCCCCTACACTGGGCCTTGAAATCTTCAAGAGGCTGATCCTTCAGTTTCAGCTCCCTCTGTGTGTGAATGGGAGAAGCCGCGTACGCTGTAGTGGGTGGTATAGCTTTTCACCCTGCTACAAAAGTCATGGGGACAACAGAAGAAGGTTTATCAGCAGGCGAGGGCTGTTTTAGAACACAAGGTTTGTACGGAAGATACGAGGGGAGGGCAAGAGGAAGGGGGAGGAGGGGTGGTGGCAACAGAAATAATGAAAAAGATTTTTACTAAAGAGGACATGGCAGATCCAGAGTTTCATTTGTTCAAAGTTTGTTGGTGAGGTTTGGGTTGTCTCCTGATGAGTGAGGGGTTTATTCATGACGACCTTAGGAGCTGGACTGTTCATTTGACCTCAGGCATGTTTTTGTCAATTTGACACTTGCTAGATGTATTAGCTTACCATTTGATTGCTTATAAAACTCAAGGCAACTAATAAAAGAAAGCACTTAACTTGTGACTCACTGAGAGGTTGAGAGGGAGAGAGAGAGAGAGAGAGAGAGAGAGAGAATGATAATACACTTTTTCCAACAAGGCCACACCTCCTAATCCTCTCCAGCAACTGGAGACCAAGCATTCAAGTATATGCATCTGTGGGGCCATTCTCATTCAAACATCCACACTAGAGGGTTCTGGGAAGATAAACCTAAACTGAGAAAATGCCTCCATCAGTGGCCTATAGGCAAGTTTGTAGGGCATTTTCTTGGCTAAAGACAGATGTAGGAGAGACCAGCCCATTGTGGTGGAGCCACCCCTGGGCAAGTGGCCCTGAGTTGTTTAAGAAAGCAGACTGAGCAATTAGCAGTCAGCTTAGTTCCTTCCTGCAGGTTCCTGCCTTGAAGTTCTGCCTTGGCTTTCCTTCTGGGAATGTGATCCTAGATATGTAAGCCAAACAAACCTTTTCCTCCCCAAGCTGCTTTCGGTCATGACCTTTATCACAACAATAGAAACAGTAACTGGAACACTTTCTGTTGCCCTGTATTTATCTTTTAAAAATAAATGGCGCGTTACAAAACAGAAAGATCCTCAAAGCGCAGAGGAGCCCTGAGTTCTCTGGTGTGAAGCCCAGCTCCTGTACCAGTAGCAAAGGTCTCTATTCTTCTGAGAAAGGCTGAGTAGGATAGAATGCGAGAAACCACTTAGCTGCTATTTGTAGTTTTACTAGGCACATTCGGTTTTTGCTTGAAGTATCTCCTGGGCCCCTTGTATGAGTGTCCTGATCTCATCCCTAAAGGCTCTGCCCACGGTGCAGAGACATAAACACCCAGTCCACAGCAACATGTGACTACTTATTATTACCCAATTCAGGATAATTCCTTTTTCAGTCTCATTTCTGTCATATACTAGCATAGAAAAAAATCGTTGGGCTTTGTCTTTGTGTCTGTGTGTGTGAAATGAGATTTTAGGTATGATGATAGATCTAATAATAGGTAATATGTATTTTAAATGAACTTTATTATAAAAAACTTGCAAATAAAAACCATCACAAACCAAAATTTCATATATATATATTATCCACACACACATAATATATACAGAAACAAATGTATGTGTGGGTATAGTATATTTGTAGAAAAGAAAGAAGAGTAAATAATAAATACAAGTAATAGAAGATATATACTTAGAAGATGTAAAGGTAATTGTTTTCTTAGGTCTAACTCTGTGATAGGTTTTTCATTTTTATGGTGGATATGTGCCTAAAATATTCAGCAGTGAAGGTCTGAAGTCCATTGTGAAGTGCCACAGCTTCCGTTTCCAACGGCTGCTCTCTGTAGCCGTTCTTTGAGATGTGTAGACTTTGGGTTTTGTTAATTTTAGCAATACATATTAAAAGGTCATCAAGTCAGGAGGAGATGCAGTGCTGGGAGCTGTGGTGAGTCTGTCTGAGAATCATTTTGAGTTGCTGGGCCCTGGTTCCTTGGTGACATTGTACTGTTTATGACAATTTTTCCTTCTGTGTCCTTCAGGACCACTATCTCTCTTATTTCTAAAGGAACTTCCCCTTTTGAATCCTTCTATGCTCACCTCTTCTCTTAGTCTTCCCAATCGTCACGTGGAGTACAGAATTTGTATCATTTTGTGCTGGGAAGAGAGACTCTTGTTAAAGGACTTTCCCCAAATCAGCCCGTTGGGATAAGGACTTTGCTTTTCTTTCTGTCACAGTGGTCCATTCACCCATCAGCTTCTGAATGAGTTCCTCGCATGGGCTAAACTTTCTCCGCATTGTGCCTTAGTGGGAGAGAGATGGCCAAGGAGGACCCGGCCAGAAGCAGCCCTGCCTCTCTTCTTAAGGATAACTTTTGTGTTCCTGCTTGGAGCTTCTCTGGAGAACCGCTGAGCTCAGAAACAATGAAAGTGATGGATGATGTTTTCTCTTGATGCGTGGTGTTTGGAAGGGGTTTGACGATCTCTGTGCTGTGGAATTCACAGGCGAGGCCCTGATATTCAGTGTCTTTAGGTCTTCACAGTTGGGCACGTGACTGATCACTCAAGGGAGGAGTAGGTGACTTCCGTTGTAGACGGATGCTTTTGTTGTAGTTTGAATTTGTCTTGCTCTCTGAGAACTGACATTTTCATCATTTCCTGTTCCTTCTCTGTATTGTGGGCTTTCCTTGGGCAGAAAGTCTGGTAGCTATTTGTTGTCTAAGGACAATTTTTGCTTTTCTCTCTCTCTTTCCCTCTTTTCGCCTGCACTGGACCAGGCCGTGTGCTATAGGTGAGTGCTGGGCATGGCTCATGGGTAAAATTCTGTGCTCCCTTCCTGGGGCTTCTCAGGCCCTGTCTGCAGTGGCTCTCAGCCTTCCTAATGCTGCAACCCTTTAATAGAGTTCCTCATATTGCAGTGACCCCCCAACCGTAAAACTATCTCACTGCTACTTCCCAACTGTAATTTTGCTACTGTTATGAATTTCAATGCAAATTTCTGTGTTCTAGGCGACCCATGTGAAAGGGTCATTTGATCCTAAAGGGGTCGTGACCCACAGGTTGAGAAACACTTTAATGGCACAACATGCTGGTCACTCCATACTTCACATCCAAAGCATGTTTATGTTGCTTGTACGTTTGCACCAGGTCACAGGTGAATTTGGATGGATGTTATTGTGGCACAAATCCCACAGGCTTGGGAATTGAAGAAGTATCAGGGGTATTTCTTTTGAGCTACTCCTGGCAGTCAGACAGCTTTAAAAATTATGTCCCCTGAGCTGCGACGCTGAGGAGAAGAGCAGTCATAGGCAATTTCCTTTCACTTCAGGAGGGAAAGTGCCTGTTGGCAGGCCACTCTCACTTGTTCCTGGATATTGCTGGCAGAAGCTATAGAGAACCAGGTATTATTGCCGTATTGACTCTTTCCTTGCTGTTTAACATTTTCTCACCATCTTCAAGCATGTGAGATGTACTCCCAGGAGTGGTGACTCCTTCCTGTTAAAGACTGAAGTGGACAGTCCAGGCTTCCCTGTGGCTTCTCTTAGCTCCCAGTCTTACCCAAACCTGATTGCAAGGTAACCAATTATTAAATTGCCTGAGGCTGGAGTCCATGAGTTCCCAGTAGAGTACAAAGATCAATGTTGAAAGAGGACGTTGAATTCCTTCTCTGCTCCTGGGACACAGTTTCTGTGGGCTGTCACTAACTAAACTGACCCTGGAGGAGTGGCTCTTTAAGAAGCAGACTCCAAGGTGAGGTAAGATCACCCACCCTCTAGGGATGTGGTTCTGGAAAATAGTCTCCCTGTGACTAGGTTATTTAAGGGGGAAGAAGGGAGCACATAGGCAGCCTAATTCCTGAAGGGTTCGTTTTAGCAGAGAATCTGTAGTATTTACCGCCTCCTAGGGATGGCTGGAATAGTTTGGCAGCGAGCAGCCTGGATTTCCAGTTCTCTTTTCTTTCCTCACGTGGCATTTGAGCAGCTGGCACATTGGCTGAAGAATCAGCTGTGAAATGTGTGGTTTCCTGTGGCACATTTCTGATATTGTTTATATAGGTGGTTATTTCATGAACTGTATAAATATTTATCATACACAACAACAGCCTTTTGATCATAAATAGGGGCCAGGAGTCAGGGCAGCTCATGCTGGGGACTTGGAAGGACCTGATTTTTCAGGCATCTTCTAGACTGAGATATTAGGTATGTCTTAGGACTTGTGTGCAGCCCAGCTTGAATTTCTGTCATTATTTTTTCTCTTTTTGCCATCCTGTGGCCATGGCCGCCTTCTTCTTTCCCGACCACCAGCTCCAAACAGCTGTTCTTGTTTGTTTTGTTTTGTTTTGTTCTTTAGCATGTTGCTCTTTGCCTAACAACAGTGAAATGAAACCTAAGTTCTACTCTTCATCATTCATAAAGCAGTCTTTGGAGTTGCCCTGACCTAGCCTGGAATCATAGCCTCTGTCTCTGGTGTGCCTTACCTAGGGTTGCCCTTTGAGCACCTCAGTTTATTTCCCTGAGAAATGGGGCTCCCATTGCCCAGTTGAGAGGGCTACAGGAAGGAGCAAATAAAATCATGAAGTTGGGTAGGTGATTAGCAGGGGAGAGCTCAAGAAAGACCAGCTTTTGTGGCATATGCTGTTGTTATTGAAATTACTAAAGGTTTGGTTTTCAGTTTTAGCTGAATCTTGTGAAAAGGGCCCCAAACTCAACATTGTAGGCTGAGGTTCAAATCCTGGGGCTGGTTTTTGCTGCCTGTGTGCTTTGGGTAAATTATGCTTACCATTGAGATATAAAGTAGTGAGTGACAGATCACTAACCTCATAGATTGAGTCTCTGTAGTACAGTAAACACCTGATAGAAACAAGCACCACAAGGGGGATCCCCACCCCTTCTTCAATTCGAAAGGGAATATTATTTCCTTTCAATTAGAAAATATTATTTCCTGATTAGAAAAGGAATAGCATTTTCTCTGCTTCTTAGGTTTTTGTTTCTTTGGGTACTGATTAAGTTTGGAGTTCGGGATACAGACAACTGTACTTGTAACCCAGGGACAAAGGGCACAGAGTAGGAGGGGCATGGAATCTGCTTCAGTCTCCTGGCAGAGTTTTCATAACATACAGATCTGGTTTCAGGGAATCTTGGTGCTCAAGGGCACAGTCTTGCTGATTTCAGGCTCCAGGTATGGAAACAACTTTCAAAGAGATTAAGACAATAATGGAGAAGTGGTGAACATGCGTGTTAAATTAGGATCTCTTTCTTTGAAAAACATATACTGGGAGGTTTGTGTAGAGGTTTCTTCTGCTGGGAGAACACCTCCCTGCCTCCCAGAGGCCTCTTGGCTTCCCATCGGATGCCTAGTAATACTTATGGAAGTTGGAGGATTGCTACACAGAGGCCCTGTGGTGTTGCGGAAAGACAGTTTTTGAATGTGGACAGCCTGGCTTCTAAGTTAGATAACCTCAGCACAGCAGGCAAAGACCCTTAACACAGTCCTTGGCAAATAATCCTTTGGTAATGGAAGACCATCAGAAGGTAGCAGAGCATCTTAAGACAGGTTAGGGGCTTGAGGGTGGATGGCTTACCATCTTACTTAGTGTTTGCTTGAACTATTGGAGTATATTGCTTCAGTCAGCTAGGATTTTAAATAAAATGAAGATGGTAGTAGTTGTTTCTTCAGTAGTTTTCAGGCTCAGGATGTAGCATGTAACCAGACTGCTTAGCAGAGCATTGCATACATAGTGAACACAGCCCCTTTCATTATTCCCCTAATGACGGTCTCTTATGACACTCAGTTCCTTCACTGGGTCCCAACGGCTTGTTGAATCTCTACTTTGTGCCAGAACCTGGCTATCCTATCGAGACAAGGGTACAGTTTGAGGCAACTATATTGGTTACAGTATACTTTCCACACAAAGTTAGGGCTCTCTTGAGGATAGGTTCTTTTCCTAGATTTACAATCCAGTCTAGAGCAAGTCCACATCTAGAGAGTAGAACTCATTCTCCAATTTTTCTTGGTGGTTGGTGATAAGACATTGTTCTACCTGCGGAGGAATGTGGTATTGGAAGGAACCCAGGGCCAGCTCCATGGGGAATCTCTTTTGCCTTGGGGTTGGCAACATAGAAAGAAGCCAGAATGTTCCTGACCAGGTATGAGTAAGGCAGAAGCTTTGTAGAGATTCTTCATTTCCTACTTATTTTCTGGTTTCTTTCAAGGTATTACTATTCAAGGAATAGTATCAGGCAAGAGCAGACGCTCTTGGCATTCTTGGGTCTGTGGTGTGATGTTTGATGCTGTCAGCTTGACAGAACCTACAGTGACCTGGGAGATGAGCCTCTGGGTATGCCCATGGGGATCATCTTGCTTGCTTTAGCTGAGTTGAGAAGACTGCCCCTTCATGAATGACACCCCTCTCCGACTCGGATCCTGGACCATGTAAGTGGAACTCGGATGCTGAGCACAAGTGTGCATTCCCTAGCCACTTGTATTCCAGCTGTGGGTTCAGTGTGGCCATTTGCTCCAGGGTTCTGCAGCCTTGGTTTCCCCATCATGATGCTGGCTTGGACCCTTGAACTGTGGGCCAGAATAAATCCTTTCTCCCTTAAGATGCTTCTGTTAAGAGTGTTTGCCTACAGCAGCAGCAGAATGACTATGGTATCTGGGAAGGAGCTGCTTCCCCAAGCTTCCATAATGGGAATGGCAGAAGCAAGAAGAAATCCATGTAAAACAAGGTGCTTGCAGCTGGTGGCAGGTGGGCAGAAGAGCTGCCAAGGGCAGTATGAGGCAAGGCATCTTCTTGTGTTGTCGGTCACCTTGTCCTCAGTGGAGTGCCTGGTGCAAGAACAGCCTGATTACTTCATCATATCCTAAGAAGAAAGAAATCCTGCCAGTGGATTCCAGGATGCCATTGACAGTAAGAATCACTCTGATTTTAGGGAAGCTAAATATGAAAAAAAAGTTCGCTTAGAATGTGGCTCTGTGCCAGGTGGTGGTGGCGCATGCCTTTAATCCTAGCACTTGGGAGGCAGAGAGAGGAGGATCTCTGTGAGTTCGAGGCCAGCCTGGTCTATAGAGCAAGTTCCAGGAAAGGAACAGGGAACAAAAAACAAAACAAAACAAAATCAAAAAGAATGTGGCTGTAAACATTTTAAGAAAATACTTAGCTGGTTGATACAGGGTTTAGAAGAAACCAGCACACTAGGGGTTTTTGTGATGTGTGTATAACAGCCATGGTAACTGGCAGCACAGCAGGGCAGAGGCATATCATGCCCCTGGGAATGCCCCAGGTGCTCCCTTCTGGCTTTCTGTAAGGACACCTATGATGCATATGCAATCTTGACATTTACATTTAGTGAGTTTCCCAGAAAGCAACCCTGTTAAGAGACACATGACTGTATAAGCACAGACTGAGTAATTCAAACAAAAAATGTATGACTGTTTTCATTTTTTTTTGTCTATTGGTTCACTGATTCAGGAGTTCATTCAGTATTCATTCAGTAAACTATTATTGAAAACCAATTATAATCCAGACACTGGGAGGAAGTGGGGATGCAGAACTCATAACTTCCTTTTTTTCTTCTTCCAGGTTTTGTCCAATAAGGGAGATAGACAAAGAAACTCACCACCAAAGATTGTGGTCCAGAGTGACAAAGTTTGAAATGAAAGTATAGACATTGTACTGCATTGGCAGCCTTTGTAGATATTAAAGAACAGCAAGGAGGCTCCCCTTAGAGAGGTGGAGGATGGGACTGGGGAGGAAAGAGCAACTGATAAGTGGAGTCTCCAGCAGTGCTGAATGCAGTGTATTTCACAGACTGTGAGGATATTTAGGACCCCGGTCGTGGGGAGGGCAGGGCAGTATTCATTGGTGTTAAGCTCTAAGAGGTCCTCACTTGTTGAGCTCTATAATAACGGTCTTGTGCTACCTTGAGAAAGAGCCTAGTGGAGTAATCACTACAGTGTCCATTGTGGCTTGATCCTGGAAACCTGACTGGGGACACTAGGAAATGAAAGGCTGGACACACAGACTCGAGTAAAGAAATGTCAGGACTGGGTGGGTTGTGCATGCTCTGATGGAGATGTACCAGCAGCATCTGGGCTGTGGGGGTTATTGTATACAGTTGTAGGAGGAGACGGGGTTATTGTATACAGTTGTAGGAGGAGGCGGGGTTATTGTGTACAGTTGTAGTGGGAGGCGTGGCTATAATAGCTGAATGAGGAGGTGGGGTTGGCTAATCTTGGTAGGGAGTCTCTATGGGTTAGGGAGTCTCAGGCTGAATATATCCAGGAGGAGGAAAGTGCAGCTGACATCTTTTTTATGGATCAGGGGACCGCTTTGGCATTCCCATGGGTCTGAGGCATTGCCAGTCCTTGATATGGTCATCCTCATGTCGCACAATAAACATTCATTCAGGACTTCCATTACTCCCCATAAACCACTAAGAGAAAGCAGGGAGGATGGGGCTAACAGCTCAGCATTTATCTGTTTCATTTAATTTTTTGTTTTTATTGCTTAATGGCTTAAAGAGAAGGTGTCACTGCAGAGTGCATGGAGGAATGAATTGGAAAACTGGTACCCATGTCTGTATGAGCTCTCAAGAGAGGAAAGGCAGGGAGACAGGAGGAGCCACCTGCTGAGACTGGGAACCCTCTCAGGCTCAGGGGGAGGCAGTGAGCATCATTACTCCTGCGTCTCCATTTTCTTCTTCACCTGCCACCGAGCCAAAGGGATCACATGCAGATGGGAAATCACTGGGATTAAGGGAGAAGCTATCAGTTTTAATGAAGTTTTTTTTAAATCTTTTGTTCCTTTTTATTGGAACAAATATCCAGGAAGCAGTAACTGAACATCTGCTGGCTGACTTGTTTTAGAATCCCCAAGAGTGTTGTGGCCAAGGAACCATCGTTTTTCTGAAGTTGAGGGTGTACACTGTTGCTCAGATTAAAACTGGGCCACAGGAGCTTCTACTGTCTGTTTGGCAAAGGAGGCAGCTGTGCCATGCCTATGAAATTAGTGTCTGCAGGCTGAGCCACTTGAGACTGGAGAGCAAGAGTCCTGGGAGACTTTGTGTGCCATGTGGCTCACCTTGTGAGCAGCCCCTTGGCCCAGAGCTTTCTGGGGGTTCTCAGGTCAAGTTTCCTTGTAGCTCTCGGGGGTCTGTCAGGAAAACAGATCATCTAACACACTCTTGATCCTGTGTCTCCTGGGTCTCCTCCCAATTCCCAGTCAGTTCATGATGGCTGTGGTATTTCTGTTTTTTCTCAAAACCATTATGTCAAACTCAGGGGCACGCAGGTGGGAAGTTCAGGCCTAGCTGCCCCAGTGAAGCATGGGAAATGCCTTCCATTTCCAGACACTGGTTTCCTTGTCAGTGTAATGTGGCATCGCCATCGTGATGGGCTTTGTTGTTTAGCTGTGTGTGGACCGCGTGTGAAAAAAAAAAAAAAAGCTGCTTGCCTTTGAGAGTCTTCCCTGCTCCAGAGCATGACAGAGACTTCCATATAATTTCCTCCAGTCATAGAGAAGAGTGGACCTCATTCTGTTGCATACACAGCTTGTCACAGGGTACCTGTGAAGCTTACTTGCTGCATGACTGACTAGAAAATGATGCTTCTTTCCGTTCCAAGGCTGCTTGTCTTGTGGATCCAGATTCCCAGAGTAAACATCCGTCTCTATCTGGCTCTATCTTGGTTTCCTACTACCCCCTCACTGCCCTAACTTGGCTTAAGCCATTGTTTAGTTCCTACTCTCATCCAGGAATGGGAATGCCGTGTGCTAGATGTGCCCGTTCTTTGATCACCTTGCTCAGTGCCTGTAAAACCTTTGACGAGATGCATAAATAATAAACGGCTCCCGTTCAGGTGGTTAGATTCCCTTTTCCCTCCAATTGGAAGATGTTTCTCGGCTGCCCATGTGGGCCTCCGTCTTCACATAGTGTTTGCACTTGTTCACCACAGGCGAAGGACCATGATGTCTGGTGGAGACCAGGAGCCAGGTCACTACTACGTAGGCATTGATGTTGGGACGGGTAGCGTTCGTGCAGCTCTAGTGGACCAGCGAGGAATCCTGCTGGCTTTCGCAGAAGAGCCGATTAAGCAGTGGGAGCCCCAGGTCAACCACCATGAGCAATCCTCTGAGGACATCTGGGCAGCATGTTGCCTTGTCACCAAGGTGAGAGCCAAACCACAGTGTCCCATTCATATGCATGCAGTGTTGTATGTGTGCACTTGGTGTTCATAGGATGTTGGGTTAACTTGAGGCCCTGAGGTGGATGATGTCGGCTTTGCCTTTCAGATGCAAATGTTTCAGGTACTTGGAAGGACGTGACAGCTGGCATGGGCTGGATGATACACTGCCGCAGCCAGTACATTGTAGCTGGAGCTGACTCTGAGGGCAGGGAATAGGGAAGAAAGGAAAGAAGATGATGGAGCCTGAGATGTGGGCATGAGGAAGTGAGGGTCATAGGTGAATCACAGGGCGCCTCTGTCATATGCCAGTGCGTAAACAGACGCTGTGGTCGAACCTTTATGACTGCCTTACGGCTAGTACTACTCCTTTTTATTTGTATCAGGGAAGAATGGGGAAAGAGAGCGCTAGCCAGCTTACCTGAGCTCAGGTAGTCATTAGTAGTTAATGATCTGCAGTTGCAGGGTGGGAACCTAACTAAACATCCAGCTCCTATTAACAATGAGCTTTGGATCCTCCCGGTGGGACACACAAGAGGCACTGCATTCTGGACAGGAGAAACAACAGTGGTAAGCCATGGAGGCAGGAAATCATGGCATGCTCTCAGAGAGCTGGGCATCTTCTTATGAGCCCCACACTTGCTCATCTCGAGTGGCCTGTGATAAGACTGGGCTTGCTGGTTGAAAGAAGGAAGTGATGCTGGCTGTGACTAGTTTGTATCTGACGTCTGTGCTGTTCAAATGACTTTATATTTTGATGCTCATTAACAACAGACAGTCTTTTCTCTCCCCACACTTAGAGGAGAAAATGAAATACTGAGTTCTGTTCCTTCTCCTTCTTTCTAGTTGAGGTCCTTAAATATTCATGAGGTGCTTGGTAATTTTCAGCTGGACAGTTCCCCATTTTTTTTTTTCTGTATTGATCACTCTGGTTAAACTTTGATGAGCTCTGGGCAGCTGTTACTGCCACCCGAGAAAACTGCAGAGGGGTGGGTTGGGCCACCCGAGCACTCTGCAGAAATCAAAGGGGTCATCATCTCTTCTGCCTGTTTAATTTTCCTCTTCTCTCCCTGCTCCCAGCCCCTGCCTCCATGAAAATCTTCTGCTCCTTGCCCTTGGGTCTCTTTTGTTCTTCCAACGTTATTGCCATTAAGGAAATTGTCAAGAAGAAAATATAGTTCCCCAATGAAGAGCTCTCTTAAAACAGGTCCACTCCAGTGCAGCCTGGTTTTAATGGCAGACTTTTAATCATCCCCCAGTGGTCGTCAGCCCTGATAGCCACAGAAGTGCAGGACATTAGCGCTCAACCATGCCTCGCACGGCAGTACATCTGCAGAAAGCCCATGGGCCTTAGGCCACGCCTCTCATGTGGTGTATGGAGATGTGGTGGTGTGTCCTGGGTGTGGTGTGTCTGCTCAGAACCTCATGAAAAAGCAGAAGCTGTAAGGAGGAGGCATTGTTGACACATTAAAGTATGCATTCTGCAGTCGAACTGCCTAAGTGGGAGTCCTGTTTCAGTGTTGTTTAGCTTGTGATCTTGGACTAGCTACCCATTCTTGCTCAGTTTTCTTCTTTATAAAAGAAGATTCATAAGGACCCCCAGCTTGATAAGATTGTAGTGATAATTAAATGAATTAAAGCATGTCAGAGGTCCCAGCAGTGTCAGGGGCTAAGCAATCATGGTTGCCTGTGGCGGTGATGAGAACAAAGTGACAGAGCTAGGAGAATGGATTTCTGTGACAAAATACTAGAAGTTCAAGCCCAAGGGGATGGTTCCTCTTGGAAATCCTCACCCCTTCCCTCTCGTTAGGGCTCCTGTGGAAGACTTTGAAAAACATCGGTCTAGGTCAGTAGTTCTCAACCTTCCTAATGCTGTGACCCTTTAATAAAGTTCCTCATGTTGTGGTGACGCCAACCATAAAATTATTTAGTTGCTACTTCATACCCATAATTTTGGTACTGTTGTGAATTGTAATGTAATTATCTGATGTGCAGGATAGCTGATATTCGATCTCCAAAAGAGTCATGGCCCACAGATTGAGAACCACTGCCCTAGGTCAAGGCCTGGTGACCCTGGTGACCCCTCTCCCCTGGCTTGTCTATGCTTTCTCACTGGCTCCAGGAAGCAGAGACATCGGGAACAGTTGTGAACTTCCCTTTCCTTGTTTTGTTTTCCATGTCCTCAGAGATTAATTTTTTCCTTTATAACCATAAAAGTAACAGTAATAATGACAAGTCAGTGATGATGATGATGCCAGCTTGCATCCCTTGGTTACTTTCATGTTCTAGATGCTGTGCTCAACATTGTGTGCCCATCACTTCATTTTTTCCTTATAACAATATCTGTAATTAATTTTTCTTCTTTTGAAGATACAAAAAGAGGGCTTTGAAATAGTTCAGAAGCAGAAAGGGGTCTTGAGATGACTAAGGGGCTTGCCCCTCCCTTTCTCCAGCCTCAGCCCCTCCCTGTGACTCCTGCTTGGGGTCAGAGGTGTATTAGGTTGCTGCTGTGTGGGACCCAGAGCTCACCTTGTTGGCTAGTGTAAACACTGCATGGCAGTGCCTTTACCTGGTCGTTGCTCATGGGAAAAAGTGTGGGCCTTTAAAATTGGCATGCCTTTGTTGGGTCAGTGTCCAGCACACCTAAAACATGCTTTAGAAACATGGAAGTCCTTGGAGATACATGCAGTCCCTGATCTTAAAGTGTACTTTTTGGATCCACAAATCTTTATCATTCCAAGGAGATAAGAACATCACAAGTGTTTAGATTACTGAATTTCCACTGGGGAAAAGAAGACAATCTGAAAGAATCATGTGGCTAATGCCCATTGTTGAATGTTCTTCTTTTCTGAAATTTATATTTATGTTTGTGTATGTCCATTTATGTCTATGATGTACATGTTCATATGTGTTGACAGAGGTTTTCCTGCCTGGTCCCACAGCCATTCAGTCCCAAAGAAATACACAGAGAAGTACATTGATTATAAACTGGTTGGCCTATTGTTCAGGCTTCTTATTAACTAACTCTTACACATTAACCCATAATTCTTGTCTGCATAGCCACGTGGATTGGTACCTTTCATCAGTGAGCCATTCTCATCTTGCTTCCTCTGTGTCTAGGTGATGACTGCAGACTGAGCCTTTCTTCTTCCCAGAATTCTATTCTTGTCGCTCTGCCCATACTTTTTGCCTGGCTACTGGCCAATCAGCGATTTATTAAACCAATACAAGTGACAAATCTTTACAGGGTACAAGACCATTGTCCCACAGCACATATAGGTGCACATTTGTGTTCAGTTGTGCATATGTCTGTATGTGTATATACAGGTATGCATGGGTATGTGCAGGTGTGTGTAAAAGCTGGAAGACAATCTGAAATGTCATTCATGAGGAGCCATTCACCTTGCTTTTTGAAACAAGAGTCTCTCCCTGGGACCTGAGCTCACCTAGTAAACTATGTTGCCTGGCCATTGAGTCCTCATGATCCTCTTGTCTCAACCTCCCAGCTTTTACATGGGTACTAGGGAGGTGAAACTCAGGTTCTTGTGCTTGAGAGGCAAGTATGTTACCAAATGAGCCATTTCCTTAGTCATAGATACTGTTATTTTATTTCATCTGAAAATATTTATGGAGCACCAACTGTATGCTTTACTCTTTGTCGAGCACTGAAATATATTTAGAGAAACATCACAAGTTCTCTGCTCCTAAAGATGAAATACTTATCTGCATGGGAATAAAACCCCACAAACATATGAAGCTGATGAAGTACAATTTTGTTCCTAGGTTGATGCTCGCTGGATGGACAATGAAGTAAAGGGCATGTTGGGTTGAGTAATCATTTTGACATCTTATATTCATAGAATCATTATAGCTTGCAAGACACCACCATATGAATTCAGTTATGCTTGCAGTATAAATAGGGATAGGGTTATTGTTTCCATTTGACAGGTGGAAAGATAAACTGGGGACTAGATAGCTCAATGGCATTTCCAGGGTTCCTAGGCAGTGATGGCCTAGGCTCAGATGGGATCGGTGTGTGTAGTCTCTGCTCCCAGCATGTACTGACCACATCATTTTCAGAACTAAATACATGTCTTAGCATCTGTACTACTCTCATCTAGTCCCTTAGAGCTAGAGTGATGGTTTCTGTGTTTAAACCGATTGTTACTCTTTTGTTCCCAACTGTCAGAAGCACCATGGTTCTCTCTGGGTCATTCTTGGCTCTCTGTTACAGTCCTCATGCCCTGTCCTGTGTTCAGAGAACCACTCTGCCTAGAGCATCTTCTTGCCTTTGACTATGTCAGGATCAGAATTTTTCAGAGGAACAAAGGAAGATGAGGTGAGAGGCTGGGAGAAGGAAGATCTCATGGGACATGGTGGCATTGAAAGAGAAAGAGGGGCTTTCAGAACTTCAGCTAGTAGAAGGCAGCTAGTAGAAGAACATTTGGACCACTGATATAAGTGGAAGTTATGGGCTTTCATTCATTGCTTATCACCAAGGCATGCCACTGTACTCCCTTACACTATGTCAAATTCAGGTCTAGATTTTTTAATTTTTTTTCTTTCCACTGGTCACTGCAGGAGGTGTTAGAGAAGTCTGTCTTGGGGCCTTTTATGTAGCATGCCCCATATAAGTTGTATTTCTTTTATTGCCGTTTCTGGCTTCGGGCCTCGCTCTTGGCTACATTCCTGCTATGAACACTGCCAAGATTTAAGCAAGGTCAGTTGCTTATTCTTGAAAGTCTTTTCTCAAGACTCCCCTTTTTGAAAACCATTGTCCCTTCCTCTGGCACTTATGATCCTTTTGACCAATAATCTTGACTAATCAGTGGGTGTATTATATCCTATACTCTTATCATTTATTTGACTCACTGACTACCTATGCCTGAGGTTCTGAACCTGTAGCTCATAACCCCTTGGGGGCCGAACAACCCTTTTATAAGGGTCGCCTAAGATCATCAGGAAACACAGATATTTACATATGATTCATAGCAATAGTGAAATTACAGTTATGAGGTAGCAATGAAAATAATTTTATGATTGGAGTCACCACACCTTGAGGGACAATATTAAAGGGTTGCAGCATTAAGAAGGTTGAGAAACACTGACATTTGCTAATATGTCATCTCTTAAAGAGCAAGGATTAAAGGAAAATATTTCATTGTCCATTGTTTTCCAAATATCTATATGTATACAGCCTGACCTAGAAGGACTTGATTGTGTTTTCTAAGGATCAACTGAGTGAGTGTGGAGGTTATGCAGGTAATGGGATGATGTGACCCCAGGGCATTAACTTTATGCATGCTTGTGCAACTGACACATTTAAATGGATCTTTGAGAGAGAGCAGTACCAGCCCCTTGGACCTCTGCTATGAGTTGGATTCTGGTCATGGTGCCCCAAGGCTTTTGGCCCTTGCTCTCAACAGAGCTGAATATAAAGCTAGATCTGCACATTCTCAGTTCTCAGCGTGTGTGTTTGGGGGTTCTTGGGAATGCCATAGCTACACCCAATATGGCAGAGCTTGCTGATTTAAACCACATGAAGCATTGAAGCCATTCCCATAGTAAGAACAAAGGATGCTCAATCCCTTCCCACACACTCTTGTTTGCTGCTCTAGAGCTGCAAGTTGACAGTAGTTAGACATGGATCAGTTTCCCAAATGAGGCTTCAGCAAACTCCATGCTTGGAAATTCTTTAGAAGAGTGATGTGATTTGTCTTTTGCAAGGGAAATCTCTTCCTGCCAGATTTCTGGAGTGAGTTTACTATGCTTTATTTCCCCACTAACAAGACCATAAATCAAAGTTGATGGCCGAGTCCTAGAGGCCTTATGGTTCTGTGACCCTGAAAGCCGCTCTCTGGGATTGGCTAGGAGGGGAAGGTGGTGAAGGGGGTGTGGAGAGGTATGCTTGTAAGTCGTATCCTTGTAAGGCTAGCTATCTAAGTCTGACTTAATGTCTGACACCATTATTTTATCAATTCCTGTGAATGGCTCCTTGAAGAAGTGAAGACATATAGATTGTACCACTGAAGAACTGTGATTTGAACTCAGCACTCTAGGCCTTGGGGGAATTCATATAATAAATTGAGAAACCTTTACCTTTGGTCTTAGTAGAAAGTTATACTCATAAATCCTCACAAAGATTTGTCTGCAGATTGCTGTTGCTTCTTCTTTGCCTATCATTTGTATTTGTGTTCGTATCAGAGAACATGCCATACTTTGAGTATGAAACACCTTAAATAGACATAATTAGTGTGGCATTGGATATATTGTAAGTTCTCTACCTTTGTATGGAGGGACTCCAATTCCGCAGCACTGTAAGCCCCCAAAGTATGCAATATTCCCCTCTATAGTTCCCTTATTTCTGGAAACCCAAGACTCAGAAAGACTGAGTACAAACGTGGTAGAGTTGAAACCAAGAGATAGCTGGCTTTTGGATACCACGTCCCATGTTGCCTGTTCTGTGCTTTCATTGGGTCATCCATATTTTCTCAAACTTCCTCTTTGACTAACTGCAGGCTCTGGGACACTAGTGAACCTATTGATGTGCACTCTGGGGACAGGGACATAGACCAGCAGAGCCACCCAACAAAGAGATTTTAGGATCAGTGACTGGCTTGTCACTGATGGATGTCCCATGTAACCACAAACACATAATGTATTAAGTTTTTCATTTAGTGTACTTTGTAAGAATTAAATCCAAGGAACTAAATAATGCATTTGGCATAGTAGATGTTTCATATATGGCAACACCTGAGTATATGTTGCTAATATTACTTAATAATAGAGTACTGCCTTTGTTGGAAATCTGTAATAATGCTGTCTAGCTCTTTTGTGGTGGATATTAAATACTAAGAAATGGGATCCTAGATTGCAGGTCTAATAGTCGCAACAGGGCAAAGTTCTACATTTTAAGATGAATTTAAAACTCCAAGTTAAGGGAGGCTGAGGGGATGGCTTAGTGCTTGATGTGCAACAATGGAGATCTGAATTCAGATCTCTAGAAACACACATAAAAGTTGGGCTGGGTGGTATATGCCTGAAACTTCAGCCTTGGGTATTGGGGAAAGGGACGGGCATTTCAATGTCTCTCTGGCCATCCAGCCCAGACAAAATGGCAAACCTCAGGTTCAGTGAGAGACAGCCAACCAATAAGGTGGACAGTAGTAATAGGAGAAGATCCTCTAGACACTTAAGCATGCATGGATACATCTGCATACAAACACATACACCACAAACACATTATTTCATTCATTAGAAATCCAAGCCCAAAGTCTTATCTGTGGCTCAAGGAAAACTCAGCTGAGCCCATCAATGAAACAAGGAAAGAGTAAAACAAAAGCCAAATTCCATTACTTCTAAGATGCAATGGTGTGGCAGATGCAATGCAAGCATTCTAATTCCTAAAAGGAGAAATAGAAGAGTAACTGACTCAAAGCAAGCAAGTCCCAAGCCCAGCAGTATAGATGTTAAATCTGAAAGATATTCAAACCTAATATCATCAGGAATGGGCCCCTAAGTCTCAGGAAATCTTGTTCTTAATAAGTTAACTGGTCATAAGCCATTGTTGGTTCTACCTTCCTTCAACCTTGCTGCAGCCCCTGTCCACTGCTCCATTAGGCATTTTCTGAGAGGATATTGAAACTGTGACAAACTTCTGCCCAGTTCCCAGTGTGTTTTTGAAATATCAGTGCATCTTGTGTGCCAGCAGAACCAGCACCATACAGTGATATGGAGTATTATTTTAACTGGCCAAAAACATGCTACATTTGTTTATGCCAAAGAATATCGCTTTAACTGTGTAAAGATGTGTTACATTTGTTTCTCCTGTCTTTGCTAATGATGTAAAAGTGTGTTTCATTTGTTTATGCTGCATTTGTTTAGTTGTGTAAAGATGTGTTGCTTTAGGTACCTTGCCTGCCTAAGGTACCTGATTGGTCTAATAAAAAGCTGAATGGCCAGTAGCTAGGCAGGAGAGGGATAGATGGGAATGGTGGACAGAGAGAATAAGTAGGATGGGGAAAAGAGAGGGACATGCCCAGGACCAGATAGGAGGAGAGGATGAAGGAGAAAGAGAGGGACATGCCCTGGGCCAGAAACCAGACAGCCGCTATTGAGACATGAGAAACAGGAAAGTAGGAAATACAGAAGTTAAGAAAGGTAAAAGGCTCCAAGGCAAAATGTAGATAAAGAGAAACAGATTAAAAATAAGAGCAAAGCTAAGGCTGGTTTGGGAGCTGGTTGTGACCTAAAAGTAAAAGCCTGGTACAGTATAATCACCAACAAGGCCACTAACCTGGGCCTGTTTGAACTATGGCTGCAATTGCCATGGGGCCCTTTGTTGGTTAAAAGAGGGAATGGGATCCTGAGGTAGCTATGAGCACTGAGCCCAAGGAGAGTGCTCAGGGCATGATCCCTGAAATACAGTTGGCGATCTGTGCCTTTGAGCCTGTTGCAGGAGTGTTGTTAGCTCTGAGGTTGTTGAAATGCCCTCAGGGTTTCTGCAATTATGTTGACTATCTGCCAGTCTCTTTAGCAGGTCACTCACATGAATGTCAGGTTTTCATTATTTTCTACCTAATTAAGGTACAAATTTTTGTAAAGATGACCAGCATAATTAATCATTAGGGAGAATACACATGAAAATCACAATAAGCTGCTTCCAGAGTGGTCATATTTTCATTTTTGACTGCAATTTTTAAAAGCTCTACTTTCCCCATGTTTCTTTAATATATAGGATTTGTACATTAATTTGAAGAGATTTCCATTTTAACAATGTCAAATTTTCTGAGCATGACATCCTTCTTTATATGTACCCTTTGTGTATATACATATATGTAGCAGTGTTGTATTGTCTCAGGGTATAGACCTTGAATTTCTTTTTACACAAAGACTATTTTGTATTATTTGACAATGCCATATATGTATACATATATGTGTATATGTGTCTTAGTTAGGGTTTTCTATTGCTGTGAAGTCATACCATGACGATGCCAACTCTTGTAATGAAAACATTTAATTGGGGTGGCTTGGTTAGAGTTTCAGAGGTTTATAAATTGTCTTCATGATGGGGAACTTGGTGGAGTGCAGGCAGATGAGAGTGGAGGTGAGAGTTCTACATCTTGCAGGTAATAGGAAGTCAAGTGACTCACATTGAGGGAAGCTTAAACAAAAGAGACCTCAAAGTCCACCCCCACAGTGAAATACATCCTCCAATAAGGCCACACCTCCTAATACTGCCATTCCCTTTGGGGCCATTTTTTTCCCAACCACTGTATTCCATTCCCTGGCCTCAAAGACTCATAGATATATTATAATGCAAAAAAATGTGTTCAGTCCAACTTCAGAAGTCCCCATAGTCTATAACCGTCTCAAACTTGTTTCAACATCCAAAGTCTTTTCTGAGATGCATGATAATCTCTTAACTGTAACTCTTCTGTAAAAATAATAATAATAAAAAAGCAGATCACATACTTCCAGCATATCATGGCACAGAATATTCATTATCACTCTAAAATTTAGGGAAGAGAGCAGAGTGAGAAAATGCTGGACCAAAGCAAGCCCAAAAACCAGCTGGGCAAACTCCAAACTTTTCATTTCCATGTCTGATGTCAAAATGCTCTTCAGATCTCCAACTCCATTCAGGTTTGACTGCAACATATTTCTGTCTCTTGTTCTGCCTCTACCCCCTGTTAGCAGTTCTCCTTGGCAGGGGTCATACCAAGAGATGCTCTGGCATCTCGAACATCTTGGATTCTCCAAGGTAATCCAAGCTTCAACTTCACAGCTTCACGCAATGGCCTTTCTACTAGGTCTCCATTTAGGTATGCCCCTGACACATGACTGGCCTCAGCAGCTTTCTTTAGGTATGGAGGAAAATTCTATAACCATTTCTTCTATCCTTAACTCTAAAGCCAGAATCATAGCTGCCAAGTTCTGCTGCTTTGTGAGGCTGGAATATGGCCCTATCATTCAATTAAATCTTCATCAGCTTTCTGCCTTTCCCTCCCTAAGCTTGGCTGTCCTGAAACTTGCTCTGTAGACCAGGCTTGCCTCAAACTTCGAGATCTGCCACCTTCTGCCTTCCCAGTGCTGGCATTAAAAGCATGCACTACCACACCCAGCTCTAAACTTTTCTTTAGTTTTTTTTTTCCACAAGTTTGAAACTTAGGTGGGATCTTGCCCTGAGGCCACCACTTCTTTTATTCTATTTCTTAATCCTTTTTATCTCCTTGAACATAGGATGTAGCTCCATTCCAATTCTTGGTACTCCTTCTCTCCTCAAAGTAGACTTTTCATAACTTACCATGCTCAGTTTGCTCCTTTTCATGATAAATCTTCACTAGAGTTACCACTAATATCCACATAACAGAGTCTATCCTAGGTTGTTTTGAGATTTCTTCTGCCAACAAAATCAATCAGAAACTCTTCACAGGCAGACTATTTGGACAAAGGCAAAAGGCAGCCATTTTCTTCACCCAAATATCACAGAATGACCTCTAGGCAACGTACTAAAATTCTTCTCTGAAACCTGAGTGAGCCCCTGACATTTCAAATAATCCTTAGTACCTCTGTCTTCCATGCTCCTACTAGCATGGCCCATGAAGCAGTGCTTAAAGCACTCCACTACTTTTATAAACGAACACATAGTCTGGCCTATCACAATAATACCTCAGTTTCTGGTACCAACTTCCTTCTTAATTAGGGTTTTCTATTTATGTGAACAGGCACCATAACCGTGGCAGCTCTTATAAAGAAATCATTTAATTGGTGTGACTTGATTAGAGTTTCAGAGGTTCAATCCATGGTCATCATGATGGGGAGCATGACATTGTTCAGGCAGATGTGGTACTGGAGCTGAGAGGGCTACATCTTGCAGGCAACAGTAAGTCAACTGACTGCCACACTGAGAGAAGCTTGAGCAAAAGAAACCTCAAAGCCTGCATCTGCAGTGATCCACTTCCTCCAAGGCAACACCTCTTAATATTGCCACTCCCTTTGGGAACCATTTTCTCTTAACCACATAATGTGTCTTGATCATATTCAACCAAATACCCACGTTCTACTCCATCTAAATCCCCCAGATATTTCCTCCTTCCATCATTATTATTCCTTCCTTCCTCCTCTTCCACTTCTTCATAATAAGCTTAGTCCAGTTAGTACTGTATACATGCAAATGGGTGTGGAGCTACTTCCCAGATCCGAGAATGAGCAATTTACCAGCATCCTCCTCTGAAAAGTGACTGCTCCTCTTCTAGCAGCAACCAATTATCAGTGCCTCAAAGATGGGTGGGGTCTCATGAGCATATTGATAGGCTCTAACTTGTACAGGAACCAACTGCTATGACTTCATTAGTATAATAGCCATGTCATAGCCAAGGACATCACTCCACAGCACTCATCCCCGTCTTACATTCTTTCTGCTCCTTCTTCTGAGATGTTTTGAGTCTTGTGGGAATTTGAAATAAATCAGACCTTCAATCTTGATCTTGAATATTAACTGGATTATTTTCTTAATTTTATTTTTGATATGTTAGTTGCTACCGTATAGAAATACTATTGGTTTTTATTTGTTAACTAACCTTTAGTCTTGTGGTCTTATTAGATTTACTTATAGTTATAGTAGCTTTTTAAAGATTTTATTTTTAAATGCTCTGTGTGTGTGTGTGTGTGTGATGTGCATGAGTGCATGTGCTGTTGGAAGTCAGAGGCATCAAATCTCCCTGAAATTAGAGTTACAAGCACTTGTGAATCACACCAATTGAGATGTTCAGAACTAAACTCATCCACTATAAGAGCAGAAATTGTGCCCCAGCAGTAATTTTTCTTAATTTCTTTTTTCTTTTTTCTTTTTTTTTTTTTAGCATTTTCCACATGTAAAGTTGTATCATTGGCAAAGAAATAAAGAAATACTTTTAGATTTCTTTTTTCTAATTTGCATTCCTTAAGTTTATTTTTCTTCCCTTAGTTCCCTGGCCTTGAGTGCCAGCCCAGGTTGGTAGAAATCCTAATGGAAATGTCCTTACTTTGCGTCTATTGGGGGCAGTAATGAATTTTACTATTAGTTATGAACTTAGCTCTGAGCTTTTTCCATGCTTTGTTCTTGTTTATATAGATTCCATTCTGCTTTTAGTTTTTCATTAGTTTATTGTTTTTTGTTTGTTTTGAAGGAGGGTTTTGGAGTTTTTTTTATAATTTTATGTTTTTGCTGTATTCTTTTAACACATGATGTAGGCTGAGGCTGTTTGTACATTTCCCTGCCATCCAGACCCGAACAATCACACAGAAACTATATTAATTACAACACTGCTTGGCCAATAGCTTAGGCTTCTTATTAACCAACTCTTACATCTTAAATTAACCCATTCCTATTATTTTATATTTTACCACGAGGCTCTTGGTAAGGTTCTGGAGTATCTGTCTCCTTTGGTAGCTACATGGTGTCTCTCTGACTCTATCTATTTCCTCTATATATCTCTTCTAGCCTGGGCTATATTCTGCTCTGCCATAGGCCAAAGCAGCTTCTTTAGTAACAAATGGTAATAAAACATATTCACAGCATACAGAGGGGAATCCCACATCAACATGTGTTACATTAATTAATGATTATTAAACCAACCTTACAAATTCTGACATAATTGCACATGGACATCAATTTTATGTGCTGTAAGATTTGGTTTGATAATATTTTGCTTACTATTTTATACCATGCTTGTGACAAAAACTCTTCTGTAGTGCCCTTTTTAATGTCTTTCTAACTGACCTTTAACCCAGTTCTAACCAGATAGGATTTGGTGGACCTGCTCTCCTCTTTGTTCCAAATGTCTGACATTGGTAAAGGTTCCTCCTTGAGGGCTCTATAAATTTCCCCAGAGAAGCTGCTTAGACCTGGAGTTACATTTTAATTTTTTTTCTTTTAAGCATCAATTTCATTTTTCAAAAAATATGCTTCTCAATTTATTATGTAACTTTGATCAATTTCCATAGCCTTCAAATTGCTGTGATTGATGATTTTATCCAGTATTATATTTTATTTTCCTAGGAAGATTTGCTGACCCTGTCATAGCACTGTGCCCAGAAATTTCTTCTTTGTGTCTTTTTTACTTTCTGTATTCTACTGTATAAATGCAACATAATTTATTTCACGAAATGTAATTTGATGGGTTTTTAAATATATTGTTAGCAAGTAGCCATATTATATATGGCTTTATTTACTTAAGGGCATAATAATTTTCTAAGATATGTTCCCAAAAGTGATATTGTTGGGCCATTAGTTATAAGTATATTATAATAGGTACTGTCAAATTAATTTACAAATTTGTACCCAGTAATTTCTTTGCTATAGTAATGTTCAAGAGAGTAACTTCTAAATCTCTTTTAAAATTTTTATTGGTATATATTGATTATGGACAATAATGGATTTTATTGTGACATTTTTGTACATGTATGTAATGGTCATGTTACTCCATCCCACCTCTGTGGACCCCCTTCCTCTTCCCAGCTAGCACTTCTCCTGTCCTGTGTTCCTCTGCTCCCTTTTCTCCTCTGTCTCCTTCGTTTTTTGACAAAATGATTTAATTATCTGTTCATAGCTGCCTTAAGAGGGGTGGATCCACTGCTATATACAACTCACCTTTAACATTTTCACGAATGTAAGACACAAAAATTGCTATTTTATTTGCATTGATGAATTGTAGTACAACTGGAAAACTTCATATACTTTGACCTTTGCTTTATATTATTTTCAATCAGATTGCTTATCTTTCCCTTATTCATTTATAGGTTCTTTTAGTATTTTAGTGATATTAAATTTTCTTTAGAAAGTCAAAGATTGTTTTAAAATCTCAGACATTTTTGTGACATCATGGATCAAAGGTTTTTAGTTTGCTTCATGATAAAACTCCTGTTTTGGTTTTCTAGAATTGGGAACTGAATTCAGGCTCTGGTGCATTTGATGCAGGGACTCTGCCATGAGCTATATCATGAACCCAACTATAACATTTTCTACAAATGAAATAGTAAAATGTTATTGTATGTGTATGGGTGTTTTTTCTGAATGTACCAGATACATCCCTGGGGCCTGCAGAGGTCGTAAGAGTGAATCAGATCCCTTGGGACTGGAGTTACAGATGATTGTGAGCCACCATGTGGGTGCTGGGAACTGAACTCAGTGAGCAGCAAGTGCTCTTGACCCTTGAGACATTTCTCTAGCCACAACTTTCCAGTAAGGGAACCTGGGAAGTTGGGCTTCTTTCAGGAGTAATTTCACTGTCAGCATATTTCATTTAGGATTACAGCTGTAGGATTCCACTGCTAGAAGCCCCGCTGACCTTTGGACACACAGCATTACATGGTAGATAATTATTTTAAATTAAATAGTGATACTAAACATTTTTATTACATGTTTTAGCTAATTTAAAATTTTTGCTTTCATTTCCTTCAAGTAATAATGTGTTTTCAAGGTTTTAAGAGCCCAGATTGTAATTTATGTTTTGTTTGCTTGCTTTTAAAACAGAAAATTGTGCAAGGGGTTGATGTACACCGAATCCGAGGACTTGGGTTTGATGCCACGTGTTCTTTGGTTGTCTTGGATAAACAGTTTCATCCTTTACCAGTAAACCTTGAAGGTAGGACTGCTCTTGTCCCTTCCTCTTTAGACTGCTGCAAGAGGAAGTCTGTGTTTAGGACTTGAAAGATCAAGAATCCTACATTTCTAGGAGCCCATACTGTCTGATCTGCTAAAAAATAAAATAAAATAAAATACATTTTCTTTGTAACATCTTTTCACAAGCTACTATTCATGAGGGGTTTATCTCCCCAAATGGATATGTGGTTGGCTTGAGATGGAACTTTATATTTGTGGAGCTTTATATTTGTTTTGTTTCGACAAGGAAATATTTCAACAGAAGTCATCTAAGGGGGAGAAGGTTTACTTTAGCTTAAGGTTATGTGTTACTTGGAAGCAGGGAAATCATGACCTCCGGAGCTTGAAACAATTGAATACTTCATATCTGCAGTCATAAGACAAGAGCAAGAAGTGTGAGTATAAGATTCTTCATTCTCTCTGCCCCTCTCCTTCACTGCAGGGTCCACCTCTTGAGATGGTCCTGCCCACATTCAGGTTAGATCATAATTGGGTGATAATTAACCCAATTAAGAAAATCCCTCGCTGACAAGCTCAGAAAACCATCTGTCTCCCAGGGAATTCTGGATTTTTCAAGTTGATAATTGATATTAACCATTACAGGCTTTATCAATATTAGTTTCCATAGTGTTTCTGGCTATGCCAAATTTATGGCTACAGGTGAATGGGTAGTAAAAGTATTAGAAGTGACATTTGCAGTGGAAGACAACATTTCCTTAAAGCCGTTTCCATGTATATCTCTCTGGTTACCATCCTGCTTCATACTGTGGATAGACCTGTTGAAAACATTCTGAAGTATTCCCCTCTGTATGCTTGTGAATATGTTTTGTCACCATTGGTGAATAAAGAACCTGCTTTGGTCTGTGGCAGGGCAGAATATAGAAAGGCAGGAAATCCAAGCAGAGACAGAGGAGGAAAGAAGGAAGACTCAGGTAGATGCCATGTAGCCACTCAGGAAGCAAGAGGTAACAAACCATGATCCTCGTGGTAAAATATAGAATAATAGAAATGGGTTAATTTAAGATATAAGAGCTAGAGAGGAATATGCCTGAGCCATTGGTCAAGCAGTGTTGTAATTAATATAGTTTTGTGTGATTATTCAGGTCTGGGTGGCAGGAAAATGAAAGCATAGTCTCTGCTTACAGCATTTCCTTAAAAGCAGAGCTCGATGGCAGCTCTGTGACTGCATTCTCCCTAGGATAGTAAAATATAACCATTCTTCAACTGCATCCAGCTAATGCAACCCCTCAACACCTTCTTGTGACATCCTACTGATTATATGAAGGTTAAATTTTTATCTGAGGTGGTGCTTGAAAATTGAAATTAGAATTTTGAAGGTGGTTTTAAAGTATTTTGAAAGCCTTTTTTCTATCTGGAAGGTGGGCACTAAGACTTGGTTGAACCAAGTGATTAGGCAGATAATCCTGAAAATCGTTAAAACCAAACCCACAAGCCTGGCGAAAGTGCAGCTCTCATCTTTTTTAATCAAAAGATGAAAAACCCAACACAAACTAAGGCAAACAGCGTAAGAACAGTAAGCATTGCTGTGGGAAAAATAGACCCAGTATCTGCCCTTCAAAAGTGTCCTTCCTGCTTTGAAGGTAGGCCAGTTGCTTGTTCTTTCTCCCTCTGCAAACACCTAGTTCTGCACCCAAGCCTAGTTCTGACTGTTCGCTTGGTGAAGTTGTGGGGAGGGAGTGGTGATAATTTTAAGTTGCAAAGGGAATTTGGACCTAGCTTGTTGATCTAATATTTAGATGTTTCTGTCCATATTGTATTATAATTGTTATTATATTTTTAACCTTATGTTGGGAACACAGTTCATCTTGAGTGAGTGTTCAGCTTCTTAATGCATGAATAGTGAGTAAGGATGAATGCCCTGCTCTGTACAGTGACTCTAGCTCCAATTTCACCTTCTAGAACTTCCTCAAGTCCCCTTAAAATATGCTGTGCTTCTGGGTCTGTGTGTTTGCTCTCCATGCTATGCCCCTTCCCTCTCTTTCCCTATTGTGGCTGAGCAGTGACCAGTGAATGATCTGTACTTTGTTACTTCTTTAGATATCTTCTTAGGTATATTATATTTAGCTAATTTTCAGAATTAAATAAAGTTTGTCTGTATGTGCAGCCCCAGATTCAGCTCAGGAGAGATTCCTCTAAGCTACCTTTCTGTGTTCCCATGGTTTCTTTTGAGAGGGACAGAGCCCCTACTCCTACATGGCATGTAGGAGCAATGAAAAACTAAATAGTCTTTCAGTTGAGTCCTTTATGTGTGACTTTCTTGGAGAAGTAAAAAAAGATTAGCTTTCCAGTTTTTGTCTACAATGAAAAATGAATTACAATAGATACTCGATTTTTAGTGTATCATTCTGACTGTAGTAGCTAGTCCAGTGGGAGCAGCTGCTTCCTGTTCCTACAGCTGGAAATTCGACACCAGGCATTTCTATCTTACAGTAGTCTACATTACATGCATTTAAGCAACACCCAGCATGCCTGTGCACCTGAGCGCATGTGTAAGCATCGGTGGTTCTGGGTAGCATCCAGGTGTCATGTGTATCTTGATCTGAGAATCAGATCCTGAAATAGTTCTGTGATACAGGAGAACCATTTTGCTTCTTACGAAAAATGTTTTTCAGTGATCTTGTGCTAGGTCATTGTTTCATTTTGTAGTTTTTTTTTTTGTTGTTGTTGTTTTCAAAGCTTGGGAGACTTCTCAGTCAGGGAAACCAGCGAATGATCTGTACTTTGTAATTTCTTTAGATACCTTCTTAGATTGATTATATTTATCTAAAAATTATTTTCAAGGAACAGAAAAATGAAGCGATAACATAATAGACTATTTAATACCCATTTCTTAGGATAAAAGAGAAATTTAGCCATATTTGAAGGCACATGTCTCTTTCTAAAGAAAAACATTACTCTCTGTGATTTAGGGCTTCCCCACGTGACCATTCTAATTGCTGCACAGAGACACATGTGTTTGTGCTGCTACTCTATGTGTCCATATCAGCAGTGAGGACAGGATGTGTTGGACTAGCGCATTTGCTCATGTTGTCACTCCTGAGTGTTGTGCATTCCTTTAGCCAGATTCCTCGTTCTCCACACAGGTCTGCTTTCACAGCGTACCTCGTGGATTTCCCTGCTGCCATCTGGCAATGTCTTCAACCAGAGAGTCTTAGTTGCCACTGCAGACTCAGGACAATGGTCATAGTGGAGAGTTGTTTTGTAGATTAAATGAGACAATATGTGTGAAATGACCAGGACAGTTGGTGATACTTACATATTAACCACTGGTTGCTAGCAAGATGTATGGTTCTATAGTTCTTTCACTACTAAATTAAAATGTGAGTGGCTGGCGTGTGTCATGACTGGGTCTCAGCGGTACTGCGTTGATAAATTCATACTGCTTTCTCCGCATTAAATCCTGGGAGGTGTGAGCCTTAGTTTTCGTCAGCTTGACACAATCTAGAGTCACTCAATTGAAGTGGGAACCTCGACTGAGGCAATGCCTCCCTCAGATCGACCTGCAGACCTGTCCGCGTGGCATTTTCTTGAGTGTTGATTGACGTGGGAGAGCCTAGCTGACTATGGGCACTGCCACCCCTGGGCAGGTGAATTGGAAGGTATGAGAAAGGTAGCTGAGCCAGCCTTGGAGAGCAGGAAGCAGTGTTCCTCTGTTGTTCCTGCTCCTGCTCCTTCTTGAGTTCTTGACTGTGGCACGTAGGCCAAACAAGTCCTTTCCTTCCCCATGTTGCTTTTGGACACAGTGTTTATCATAGCGATGGAAAGCAAAGTAGACCAGGGGCATCAGATTTGGTAAGAGGAAGAAGAGTTGCCCATCTGTATGAATTCATAGACGCCAGGAAGGAAGGATGGACAGCTAAGGATGGAGAGTTAGGGCATGAAGGATATAGACTCCTTTTCCAACTGGCTTTCGGTTGCTCTTCATGCTTCCTCCCTGGGCCAGTCAGGAACAACGGCCGAAGTGTGCCTTGCTGTGCATTGTCTCCTAGTTAACACCTGATGGATTTCAGTTAGCCTCTCTGTGCTCTTAGGTAAGGCGTTGGTGTCCCCATTGTACAGATGCAGGCCCTGAAGCCAGGGAGCTAAATGAATAGAACATACCGCCCTCTGCAATGTGAGTCAGCAGTCCCATTCAGAACTCCGCCAAATCAACCAACAGAATGAGAAAAATACCGTGAAATGAGCTCATTTTAATTCAGTTGACTGGAAAAACTAAAAAGAGGATATAAATGCCCTTGTGTAACTCAAATATTTGTCCATATGTAAAGGTGTCTATGACTAAGACAAATTATCACCATAGCCCCATTTCACAAGCTTATTTCTCAACAAGAGGGTTGGAAAGAAATGGCAGAAGTTGCAAGAAAATGAATGGTAACACAATTGTCTGACAGATCTCAACCAGTTTTAATATTGAATTAAAAATATTGTTTATGATTGTGTGTGTCCATGAATGTGGGTTTGTGCATATGGATGACTTACAACCCTAGAGTTGTAGTCAAGGAAGACACAGCTGGAATGACATTGGAAGGCTTGGGAGTAGGGTCCTCACTGCCTCACTGTATACTTTCATTTGAAATTAAATTCATTAATTCATTTAACATTTACTTATTTAGTGTATATGTACATATGTATGGGCTACTTCTGACACGTGTGGAGGTCAGACGACAACTTGCATGAGTTGATTTGCTCCTTCTACTATGTGGGTTCGGGGGATCAAACTCAGGTTGTCAGGCTTGGTGGCAAGTGCCTTTACCCACTGAGTCATGTCCTCACTCACACTTTGCTCATTCTTGACACATGAATCACTGTTGAAGTGGGGTAGTGCTTTGCCTGGGAATCCATCATTGTTCCTTTGAAGGAAAAAGAAAATAAGACATGTGTATGCATGTTTCTCTCATGTCTTCTAGGGGATGCCAAGCGAAACATTATTATGTGGCTGGACCATCGAGCAGTCAGCCAGGTTCACAGGATCAATAAGACCAAGCATGGTGTCCTTCGGTACGTGGGGGGTGTGATGTCTGTGGAGATGCAGGCCCCAAAGCTCCTCTGGCTGAAGGAGGTGAGTGTGTGGAGTGAGGGAAGGGTACTAATGGTTGTCAAGGGGCTCCTTCTCCACGGACTAAGAATGCCCTGTCAAGTCTGCAGTGTTTGGTTTTCCCCATACAGTCTGGAGGGGTCCATCAGTAAATCTTTCTCATACACAGGTGTCAGGCACTATGGTATTTTACATACCTTCTTCCTGAACCCTATCTCTCTGTGCAGTAGGCTGTTTTCCTTGTCTTGAGACAGAGCTTTCCTTTGTAGCCCTGTTTCACCTCAAGGTCAAGATTCTGCCTCTACTTCCTGAGTGCTAGGATTACAGGTATGCATTATTAAGCTCAAGTGTTCTTTTCCTTTCTTATAGTGTCATGCCTCTGTTTTGTAGATTAGGAGACTTAAGATCATTAGGAGGAATCACATCACCAGAAGCGACACAATAAGTACGCAGGAGAGTCAGAATTTGAACTTGAGATCGCTTGACTCCAAACCAATTCTTTCAATATACTGTGTTCTGCCAAAGTCAGGGAGGTTAATTGCCAAGTGGCGGGGCTAGGGTTCAAGTCCAGTCCTTCTGACGAGAGCCTTCTCTAATCTACACGCTCTTAACCCCAAATTATTCATCTTTGGCCTTGTTGACATTCATGATGTCTCTTTCTCATTTTACCTGCCTTTGAGTTTCCCTGCCATTGAGTGATACGGTGATCGTGGTCAAAGCTCTGGCAGGTGGTTTCCATTTCCAGATGTTAGCGCTCTTTTATGAAGTGTGGAAAATGGTGATGTCAGCTTAATGGCTCCCCTCAGAGATGGATGGGTGAGAAAGTTCACCTCCTCTGGGAACCTCAGACTTAAAACCCCTCGGTGGTCTGCTGCATAGAGAATCCATCACCTGAGCCAGGGCGTGTGTGATTCATTACTGGCCCCGGAGTGTCATGAGGTGGTATGAGGCATGGGTTGTCGATCGAGGTGGGTAGAGAAAGGGAATCTGTGAAGGTGCCATAGCCTTGTGAACACGGAGGAAGCAGTGAGGCAAGAGGAGAGCCATGTTTATCAGAGCAGGTCTGGCTAGCTGCCTGTCTCGTCAATTTAAATCTGCAGAAAGCCGCCTGTGGTTGCTGAATTTGAAAATGGTCTCTCTCAGGAGTCAAGGGTTTTTGAGAATCTGATTGCGCCTCTGCCCTCAGCAATTGTATGCTTTGGGCAAAGTTATTCTTGTCCCAGGGACCTCTATTTTCTTTCTATTTAGTGGGAGAATAGGATCAGTTCAGTTTTAAGACTTAACGCAGGTGGGCTGAAACACACACCAGAATGCAGAACTGCTGTGCACTGCCACTGGCTGTGGGTGTCCCAGGCACCAATTAGCTTAGTTCTCATAAGTTCTGCCTGTCATCAGGATGAGACACTGAGATAGAGAGGACATATGATTTTACCAAACCCATGATACAACCAGAATTTAAAGCCTGTTACCATGCTCCAAATTCCAACCCATTCCAGCAGGTCAGTACTTTCAGTAAAGTGCTCCATGAAGTAAACCGCTTGGATTGGGACAGGGAACAGGGGTGATGGTGTTCTTCAAGAATACCCAACCTTAACGTCAAGACAAGGACACGGTTGAGTGCATTTCTCTTTGTGGACATATAGAAGGAAAGTTGTATTGAGTTTGGCTCAGAGCACTGGAAGGATGGTCCTGTGTTTACACGAGACTGCATGTGTGGAGCTCAGGACCTATATTGTCTTGTACTGCACTTGAGATCAATATTCAATACATAAAGTCAAAATATAATTTCCAGATGAGACAAGAGTGTCTGTAACTTCCTAAGAACATCTATGCATTTATTTTTAACATGCTTCATTTTGCCAGTTGATACTTCCTCAGGAAAACTGGTGATCCCTAGGATTGGGGTCACAATGTTGATACCGAACTCAGTGTGGTCACCAGAGTGGCATGAAGCACTGTAGCCCAGAAATGTTGGACTCAAACAATCCTTCTGCCTAAGATTTCCAAGGAAGCTGTAACTACAGGCCTGCCCTGTCATGACCGTCTAGGTATTATTTTTAGAAATACGATTTCCTTTTAAAATATTTTGAGGAAAGGTCAAAACATTACTTTTCTGCTTATTCATGTATCTGAAAGTGAACTTAAGATTGGCGTGGTGTTTTGTTTTCTCTTTGTCTTGTTAGTGTGCATAAGAATTCCTGCTGAACGTCCTCTTGGCGTTAACATGACTGCATCTCCTTAAAGGTCTTCTTATGGCACCTCTGAAACTTTAATGTGTAGCTAATCACTGGAGGTCTTGTTAAGCCATACATTCTGTTCCAGAAGCCCTCGGGCAGGGACTAAGAATTGAAGAGTTTCATTTCTAGCAGGTTGTTGGGTGATGTAGATGCTGCTGGCCTGAGGATTTATAAAGCCTCTGTCAGTTTTATGCATGACTCTTGTACTATGAAGAAAAGCATGCATGTATAGGGAATAAGGAAAGGTCATTGCTCTTCATTCATTAGCGAGAGATACAGGAATTTAGACAGCTTCAGTAGAGCTGTTCAAATGCATATTCATATAAGAATGTGAGATTCTGTGTTCTTCAGTTTATTAAGCTGCCATTTGTCTAGTCATTAAATATCTTATTACTATTATTTTATTGGTGTATTGGTGTATGGGCACACCATCCCCAGACATGTGGTATATGGAGGTCAGAGGACAACTTTTACAAGTTAGTTCTTTTCTTCTGCCATGTGGGTCCCAGGGATTGAGCTCAGATTGCTAGGCTTGGCAGCAAACACCTTTACCCACTGACCATCTTGCTACATCATTTCTATATTCTTTTTTATTACTGCATTTCTAAGTCCTGACTGAGTTCCTGTTATAAACCAACAAGTACCAAAAAGACACCAGGAAAAGGGGACAATAGGAACTAAGCCTTAGCCTAAATAAGCAGAGAGTCCATGACATATAGTAAATAAAGTTTGAGGGAGTCGGATGGATGGAAACAGGGCCATTGGATGAAGACATTCCAAGCACAGTGAATAGAGAGACATGCAAAATGTTCTGGGAGAAAAAAAAATCTTTCTGGAGGCAGATAATTTGGCAAAAGCCTCAGGGTCCACATGGAGGCTTTGTCTAGTATTTAAAACAGGAAGGATTTTCTCAACATATCCTATGATGTAGTTTGGCATATAAGTCGCAAGGGAAAGATGGGACTTTAGTGAGTGTAATTGGAGAAGAGGTTAGGTAAGTAGCCTTTTAAGGGCTTAACTTGGTGTGCAGTTTGGCTGATGGTTATGAAGCTGGAGAGGGAATGTCTCAGATACCTTCACCAGGGATGTGAAGACTGCATAGGGCAAGAAATATGTGCATAAGAACTGGAACTTTCTCACCTACCATGGAAGCCTCCAGTGACTGTGTTCCTGGATAAATAAAACCACATGCATCCTGGCCCAGAGGATGGTATGTGAGGCCATTTATGCCCTTGCTGACTTTAATTCATACACGGTAATCCAGTTAGAGTCCTCCAAACACAGCCTATTCTTCACACCTCAGTCTTGGCTGGGGAATGGCAGATTGTACTCTCCTTTCCAGTGTTTGCCTGTCTGACTTGTTGATGGGCTTGGGAGCTAGGAAATTGATTCACACCTTCAAATGTTGAAGAATATTTAAAAGAATATTTTGTGACACGTGAAAATTAAGTGAAGCTTAATGGCTGGGGCTAAGCTTTACTGGCACACAGCCATATCCAATCATTGTGTAGTGTCTGTGGCAACTGTTTTGTTACACATGAACAGATGAGACAGAAACTATGTGGCCTGCAAAACCAAAAATATATTTGGTCTGGGCCTGGAAAGAAAATATTCGCTGACCCCATTGGTCTTGAAGGTGATCTTCCTCTGCCAAGACGAGTGCTTTCTGTGCAGCTGACTCATCCTCGTCAATAGGTCTTTGTTGTAAGAGGGCCACTTGT
>LOEQ01000022.1:616074-628783 GCA_001685075.1 Bramus lutescens | reverse complement strand
CCAGCAGCTCAGACCTGAAAAAGTCACACAGAAACTGTATTATTTGAAACACTGCTTGGCCCATTAACTCTGGCTTCTTACTGGCTACCACTTATATCTTTAACCCATTTCTAGTAATCTATGTATCGCCATGTGGCTGTGGCTTGCCAGGTAAAGTTCCCAGCATCTGTCTCTTGCAGAGCTACATGGCTTTTTCTCACTCTGCCTTCTTCCAGCATTTAGTTTAGTTTTCCACGCCTAGCTAAGTTCAGGCCTACTATAGGTCCAAAGCAGTTTCTTTATTCATTAATGGTAATCACAGCACACAGAGGGGACTCTCACATCAGGTCTTGGCAGTCCATGTACTTCCTTCAAAGGCCTTTCCCTCCAATCATAAGGCTTCCATTTACACCCTTACTGGTACAGATCTACATTGTAGACATGACATGATCTTATGTCAGTTTCCCTAAAGGTTTCTGTTGTTTTTGCTTCCTCTGGTCATTGTAATCCATGGGTGGATAGAAATCAGTTCCAATCCATTTTTCACTGCTGTGTCCCTAACCCTTGCGTAGAGGGTGCAACACAAAAGTTTTGAATAATTTCAGTGGCCTGATAAAGTGCTCCAGGGAGAACCAATGAGAACAGAGTTAGTTTTAGAGATACACAGGACAGAGAGACTGATTGGGTTGACGATTCTTTCATAATGACACCATTTCTGTGTTCCTTTTCCTTAGTCTGGGATACCATGTTCCAGGAAGGCAGGCTGAGTTTGGAGTTTAGATATCTTTTGAGTCAGAAGGGATGTACTGGGACAGATATAGTTCTTGGACAAAAAATGACTGGGATCTAGTCTTGTAATATGGAATTTTAAACATATCCTTTACATTTAAGGTTTGCTTGATTTAGGTTGAAGTGCATCTCCTTAATATGAATTATCAGATAAAAGTGCCATTTGAATTTTTCATAAGCCCCAGCAGCTGAGATTTTCCATTTGACCTTAGTGATTCTGACTCTCATCTTAATGAAGGCCAAGTGTAAATTAAGTTCTGCCATCCTGGAGCAGCTGGAGTTGCCTGTGTTTATTAACATGAAATACTGTAGCATAACAAGATGTAGGCTACAGGAGGTCGGGAGAGTTTACAGCTGATGCTGATGTGAATTCTGACAACTGTGTTAATGCGACATGAGTAGCTGGCCTTTCTAGGATGCCTGGAGAGACTGCAGTCTGGCTTCTCAGTCAGTTCCCTTTCCTGCCATTGTCCCCAGAGAATGAAGCAAATCATTCAGCCCTCCCATGTCCACCCATTCCTCATACTTCTGTTTGCTCCAGGGTGCACTGAGAAATGGGTGCCGGTTCCTACTCAGAACCTAATTAGACCTAGTTGGTTCTCACATGCCTTTCCTGGCCCCTGTAGAGTCCGGAATAGATCCTGGGTGTTGGGATGTGGAGTGGTAGGCTGGGACCTCCTTCTGGCTGAGGGAAGTAACAGTTGAGTGCATTGCAGTAGAAACTGTTGAGAAGAAACTCTACTGTGCATCAGAAAGATCTTACTTCCAAATTCTAGTCCATTGATTCTCAACCTTCCTAATGCCGCAACCCTTTAATACAGTTCCTCATGTTGTGGTGACCCCCCCCCCTCAACTATAGCATTATTTTCGTTGCTACTTCATAACTGGAATTTTGCCACTGTTATGAATCATAATGTAAATATCTGTGTTTTCTGAAGGTCTTAGGTGACCCCTGTGAAAGGGTTTTTCTGACCTCCAAAGGAGTTGCGACCCACAGGTTGAGAACCACTGATCTGGTTCTTTCTGTCAAATAAGAGGCCTGCCAACTCTTGTTGGCACTTTTCCTGGCTTGCTTATTCCATTTTTCTTGATGATGTCAAAAACCCTTTAAGATTTATTATAATCATGGAACTTTTTGAAAGCTAAAAATATGTTCATTTATTAAAGTACCATTTTTTTTCCTCTCTAAAAGTCACAGTCTTAGAAACTTCTGTCTTTTTTAGGGTAACTTCACATTTCACATGCAGTCCTAATTCTTCTCATTCCTGCTCAGGTACTTGAGCTAATAGAGAGGTTGAGGAACTTTGAAAGACACAGCACAGTTCTACAACATTGACAACAAAAACTGTCGAGGATTTGAAGCCAGACACGTCGTGTATAAATCTCTTTGCTACCACTAACCAACTGTAGGACCCTGGAAAAGCTAAACAAACATCTTGAAGCCTCAGAGCCCTGAACTGTGATAATACTAGCCTTGGAGAATTATTTTAATTTGGCGGGATTTTTGGAATGTGGTGTGTGCAGTAGGTATTTACATAGTGCAGTAGGATATGGCTGGTTGGTTTTAAATATGGGTGTGACACAATCTGTTTTATGACTTAAAAAAAACCAACACACCATTCTGATGTGATGCTATGCTAGGCAGATAGTATTTGTGTGACAATAAAGCTTATACTGGATTGTTAGAGAGAAAAACATTAAACTATTGAATGCGCAGACTCCTAAATATATGTCTTCAGAGGAATTATTCATACAGAAAACAGATGAGTTGCAGAGAAAGAAAGCATCACTAGTGGGGCTCTGTCCTTGATTGGACCCTTGGCTGTGGGAATAGCAATTTCATTCTTTGCTTCTTGATAATTCCCCATGAAAAATAGCCTTGTAGCCATAGCCAGATTTTTTGCTTGATAGCACTTGGTTATTCTACAGGGGAATTATTTTCTTCTTGGACCTATTTCTCTAAATATCACTGAGGAATTTCATGTAAACTCCATTATTTTCATATCATTGGACAGCTAAGGAAACCAAGGCTCAGGAGGCATCCATGGCATCCCTGAAGGGCATGAACTACTTTCAGATTCTCACTTGGCTCAGCCTGCCAGAGTGCCTAGGCTCTAACCATTACCCCTTACTTCTTACTCTTAAAAGTCAATCATTTATTCCCCCCTGCTTGTCATAGGATGGTAGCCCACAGACTGAGTCAGGCCCCTAGACAAGTTTTGTTCCATCCACCGTATATGGAAAAAAGCAATTTTGAATATTTCCAGTGCTTAAAGACTAAGCAGTTTCTCATAAAAGTCTAGATTTTCTGCATAGCTGGAAAAAGAAAGAAGCTGACAGTTCCAGGATCACTTAGCTGTGCATGAGGGTGGCTGATGTGAGAATGCCTGCCCTGCTGGAGGGGCTGGCATCCCTCCTGTCACAGTGGTCCCCACCCAGACTGTTAATCATTTCCCTTTCCAGCCCTCCCGTCCAGGCATTTGCATTTGAGATCCAGGCTGTGGGAACTTCTTCAAGGAATCCATCATTACTTTTCCTACAACAAATGCTGAGTGCAATGGAAAGACTCTCCAGATGGTGATTTCCTTGGTCATTGGCTGTGATTCTATGCCAAATTCTTTACACCTCTGGGTCTTTGCTTAGTTTTTTTTTTCCTTCCTCCTGGCAAACCTGTAATAATTTTTCCCTTTCCTTGAATACATACTAATTGCCTAAGGCTTGGATTCTCCTTCTCCTGGAAGCCATTCTTGACCTTCGCCATCTAGTGTTGACTAGGGCCCTACCCTGCGTCCTGTGTAACGTCCTTTGTGTTATCCCTACCTTGGAAACTATTACACTGCATTGTACCTGATTGATCCATGTGCTGCCTAGCATCTAGAGCTCCACTGATTAGCTCAAGGTAATAACACAGTAAACACTTATATACATGGGAGTATGGATGTGTGCATTCAATTTTGAATTATTGCCATGATTGATTGCTGAGCATATCCTTCCAAAGTAAGGATCTCCTGTATGCTCATTCTAAGTTTATTTTCCCTTTCCTATCATGGAAAACGTTTATTAGAGGATTATTTATCCTTTCTACCAGGGCCTATCTGTTAGCTTCATATCTGTTACCCAAGTCTGGGACTTATCTCCCAAGTGTTGTGAATACAGGCTCTAGGAAGTAGATGAGGGTCCTGAACTCTCTGCTATGCCCTTGCCTGGCGGTGACCCCTCCCTGCCACCAAGTTCTTTCCCTTTTCCTACAGGAGAAGTTAAAACTTTTCTGCTATTCAAAAAGTCTTTCTCTAGAATGCTTGTACCACAGCATTGTGCATCAAGATCAGATACGCCAGCATCTGAACCTTGAATCTGATAGTGTCCATTGTCCTGGGGTATGTGATGGGTTTTCTGTTGTAAACTGGCCTCAGATACACACAGAACAAGGAGTCCAGAACCCTGTACCCTGAGCTCCTACTCCAGTTTACATATTTGACTTATGCTATGTAAGTTCTGTCTTAGTTTTATAGTGGAACAGGATGATGGAAAAATGTACACTAGGAAAAGAAAAGTTGCTCATCAGGCTACCTAGCCTTATTAAAAAAAATGCCAGCTATTCCAGTAATAGTATTCTTTGTGTATTTTACTTTATGGCTTTTGGTAGTCTTTGACCTATATTCATTTCTTTTTTCTTTTCAGTCAGGGTTCAAATTTAATCCCTTTCTAACTTTATTTGCCTCACCAAATCGTTTATCTTTTTTTGTTTTCGGTGCATCTCAACTGGTTTCCCCTCCCCCATCCTTCCCATTATCTTTCCATCTCTCCTTTCTTCCAGATCCACCACTCCCCCTCACCCCAGAAAAGAGCAGGCCTCCAAGGTCATCCACTGAACATGACATGGCAATATACAACAAGACTAAGTACAAATCCCTTCATCAAGGCTGGGCGACGTGACCCAGCAGGAATAAAAGGGTCCCAAGAGCAGACTAAAGGGCCAGAGACAGCCCCACTTCCACTATCAGGGGTCCCACCAAAACACCAAACTAGTAACCATATCATATATGCAGAGGACCTGACACAAACCCATGCAGGCTTTATGATTTCCACCTCCCAGTTGAAATCTATGGGCCATGCTCTGCTGATACCCTGGGCCCTTCTGGCTCCCACATTTCTTGCTCCCCCACTTCCATAGGGTTCCCTGAGCTCCAAGGGGAGAGCCCCGATGGAGATCTCTAATTTGGGTTCTCTCTCCATCTAACGTTTGGCTGTGGGTCTCTGCATCTTCTCCCATCAGGTTTGAGGACAGGGTCTCAGTGAAGTTCTTTTAGACTCTGTTTTGCTTTTCTGTGACACTATTTCTTCCTCATTTGGTTTGGTTTGTTGGATTCTTAGTTCTCTAGGAGAAGGGCTCAGATCTCTTCATACCTTACTATTGAGTGTCCAGAGCTGAGCCTGGTGCTTGGCATTGGAAACACAGGAAATGTTTATTGAAGGAATCCATGTCTCTTGACAAGGCAAACTGACGACTATAGTATAGCTCGAATTCTAATTGGTTTTAAGTATAAAAACTCAGAGATAGATATCAGGGTAATTGTTGAAAGATCAGAGAAGTAAAGGAGCCAGCTGCAAGAGAGACCTCTGACCTCTACTCCATCCTCAAACCAAAAGCTCAAGATCCTGTCTCCACCCACCATCTCCCTATTGCTGGGATTAAAGGTGTGTGAGTTCCAAGAACTGGGATCAAAGGTGTGTGCCACCACTGCCTGGCCTCTATGATTAGCTAGTGGCTAGCTCCACCCTCTGACCCTCTGATCTTCAGGCAAGCTTTATTTGTTAGAGCACAGACAAAATATCACTACACTGTAGTACTCAGAGCACATGCCCAGTTAGCTGGCTGCCTGGTTTCTTAACTGTTGTGCATGCATGTCCACTACCTCTACAAGTAGAGATAAGAGAAAGGTGGCTTGATACCCATTTGCCATGAATAGATGGTTTGTTGAGTTTAATAAAGGTCTTTGTGCACAGTAACTAAAACACATCATACCTGTTAGAGGAAGTCAGAAAGAAACTTAGGAAGCAGTTGTCCTGTTGTTACACATCAGCATATGAACTGTCTGTCACCTTGGGATCCTGGAGGCCCAGGGCCAGTCATGTTCCTTCAGGAGGCAGAAGACCAGAGTCCAAAAAATAAAATTCAATTAAACAGAAGATTCTTCTGTAGTGGTAAGCCTACTTCTCTGAACATCTTGGTTGGTTTTACTGCTCCCACCTCTTGTCTTCACAATGAGAATCATTGTTCTGCCATGTAATAATATATTCATTCATTCATTCATTCATTCATTCATTCATTCATTCATTCATTCATTCATTCATTCATTCATTCATTCATTCATTCAGTGTTTTAGATTTTCATGCACTAACTACCCCGTACATAGCACTGAGCCTGACGGAGAGGCCAGGAAGGAGCCAGGCTTGTTCTGTACCTCAGTGAACTCCTATTTCTAGGACCTGGAGCAAGATGATATGAAAGCTGTTCTTTCCTAGGATTCTTTTAAATAGAAATTTTAACACATTTTTTTTTCAGTGAATACTCAGATCCTACAGTTACCTGCTGCTTTCTCACTATGTATTCAAGTATCTACCAATGTGCATCTTGCTCTGTCTAAGTAGGTTCAGATATTATACCCAGGAAGCAGTTTGAAAAATTAAAGGCCTTTATAAGATACTGAATACATTCTGCTTGACTACAAACATGATCAACACCCGCAGATGGCTTCACTCATATGGACTGTGCTTTCTTATTTATTCCTGTGAGCACCCAGTAAGAAAAAGGTTAGTTTTATCTCTGAAGACGTAGATGCCAAGGATGAAAGAATTAGATAGGTTATTAGTTGCGACCTGCTACCTTGCTAATGCTGGAATGCAGACTTTCATTTTCTATTAATATTTTTCAAGCCTCCCCACTTCACCAATGCCACCCCTCATCCCCTGTGCTAGAAGCTTGACCTGTGACCTTATTTATGCTAAGCACCACTCACTTCCTAGCCTGTGCTACTGAATGTAAGACTTGGATTTAAACAAAAGTCAGAAGGGCTAGTTTGTCTAGCTCTAACCTTAATCAGTCAAAGTACTTCTGTGTATTCTACATATGAGACAATTAGAGAAACACTTCTCTTTATTTGAACATTTTGGATCCCATGTAGCACATCTGTTTGTTGTGAATTTTTAAGGTAAATATGAACTATAAATAGAAAAGCTATTAATATTTCAAGTTTTTAATTTTTCTATTTTTTTCAATGATTTTTAATTTTTAAAAATTTCATTTTACATTCCAATCACAGTTCTCCCTCTCACCCTTACCCTTTGGGTGGAGGGGTGGGAGTGTCTCCAAATTTTAGATCCAAAGTTCAACTCCCACTTAGAGACTCACACTTGAGAGGAAAGCCTTCAGTTTCCTTCTCCTCTTTAAATTCCAGCCCAGAAACTCTTTTAGGAGCCCCGGGGCAATATGAAGACCTCTTAGAAACTCCTCCTCTTCTCCTTTACACTCTTCCCAAATTTGTGTAAATAGAGCAAGTGAGTAGCTCAGTTAGTCCCTTGTCCCTTCTCAGCCCCCAGGGCTCTGGAAGGATTCTGCATCTGTGACCTCACTTAAAGCTTGTCTCTGGGCTTCGAGCTGCGGCTACTTTGCTAGTTGAATGGCAAGAGTGATCAGGGCTTTTATGGACTCTTCTGTGTCTTGCAGCCTATAGGGGTGATGACTTGGGTGGAGCCTGTGTAGGAAGTCTGATCTTAGTGGGAAGCGCTGTGGAGACCATAACTGTACTCCCCAAAGGAGCTGCTTTACCATGGCTTGTGGGCTACGTGGTCTCAGTTGTTGGTATCTTCAGATTCAAAAGGGTATGCATACCAGTGTCTTTAGAGTACTTCCTGAGTCAGGGCTCCACTGTTCTACCTGTCTGTTTTTCCTTATGGCATTACTAAGGGGTCTAAACTGTATGATGGATGGGTTTTCCCTTAGTAATGATATGTTGAAAAGTATGGAAACTTACCCAAGTTAAAGCAAAGAAAGCAATTAGGAGATGCAGTCTCCCTTTTTACCAAATAATTGCATATATATTTATAATGTTCATAATTTTATTAAAATAGCTATTTTTCTATTATTATTTTAAATTTCACTTAACCACTAATTAGTGAAATATTTTCTCCATGGACTGGCACCATGCTTTTGGCATTTGAGAACAACTGGTGCGTATAACCTCTGGGCTCCTTCCGCACTGGCATTTTGTGAGAGATGTGGGGAGAGTTAGGGACCATCAGAGAGACGCCTCTTGCAGCTGTCTTGGTATGCAGCCATGTGGTCTGGCCTTGACTGGAGGGGTGGGGTGGGTCAGAGACTTGCCCAGGGACCTGAGAGAGTGAAACACTGTGTAAGTATTTATCAAACACGTCCCCTGCTCTGGGAAACAGCAGCTGGGTGGTGGTTTTAGGAGGTGAGGCCCGTGGTTCAAGGCAGGGTTTCCCTCCAGTCTTTGTTCCTATTGTCTGTAGGATTCAGGCAGCTCATATACCTTTGGCTCTGATGTTCGTATTTATGAAATGGTGTCCCTGGCAGTATTGAGTATCAGAGGGACTAAAGCAAACTCTTGATTGCTTGTGGCAGTGATAATAACAAAACAGTTGATTATTGGGTCATATTTTTGGTATGCTTGTTTCTGGAGTCATTTAATCCAAGAGTAAGGGGGTAAGGGATTTACCTTGTTCAGAGGGCCAGACCTTGATAAAAATTGCGCTTAATCTTTACAGTCAGTTTTTAGGAAAGAATGCATACATGTAATTTTTAGTAGAACTAACCATTTATAAGCTTCTTAATGCTGTATAACAAAAGTTACCCATAGTGATGTTATATACTTTATATATATAAGTTTTGGATAGGTTTAAATAGTAGACATTCATTAATAAGAGATAGTCCCATATGACTATGCTAGAAAGCTCTGTAAGCCATTTGGTCAGGAAAGCTGTCACTGAATATTTCCTTATTTTTGATGGCATTAGTATATGGCGAAATGAAATTTTTATTTTCAAAATAAGGCCTCATGAAAAAAGCTATTCTCCAAGCTAAAACAATTAAAAAAGAACTTTCCTTTTTAAAATGAATATTTAAAAATATTTATCCATCTTTATGCTTGTATAGAAATTTCTGAGATAGCCAGACATGATGGCTTACAACTTTAATCACAGCACTTGGGAGGCAGAGGCAGAAGGATTTCTGTGAATTCAAGGTCAGCCTGGTCTACAAAAAGCAAATTCCTTTTTTTACTACATAAACTAGAGCTATACAGTGAGACCCTGTTTAATATATATTATATATATAATCCACTGTATAATATTAACATATATGTTATATTTTGGCTCATGCTTTTGAAAGTTTCAACCCATGATCAAGTGGCCCTTGCTTTGGGGCCTGTGGCAAGGCAGCATATCACTTAAGGAATGTGATAGAGAAAACTGTTCATCTCCTGGTAGTCAGAGGCTGAAAGAGAAGCTGGAGAGGTGGTTCAGTGGTTAAGTGTGTGTACTGTTCTTAATTCAGCTCCCAGCATGCGTGTCAGTCAGCTCACAGCTGCCTGGAATTCCAGCTACAGCGCGAGCCCAGTGCTTCTGGCTTCTGCAGCCACCTGCATGCTGATGCATACCCCCATTGTATATGCATAGTTAAAGTCTTTAAAAGTAATTTATTTATTTAATCAAGGAAGATTAGCAGCCAGCCCCTAATGCCCTAGCTTTCTCCTTTGAGGACCCACCTCCCTAAAGTCTCACAACTTTATAGCAGAATCACGCATGGCCTGGCCACCATTCCCTTGCCTTTAGTTTTATGGACTTTTGTGGGGCACTTACCTAAGCCACAGCAAAAGTAACCAAGGCAGTCTGTAGAGTGGGATCCCAAACAAGTGACTGTAAAAAGGTAATGTAGATTTTGACTTCTTTGATCTCTCTGTTCTTCAGACTTGGAAACAAGATGAAGAAATGTCCACTAGAAACTTATAGTAGGATATTGCCAAAATGACACTCTTACATTTGAACACAAACCCCCCTCAATTCCTATTTGAATGGGTGAGATAGGCTAAGAGGGCCCCATGTGCTGTAGCCACTGAGTGGGAGAGCTGGGGTTCTGTTTCAAGTTATGTTCAAGTTGTGCAGTTTCTAGTTCACGGGTCTCAGGAAAAGGGGAGTTGTCCCGGGGATGAATTGGAGTTGGGTCATGAGTACTAGGGGTAGTGGAGTTTGCAAATGGTCGTGGTGGCATTTGTTGAACTGAGACCTGTCAAGCAGGCAAATAGCACTGACTTCAGCGAGGTCCTTGGAAGGCTGTTTATATGGTTTGAATTTCCTTTTGGAACATCATGGGATAGATTCCATTTGCCCAGTAGCTACAGTCAGAGAAAAGCCAGCAGATGTTTGCCGCTCACTTCCAGTTCCCTCACTACAGGGATGTCAGCCTGAAATCCAAGGAGGCTCTCTATGCTCTTTCATGGCTGCAGCAGCCTTTCTGAGCAGAGAAGACATTCTCCTTATTCCATACAATTCGAGAGTAGGCTAGGCAGTGCTGCTAAGCAGAAGAGGAGGGAGTTAGCGATAGGAGTCAATACGAGGTATCACCCTTTGCACCTCTGAGGGGCGTTTGAGTCAGAGACGGTGACATCAGACATGACTTCATCCATCCAAAGGAAAGACCATGTGCAGACTGAGAGCAAGGCAGCCTTTGTCCTTCTCTCCCCATGGTTTGTCTCATCGGGGACATTGTTGTGTTCCCATACATTTTCCCTCTTTTTTTCCCTTTGACATTCTCTCATTGCTTTGCGCTTACTTTTGCTGCATTTTGTTTATACCTCATGCTTAACCTGTTTCTCCTCCTTACCCATTCCTCCCTTTGGCTTTTTGTCCATTTGCTTTTGTCTTTATTTTGTCTCCTTCCTGCTTAATCTCCTTTGTTCATTTTCTCCCGATAGATCTTCTATTTTTACCTCTATTTTCCTTTTTCTCTGCTCTCTGTCCTCTCTCCTTGTCAGAAATGTATGTGGGAACTGGTCCTCCTTTCTCTTGACTGTTCCGCTTTCAGGATCTCCACCAGGCGCTTGCTGTGCCGATTGTCCTAAAGCTGCATGCACCATCATCCTTTCCTTAGGGCGGCAGGACAGTTCCCATCCCCTCTGACTTCTCAGTGACTTTAGGAAAAGCCCCTCTGACTGATCCTCTCTCTGTTCCTTCTCCTCATTTATAGGTTCAGTTAGTGAGCCCTTTTCACTGCTGCTGTGTCCCTGACAGGGAGGGTCCTCCCCTCTCTCTGTCCTGCTTCACTTTTGCTTTCCCTACATATTGAGATCCAACATTACTTTGTATGTGATCCCTTTCCTCTCTTTCCTACTCATGATCATATCTTTCCTTTATGGTCTCACAGATTCTGTGCTTTATAAACGAAATATTTTAGAACTTCAACAATCATCTGGTGCATTTCATATGCGGACTCTTTCTTCTTCCTAGCCAGCTTGAGATTTTGTGATCAGGGGCTGGAGAGATGGCTTATTGGCTGAGAGCATTGACTTCTCTTCCTGAGGACCCATGTTCGATTTCTAGCACCTTCATAGCAGCTCACAATCATCTTTAGCTATAGCCCTAGAGGATCTTCCATTTCCTGGGCTCTGCAGTTACTTCACATGTATGGTGACCAGATGTACAAAATACATAAAAATAAAGGAAAATTTTAAATGATTAAAAAATTGCAATAATCTCCATGCTTCCTCTTTAGCTGTACAGTTCTGGCATAGTCTCCAGAACAAGACAGCAAGGGTACACACCTATCTCTAATGCTGCCTCATAAGGTCCTGGTTTTGACAACCTATGTAATTACTCTTTATTTCAATTTCATGTCCTGTAGTATTACTGAATATCTTATAGGGCTGCTGAGGGACCACATAAGCAAGTATAAACATCCTAGAGCAACACTTAGTATACAGCGAGCACTTCTGAAATGATTAATTATTTTGAATGCTAATTCTACCACATTTTCCCATCTTTGGAGTCTGGCTATCTTTAATCAACCTTGATTAAGCTATTAATAGTTCTGCTGTTTCTCTCAGTCACTGAATGCATATGGGTCTCATGTTCTTCATTCACAGCAATGTTTAAGTCATGATATTGTCATCTGGGTTCATTATGAGGCTATACATTTTTTTGTGTGTGTTCATCCTGGCACACACTAAGTAAATATCCATCTTGTGATGGCCCTTGTTGCTCTCATGTTATATGAGGAGCCCCAGTCACCCTTGCTAAACTCTTAGCTCTTTTTTAGAAAGAGACCATAATTTATTAATCGGTATCTTTAGAGTTATTATCAAGTATTTTCACCTAAAAGACATACTGGCAATGAAGCAGATTCCTACAGCCCTGGCTGATGCCCAGCCATGTGCTAGGAATTCTGGGGCCAGACATAAGCTAGGATTGTCATACCTTAGCCACAGAGCCTTTGTAGCATTTGCTACTTTCTTCAAGGACCCTTGAAAAACCATGCAAGATCTATGCCTAGAAGATATATTTTCCATGTGGTCTGATAACTGTGGATCCATCATGGGGGAGTATTATGACATTCTCATCTACTGCTTTTGCTTGACCAATGAAGTAACTTATCAGTTGTGGCCTTTGCATATTGCCTAGTGGGAAATGATGGCCAAGCACTCTAATTCTTGGCGTAAATTAATAAGTAAGGCTGTATATGTCCAAGGAAGCCCTCACAGAATGCCTAAGAATGCCCACTCTTTAAGGTTTGGTGATGGAAAAGTTCAGGTGGAAAGATCTTTGGGAAAGAAGGGTATCTGTTTGAGCTAAATGAGATTTGATACCTGTTTATCCTCAGAGGTCCTAAGGCCCTCCAATCTAAGGCAGCTCTTTTCCCTCTGCAGTC
>LOEQ01000022.1:602347-616060 GCA_001685075.1 Bramus lutescens | reverse complement strand
GGTGCTTGGCAGCCTTGTAAGTAGTGCTGCACTGACCCAGGAACCCATGCCAGGAAGTGAATGAATCCATTTTCCAATTAAAATGAAACTTCTCCAAAAGACCTACTCACCCGGAGAAGAGAATTTATCTTCCTGGCAGTCAGGCTTGGCTAGAATATATTTCTGCCCCTGAAAGAGACTGAGAAAAGCCATTAGCTTGAATGGAATAAAAAGGAAATGAGGACAGTCCTTATTCGTTCATGCGCCCATTCATCCCTCATTTTCATTCTCATAAACTGTTATTTAGTTAGGATATCTCTGCTCATCCGTTCGCTTATTCTTTCATTCAGCTAGCATTACTCATCATCTGTGCATCATATACAGTTCTAGATCCTAGGCATAGATTGCAAGGAAACCATAGTTCTGTCTTCAAGGAGATTCAGTGTAATGAGAAGGGCAGACGCTGAGCAGCTGATGGGCAGAGCAGGGATAGGGACATTTACCGGATACTATAGGTGTGGTGGTTGGCTTTAATTTCCACCTTGACACAAACAAGAATCCCCTTCAGCATTTTACTTGAGGATTGTCTGGGTTATAGTGACCTATGTACCTGTCTGTCGTGGGGGGGTTGTCTTGATTGCTAACTGTGTTGGGAGCCCCACCCTGAATATGGGTGGTACTATTTCATGGAATGGGCCCTGAACTGTAAGAGTGAAGAGAGCTAGCTGAGCAAAAGCAGCAAGGAAGGACGGGCTTGTAGTCTTAGCTCGTATTGTGGATGTGATGAACAGCTTGTGTTCCAGCCTTGACTTCCCCAAATGATAGACTGTAGCCTGGGATCATAAGCCAAATAAGCCCTTTCCCCCGTGTTACTTTTTGTCAGGATATTTGATCATCACAGCAGCGGAAATGAAACTAGAGCAATAGGTACATGCACTCTTGGACCATCCAAGCTTAAGTGTAGTTCATGGAGTGTGGAACACCAAAGTTGAGTTCTCAGTGATGACTGCATCTGAGTACATCTGTATATGCACATGCACACATGGCTGGTTTTGTTTCTCCCAAAAGCTCTATCTTACACTCAGATGCAAAGATGAAAACCTGCTCATGAATTAACTGATATTTGGGCAGAAAGGATAACGGGATATGAGGATTCACCGAGAAGTGAAACAGAAAAAGACCTCTTTGGGCAACAGACATGAAATCAAGGAGGAGGAAGCTCTTCTGGGGAAGATAACAGGTTTTCTGTATTGGAATGTTGGGAAGTGAGTGGGGCATCCAGGAGACACATCTGAGGAGAGTTTGTGTTGGAATCGATTCAGTTGGTTTTTCTTTGAAGTTTTCTGGAGTCAAGGAACTCCAGTAAGTGTGGAAACAGTGAGTTAAGTGGCTGTTGTGTACACCCTTTGCAGCATCCAGATTTAAGATTCCCTAAAGAAAAGGGTTCATAAAAGAGACAAGGAAGCAGTGAGGAGGAAAACAGGAGGATACAGCATGAAATATGGAGTTGATCTTTGATTTCCTCTGTGTCTGCACCTTCTTCATTGCTGTCTACTCCATGAACTATGGAGTTGATCTTTGATTTCCTATGTGTCCACACCTTCTTCATTGCTGTCTACTTCATGAACTATGGAGTCACTCTCTCATTTCCTGTGTGTCCACACCTTCTTCATTGCTGTCTACTCCATGAACTATGGAGTCACTCTCTCTTTTCCTGTGTGTCCATACCTTCTCCATTTTTATTTATTCCAACACTTTATGTTTCCAAGCCTCTTCATATTTGGGCTCCCTGTCTCCTCCATAGTAAGGGCACCGAGCCGCAGTTCTGTCATCGAGTTTATAGGCATCTCTCCTGTCCAGGCATTTCTCCATTAAAGGAATGAAAAATTTTTGAGGAAGTGGAGGCTGAATAAGCACTGGATGGATGTTAAAGATGCAGAGTCTGGTGCTTCATTCACCTGCTGTGTTGTGGTCCCTTTAAGGCATTAGTTTAATAATCTGTGCAGTGAAGGTTACTTTTCTTGCTTCCCTGCCTTCTATGATTGTACATATTGTATAAAATTATGCATATAAAATGCTTTGAATACTATAAAGGTGGATAACAGCATTAAGAGACTCTTGTTGACTTATACATTGTGCACACTATCCCTAAGGTAGGTGATAGTAGTATGAGATTTGAAGAAATAGTTTTAGAGAGATTATTTTTTTTTCTGAGAAGTGCAGCTGGGAATTGTAAGGACAGCAGACAAACTCAGGGTTGCCAGGTATCATATTGCTTACATTCTGATCTGCAATCTCATTTCCAATATACATGGTGCTGTCACATTCACGGGTCAAGAAAGCATTGATGAATCTGTCAGTTGCCATGCCGATGGTTAGGCTCTTAGGTTAGGACGTTAGCTGTAGTGTGGAGTACTAGTTTACCTTTCTGTACAACACCTCTGGGGTAGATGAGGAAGAAGAGGATGCCTATAAATAGAGCATGTGAAAATCTATTATACAGTGGAATTATTTCATTTTAAAATGTATGACACAATAAATCCTTTTCTGGCTGAATAAGCTCGGGTCTTTGTTGCTTGGATATTTTCTTCAGCAGTAGCATAGATACAGTCTATTTCATCTTAATAAAGTCTCCTTCCCGTGGAGGATGTGCTAGCCATAGCCAGTCCAGGCCCAAAGCCTCCTCTCTCTTCTGAACCCTGTCTATAATTAGTCATTAGAGACAGATATATGACCACACAAAACGCTGTGATAAAGTTATGAGGCTGACTCACCAGGCTTTGGTATCAGACTCATTACATTATTGCTGTACATCATATTTTTAATTACCTTTCCTTTGCTCATATCTTTCTCCAGCTCCAGTGTCTAACTTTACGTTTGTCACATCTCCGGAAGCTTTCTTCCTGTTTCCCCCATGAGTTAGACTTGTCCTTTGCCCTCGAGAAGAAGTTTGTCGTTTTTAGGATGGATTTGGGCATGTGAGTGTATAATCAGTATAAGTGGTTACAGTGAGGGAAGAGAGACTCTCAGCAGAGGTCCTTCTGAGTGGGTTCACATCTGGGATAGAAGACTGAGAAGGAGAACAAGTGGGGCTGTCAGTCCATGTAGAGGCCACAACCCAAACAGAGGCACGGAACCAGAAGAGCAGAATGTGCTGAAGAATTGGAAAAAGAAAAGGAAAGAAAAGGCTGCAAGGGTGGAGTGAAGGTTACCTGAGAAGCCCGGATGATGATCCTAGAGGGAAATCCTAGGAATCGTGATGGGTAAGCTAGCACCAGATAGAGGCCTAGGAGCCAGGCCCAGGACTGAGAGTGACTGCAGGCCAGGAGAAGTCGTCGGATGTTTTCAACAAAGGAAGGAACTGTTGGAGCTTAGCTTTTAGAAAGATGCTTCTGGTGCCACAAATCCCAATTTCTTTGCCTGCCTGCCTTGAAGCATTGTTGCTGATTGCTCCCTGTCTGTGTATGGGAGTCTGCAGCATACAATAGTCTCTTTCATCCCAGGAAGATCCTGGGTGAACTTCTGACTGCCTCATGTTTTCAGCATTGTTTCTTTTGAGAATGATATTGAGAATTGGGCTTCCTGAAATACCTCACCTCTCCAGGTTGCCAGGCCATGTTCGAATTTCAAAACTTGAATATAGTGTCAGGATTCAATTTTGTTTTGTCATGGATAGTTCTAGAAATATATGAACAGTGTGTAACTTGGAGTGTACAAGCAGGATCACTTATTGTATGTGAAGTTAGGGCGTTCTGGTCCCTGTCTTTCATTTACTCTACACCATAGATAACCCAGATAGAATCTCTTTGCAATTAATAATAAACTAAACTCAATTTCCTCATGTAGCCCCTACATTCTGATGCCCTTCCTATTATTGTTCCCCATATTCTTCCTCAGCAACTAGAAGGGGGCAGAAACCCAGCAACTTCTGAAGACAGCACAGTGGCATCAGGATGACTCTCCCTCCTCTGCTCAAGGATCTCCTGATTCCTGGTTTTGAATCTTGGGCATTCCAGTCCCGCCCTCTGCGAGACCCAAAAGCTCTCGTTATGTGAGCTTTGAGGAGTAGCCTCTGCCCAAGCAGTGCTGTGGATTTTATGAACTGATAAATAAGAACGGACGAGCTGTTCTCCTTGATTGCTTTCAAGCTGATGGATTGCTTAGCTCAAGAGGCTGTTACTGGAAGGCAGGGCCCTGAGTGCCAGCTCATACACCCCAGATCACTGCTGAGGCTCTGTTTCTCCAGAAGACTCGTTTTTGTTAGTTGCTTGGTATGTGGAGGAGAGCACCAGAGGCTCTTACTTGGAAGAGCGTTAAGATATTTCAGGATGAGACACAACTCAGGTTGGTCTGTGTGAAGAGCTTGCACTTTCTAACATTTGGACTGCTCACGCGTGGAGGTTTGGTTAGGTCCACAGAAGTTAAACACGTCATTCAAGTTTGAAATTAGAATCTCTGAGATTCTTTCAGAATAGTTTAGAGTTGTCGTTTTCCCCTCTTGCTCATCAAGATGTTTCCAAAGGCCTCAATCCCACAGCTCTGCTAGGAGCCAAGATGGCTGCTGCTACACAGTGCAAGAAATGAGTACTCACCTTAGAGCAGACACCTTGGGTGACTTAGGGACAGGCTCTTGGAGTCGAACCCTCAGTCCTGACATCCTTAGATGTGAGTATTATATATTGCCTTCTCCTTTGTAAATTGCCCAAAGAATCAAGGGAGACAGAATATGGGGACAGTGTCGTATGTTGTGGAGGGAACAGGATGGTCACTGTGCCCTAATGTATGTTCAGTGAACACAAGAAGATAATTAATTCTTTAAGTCCTTGGCTGGGACTTCAATGACTGGAAGGATGAAGGACAAAGAAATTTCCACATAAAACTAGATAAAAATCTATATGGGCCAGTATGGCAATTGATGGTAAAACCCTTGTAAATCCCATAGCTCAATGGGAGAATTTTATGGAAACTTCTGAGCCAGCCAGTCTCTCAAATAACTCTCAGCCTTCCAGACACACTGCTGTCATGCAGATCCTACCCCCTTCCCCCTTCCCTATGTTGACCAATCCACAGATTTTGCATTTGTACAGAAATCAGGGACTATTTGTTCATTTCTCTTCCATGCCCATGTGTATTCTTTTTAAGTTTTCTTTTATATTTTGAGATTATAATATAATTGCATAATTTCTCCCTTCCTTTTTTCTTCCTTGTAACCCTCCCAAATACCTTTGCTTTCTTTCAAATTCATGGCTTATTGTTTTCATTAAATATTTTTACATATATCTATTATATATGTATATATATTCCTAAATATATAAATACAACCTGCTCGGTCTGTATGATGTTACTTGTATAGATGCTGATGCTTTCCAGCGGTTGGTTTTGATTCTTTATTCTATTCAGAGGATGACTCAGGTCTCTGGGTTTGTTCCACAAAGCTGGTCTACCTCAGAAGGATACACTCCTGGGTTCCTCACTCCTACCCCCAGGACATTACCAAAAGCTTTGAATCTCTCTCACAGATGTTCTACTTGGATATCTTTGTCCACAGCAGCTATTGGTGTGACTCAGGGCAGAAGACTGGCATCAAGTAGGGTTGTTCGTAACCCTACATAATACCTAACAGAAGCAGTTGTTTGCTCAGCTCAAGGTGATTGTTTGGCTTTGACTAGAAGAAGTGGTTGGTCCATAGTGGTTTGGTAGTTGATGCATGGTGATGGGTCTTGCATTGTTGGAACTAAGGAAGGAGGCTGCATTTTCTCTGACCACCAACTGTTGCAACCACAAAGTGCAATGAAAATATCCAAAAGGTATACTGATAGTTTGACTCACATAATTTCAAAGGCCACTGCTTTCTGGTTGTGACTTGTTAAGTGCACAGGGTTATGCAAATTCATAGCTGTGTTAGGCATATTTTGTAAATGATAAGTTTTTCTTTATTTGATATTAAGATGTATGGATAGGTAAAGAGAAATTTGGACCCATTTCTTCCTAAGAGAGGCTTTCACATACATGGTAACAGAATGTCTGTGATGCTGAGACTTTCACGTCTGACCCTTTGATGCTCTTAGTGAAATAGAACCCTATAATTGAGACAGTGCTTCAACATGGATTTCCAGCAAGCAGGAAAAACGAAGACTTTGAGGAGAAAAATATGTAAAATAAAGATATATATGTCTGAAAATTGATGTAATAATTTCTAGCACTTTGGTACTGCTTGGAGAAGTCACACAGGTGGAAAGCCCATCATAATCTAACGGGCACCGTCACACAGTGACTGGAGGGGCAGACTTAGCAGTCCAGTAGTTCTGTGCATTTTGATTGTACCACGCAGGCACAACACAGTATGTTTGTTTGAAGCAGGCATCATTCCCTTTAGATTCCCCCAAATACCCTGAGCTTCTGATAAATTCCTTTTCTCAGTGTCTTGTAACAAAGACTAGTTAAAAGCAAGAAGACATAGTAAGTCGAGTGGCAGATGGTCTGGAGAGATTTGGTAGAGGAAAGAAAAGCCAGCAGAAAACAAAATCTGGCTATTTGGCAATATGGAATAAAATACATGTCTAAAACTGTTGTGGCAGTTGCTTGATTTGCCTGCACAGTGGCTTAGGTTGCAACTTCTTTGAGTCGTCTTTGGTACCATTTGGTATGTGGGGGAATTTCCGTGGCAAGGCATAGTTCAATTCCTTGAGTCCTCAGCGCAGCTTCTCCCTCGGGCAGAGCTGTTTGCCTTCTTACTGTGTGGTGCACATCCTCTCGCCTTTGCCAGGAGGCTGGGTTGTATATCCACAGTGTGCCTTCTTCCTGTCCAGGTTGCAGAAAGGGAATGAAAGGAAAATTAGGATCATCTTTGAAAGGGTCAATAATTGCCATGTTTTCTTTCCTGTATAAATACTACTTTTATACCACACTCCCCCAAGCCCATGAACAGATGTTTTCATGAACATTGTTGGCTCTGTTTTTGTTTTGAAAAATTTGAAACATTTTTGAAAGAGGAGAGGAGTTGAAAAAAAAAACCTCATAATTGATTCTAATATATATTTAATTTGGCAGAACTTGAGAGAGACTTGCTGGGACAAGGCGGGACATTTCTTTGATCTCCCAGACTTCTTATCATGGAAGGCAACAGGTGTCACAGCACGGTATGTTAATTACAAGTTGGATTTTATTTGTGTTCTTCCAGTCCCCGGGTGTCTCTCTATATATTGCTTACTTAACTCCCTTTGACTGGCCATACTGTTTTTACATCTGCACGTGATTGTGCATACTTTAAACATCTTGAACCTATCTTCTGCCTCCACTACATATGCTCAAGTCCCATTGTTCCCTATCTTGCTGGAAATATGAGTATCCAAGGTGGATGCCATTCATTAAGTATGGACACACTATAAGGAGATGTTAAAGCTCAGAGGTCACTATAGCTCTTTCTGAAGTTGCCTTCTAAGTGGTACATTAAAGAGGGAAAAATATGTACTTCAGAAATTAGGGTAGGAAATACCCACAAGGGGGTGGATGCTGACTAGGTGCATGAACTATGAACTCGCATCACTTTCTGTGGAAATGTACTAGAATTATCCAAGCTACAGCGGCACCTATGTTATGTCAGCGGTTGCACTTGAGTAACTTACAAACGTTAAAAGTAAACCGTGTGCCACCTGAGAGTGCTTTTACAAAATACCCATTGAGTACGAAGTTGTGGCTACTGTGTGTGGGTAAGAAGACAGAGCCAGGTGTGAAACCTTAGTATGGAAAAGGGATGGTCATTTTGATCTCATCTTCAATGTGTAAGTGGACTTTTTTGTTGGACTTCATTTGGGGACCTCCATTCCCCCAAAAGAGATCTAATACTAATTATGAAAGCCTGACCTTTAGCTTAGGCTTGTTCCCAACTAGCTCTTATAACTTAAATTAACCTGTGTCTATTAATCTACATTCTGCCATGTGGCTTTTTACCTCTCCTCCATTCTGGAAGTCTGACTCACTCCAAGTCTTGCTGGAGTCTTTCACTCCTAGATTCAACCCTCTGAGCTCTTCTCTCTGTACAGAAGCCCCACCTAACCTTTCCTGCCAATCTGTTGACCATTCAGCTTTTTATTAAGCCAATCACAACAATGCATATTCACACAGTGTACAAATATCCCATCCCAAAAAAGGGATATGTGAAAATGGTGGGTCTTTTGACTTGAGGAGTCAGGGACTGGACTGCATCCTTGAAGACAAGAAGCAGTTGGCGAGGACAGATAAAGCTGTATAAGTTGGCTTGTTAGTTTCAAAATAATAGGTTGTCTAGTTTCTTCTTTCTGGCAGAGTCTTTACGTTAAGTCTCTGATAGAGTGCACAGAAGTCCCAGTGGTCTTCCCATACTCCATCTACAGTAAATAAGTTGTCTCTCCAGGCCTAGTGTGCACGACTCATCTGTCAATCTTCTTGTAGTTAGTAAGGGTTAGATACTGTGGATAGGTATGCAGCATGTATTATTAAATACCAAACCGTTTGCAAACAAAAGCCCTTACTGTCTGTTCCATCCCCAGAACAAGGGAGATGAGGTCTGGAATGGAATGTGTCAATGCCAAAAGAACTCTGGGCAACAGAACAGGAACTTGGCACCCAACAAGTCAAGGAGAGGCTCAGATTTGGTGTTCATTTGGCTCATTCATGTGTTTGTTTTGGGTGACTTTGATGAAGTGGGCGCCAAAAGAGCTAGAGGGTGTTTTTCTTTTCTGGTATTGCAGGCTAACAAGGGATTGAGTTTCACCTGGTGTAAAGGTTACACGCTTGTTTTTGGCAATAACAGTGTAAGAAGGTCCTGCTTCCTTCTTCCTCCTTCTCTCTTCTGAAAAAACTTGGAATTTTGTTGTTTTCATCCAAAATGCACTGAGAAAATCATCAATACTGGGCCTGTGATTGCTTTGTAATTCACGTCTTCCCTTTTTACTGTGTTAATGAAAAGAGTTACTGCTACTTTAATAATAATAATAATATGTAATAATAATAATAACAAATGGTTATCCTTCATCAAGGGCCTTTCTTTTACCCATGGTAAGCATTGACAAATGAAACTCCATTGGTACTCAGCAGCCATCTGTTCGAGCAGGTGATGTTAGTACTATTTTGCAATTAAAGAATTGAAGTTGAATATGTTAGTAATTTGCCATATTCTAGCCACTGAGTGGGTAACTGTTCAGATCATGAGAAATGGTTAGTCAGAAATGTGAATAATAAAATTGTTCATAACCATTATTCTTATACATTCACATATTTCTATGTATATATCTTCTAAAGAGATTTGAGGTGATTTTTTAATAAATGAAATAAAAACATGGCTATATATATATATATAGACATACATATACACACACACATATATAGCCACCAGTCATTGGATCAATGCATAGCACAAAAGAAAATGAACAACAAATCAAAGAAAAACCACAAAAGTCATTAAAATATTAAAAAATCAAAATAAACTAAAATATTAATACAGTGACTGTGTCAATGCCGAAAGTTTTGTAGAAGCTTTTTTATTTTTGTTAAGGTTGTATTTGCAAGCTTCCTGGTTTCCAGAATGAAAAGGGAGCGTGGGCAACCTGACCGAAGTGATGGATACTGGTAGTTGTCTAGAGAACTGACTTTGTCTAACCTAGTAGAGCCGAGAAAGCTGAAATTATTATATTGTGTTATATTATCATATTATATTATGATATTCCATAAATTATTTATAAGTATGTTCTGTTAATTCAATTATAATTTTAAATAAGCATTTGAAAATAGTTTTAGGTTAACAGGAATATTGTGAATATGCACAAAGAGTTCTCAGATGCCAGATGTCAAACTTCCTGTAGCTAATATATTAGTATATGGCATGTTTGTTATAATTAAGGAACTGATATTGACATATCATTAACTATGTTCTTTGATCAGATTTCTTCATATAGTGGTGACACTATTCTTGGGAGATAAGAGCCACTGATTATTTTCCCAGATAGAGAACCAACTAAAGACCACCAAAATCCAACTGATGCCAGTGAGTTTGCTGCTAGTTCCGTACAGGAATGTCAGTGATTGGGTTACTTACAGGAGCTTAAATCACTCAAAGACAGCTGCATCACAAAACCCCTCCCTAGCATGGATGTCAGCTCACCAAATCTGCACAATTTGCAGACAACTTGACAGGTTGGAGTGTCTCTTTCAGGCAGCTCAGTTGGTTTTTGCCTTTCCCCATCAGCTTTGCTGGCTGAATGTTAGGTGTTTAGTGTGTCTGAGAATGTCTCTCAGCAGTCCTTACTGCTTATAAACACTTGGAGAGGGAGAATCCTAGGAAACCTAGTCAGTTTCAGGGGCTTCCTGAAGCCTTTGAGTTTGCTTTTTGAGGTTAAGGAGCTTCCTTGTGGGATAGAATGTTTCACACCCCGCCCCTACCCTTTGGGACACCCTGCATCAATAGCTTCCCTCCAAGGTAGAAGATTTTATACAGGTGTAATTTACTACATGACATCTTCATTTTTTAACCTAAATGGCCATTCTTGGTTCCACATTACGGCATCGTTTGGGCACTTCTTTTTAGCTTCCTTTGGCTGTCCTACTTTATCAGAACTTTCTTGTTTTGGTAATCTTGCTCTCCTTGCAGCATATAGGTCCTGAATATTGTGGGGTTTCCTCCTTTAGAATGTATCTGATGTTTTTCTCTAGGTGAACATGATGTCTGTTTTGGGGAGATAACATAGCATTGCCATCACTGTTGATTCTGTTTGTCACTATGTTGGCGCTTGCCTCGCCCGCGTTGGGTTGCATTGTACTCTTTGGGATGGCTTCAGGTGTACAGCATACCTACAGAATAAGGTTTTCTTTTTTTTTTTAACTCCTGGAGGGCAGAAACACTGCATATATCAGGAGAATTGTCTTCTCAGTTCACTTATTTTTATTCACTTGAGGCAAAAGAAATGGATGAGCAGGCTTCTCAGGTACAGGAGAAAATGTATGTTTCATTCAGAGGTTATGTGCTACACTTTATGGGACATTTGTATACCCTAAGGGAAAACAGGGCTGAGTTTTTCTAAAATCTTGAATTTATTTCCCATTGTATTTATAAAGTTTTATTTTCTTCTCACCTCTACAATAATATACAATTCTATGTAGGTTCTCACTGAATAGTTTTTCTCTTATTTTAAGGAAATGAAATTATGGCCTTTAGAAACTGAATGTGGTGACTCACGCCTATAACCAAGTCCATGGGAGGCTGAGCCAGGAGGATTGCTGTGAGTTCAAGGCCAGCCTGTGCTACACAGTGAGCTCCAGCCATCCTGCTAAAGGATGACAGTCAACCTCAAAACAATAAGAATAATGATAACAAAACCCAGCAATCTCCTTTAAAATATCAGCCATTTTCCTAATTTGGTTACTTCTCTGTGTCTCTGTGCATTCATTAATAAGGGATAATATTGTGTTGTTCATTTTCCCATGAATCCTTGCTTAATTTGTCAGGAGATGGTTGTGGTTGATCTATTGATCTGTCATCATTTTATAAAGTAATTTTCAGCAGCTCCAAGGTAGCAGTATTATTTATGATTTCATTCCAGTTTTCACTTAATAATATCTTATTTTTGCTATCAGTATTATTTGAAAATAATACCCATGTAATATTCTAATCAGTTAGTATACCTGTATCTTTCTTGTCAATTTGGGGGGCATAATATACAGTTGTAATAATTTGAATTTTGAAATGTCTCCAAGGCCCCCCATACTGAAGCCTTGATCTATGGGTCTAGGTGCTAAGGAGGAAGGATTGAACCTGTAGGTGGTGGAGCTCTAATAAAAAACAGGTAGGTATCCCTGTAACAGGGATATTGTGGTCTTTTTTTCTCTCTTTGTTTGCCTATAGCCATGAGATGAGCAGATTCCCCCACTATGAGCTTCTACGTTAATGTGTACCCATGTCATAGGCCTACAGCTCATGGGGATAGGCAGTTACAGACTGTAACTTCGGAAACCATGAACCCAAATAAGCCCTTTCCTTCCACAAAGAAATGACGTCATCTATTTTGTCATAGCAAGAAGAAGCTGATCATCATAGGAATCTTATTTAAATTCACATTTTCTTATTAAATTCAACCTCCTCCTGTGTCATTTGTCTCCTAAGTACTCATTGTTTAAACCTCTTGCAGGAATCTTGCTCTTAAAGGTTTTGAGTGTTACTTACTTTGTTGACATTGAGGTTCTGACCGATAGCAGCATCATACAAAGAACATAGGCTAGGGATGAAAAGCTACCACATTGGTTATCTTAGAAGATACCCGCTTATCTCTAATGTATAGAATTTTGATTTACTGGGTAGATAATGGAGCTCAGAAGCTCATGGTGAACACCATGTGCATGTTCATATGTATGCGTGTATGTACGTATATATGTATGCACATGTGACTGCTGGGCAGGGTAGAAGACTACACACACCAACTGCAGTTTACACGTGGGACCACGTAATTCAGTAGCAGTCTGGATACAGACCTGCTCACATGTCCCCATCCAACAACACTGGAAGCCATTTGGCCACATTGGGCCTTAGGAGGTAGCATTAACTCACCTGTCTTTAACACAGGGACTCAGAATGTGGCCTGATGTGGTCTTGTGATCTCTCAGTGATCAGGTAATTTTTCCTATCCTCATGGAGAAAAGAAGATAGGGTGTGAGGTCAACTGTGTGTTGGTGCTACTCAGAGAGTGCAGAGCATGGGTGAAAATCTTTTCTACTCAGGGTGAGGGAGGATCTCTTCCACACTGAGACCTGCCTCTGGAGGTGGACTGCAGTCTATAATCTTCTAGTACTTGTCCTTCTGACTTAGTTTGCATATCTGAGATAAGACAACTAAAATAAAGTTATCTTTATTGAGATGTAATTAACATACAATGCAGTTTGTCCATTTAAAGTATATAGTTCAATGGTTTGGGTATATTTAATTATGTATTCTGTGGTATATAATTTACCAAGTATATACTATAGTGGTATTGATTATATTCATAGTGTTGTGTAAATGTTACCACTGTTTCCAGAACTTGCTTTTTATGCCAGACAAAATTGTTATCTCCTACTACAGCTTTTACCAGCCCCCATTAACCTTCAGTTTATCTTGTCTGTTTATATTTGTCTATTCTAGATAGTTTGTGTACATTATTGACCCTTTTATATATGTATTATTTTGCTTAATGGTGTTTTCAAGTTTTATGCTCATTGTTATGTGTGCTCAAATCCCCTTCTCTTTTATGACTCGACAGTAATGTTCAATTTCACACACACTGCATCTGCTCATCCCTTCATCTATTGATGAGCGTTCTGGGGAATACTGCTTGGTTTCTACCCATTGGCCTAAGAATCACGATGTAGTGGATTTTGGCAACTTAGTTTGTTTTCGTTGCTATAACCTGGGACTAGATGATCTGTAAATAAAAGACAATGTCTTAGCTCACAGCTCGAGTCATCTGCTCAGCTTCTGGTTGGGGTCTCATGCCGTGTCAACAAAAGAGCCCAAGTGAGAAAGACTGGAAGCTGACCCACTGCATAAGATCCTGTTTCTCTTGGTCTCTAAATCAGCCCCTAGTCTCAGTAGACCTAAGCTATTATCAAAAAAGACATCAATTTGTTCATGAGGGTACTGCTTCTATGACCTGCCTTCTGACTAGGTCCTTGATGTAGGAGGGTCATCTATCTATCTGTTACTTTCATTGGTTAATAAAGAAACTGCCTTGG
>LOEQ01000022.1:573867-584195 GCA_001685075.1 Bramus lutescens | reverse complement strand
TGTGTGTGTGTGTGTGTGTGTGCGTGTGGGGGTAAATAATGGTTTTAAGTACCTTTGTTCTTTCCTTTCTTTCTACAGACCATCCCAGGGAAGGTAGCATCTGTCTTGACTGACTTGCACAAGACTGGGTTGCAATGGGTATGTGCCCAGTGTGCAAATGTAGAGAGCCTGTCTGCCTTTTAGGAGACCTTTGAAAGAAAGCACGTTCCATCCAGATGTTAGCATCGGAATGCAAGTCTAGAAGATTCTAGATTCTGCAGTAACAAAATGGATAATAGTCAACTCTCTCACGAATCACAAAACAAGAGGTGTCTGAGTTAGGACTTGAAGGATGAGCAAGGCTGTACCAGATGCTAAAGGGGCCACCTGCCACCATAGAAATGGGAGGCTGGAGGTATTGCAAAGTTTTGAGCATAGGTCAGACAAAAGTCACATGCTTGGGGGCCTGTGAAGAAAAGAAGTTAGGATCTTACAAGGTGCACTCAAGCTCTGGTCAGGAGGGGTCTCAAGACTGCAACTGTATACTTGATACCAATGTCATCTTGGGCAAGAACTTCAATTTTTCTGTCCCTTAGTTTCCTCTGTAATTATAGGAAATGCCTCACAGGAAAATTTGGAAAACAATACAAAGCAAGTCAAGCAGGGTCTGGCATAGCAGTTATTATTAATATTAATCATGATATGTCATGCTATCATTAATAGCTAATGGTGACCAATAGCCAGAAGTTCAAACAAGGTTTATGTTGCTGGGAACTGAACGCTTCTGCAACAAGCATCCCATTGAGAAGAGTTCATTAAGCATATTAAATAAATCACTTTTTTATTTCATGTTTTAGTTCTATTTTCGTTCATAAGCAGCATCTGTTCGCTAAAACCTCAAAGACTAGAGACAAATAGACCAGGAAATAAATCGCAGAATAAACTACTGAAGTGGAGGGATAGTTGAGCTGTGGGGACGGAGTGGTGGCATACTCATTGCTAACACAGTCAGAGTCTTGAGTCATCTGGAGAGTAATATCACTTTCTGTGCAGCCCTTCAGAGCTGCTTCACTCTGCAGAGTGGAGGGAACCCTAGACTCTGCACAGTGGAGTGGGGGCGGGGCTGGATTCTGCAGAGTGGAGTGGGGAAAGCCCTAGACTCTGCAGAGTGGAGTGGGGGGAGCCCTGGATTCTGCAGAGTGGAGTGGGGGGAGCCCTGGATTCTGCAGAGTGGAGTGGGGGGAAAGCCCTAGATTCTGCAGAGTGGAGGGGGGACCCTGGCCTCTCAGAGTAGAGTGAGGGAAGCCTTGGACTCTGCAGAGTGGAGTGGGGGGAACCCTGGCCTCTGCAGAGTAGAGGGAGGGAGCCTTGGACTCTGCAAAATGGAGTGGGGAGAAGCCCTAGACTCTGCAGAGTGGAGTAGGGGGAACCCTGGCCTCTGCAGGGTAGAGTTGGGGGAGCCTTATACTCTGCAGAGTGGAGTGTGGGGGAAGCCCTAGACTCTGCAGAGTGGAGTTGGAGAGCCCTGGATTCTGCAGAGTGAGGTGGGAGGAGTCCTGGAACGGGGAACTGACAGTGCTCCCAGGCCATGCTGCTGAGCCTCCAATGCAAGCCAGGTAGATTTAACTGGGGCTGGTGAGATTAAGTGAGGAGGAGGAAACTTGGCCTTCAAGACACTAAGCTCCGCGTGCACTGTAGTGTAGCTGTACTCCATGCCATCTTCAGCTGACTTACATGTAACACATGATGATGAGCATATTTATATAACATGTGGCTGGGGAAGTCACGGATGCTTGGAACTTCCCATTTCAATCCCATCTTAAAAATGCTTGTTAAGCAAAGGGTATAATTCATTTTATCAAACTGCTGAGATGTTATGTTGGCCCCTTGAATCAAAGGCATTCCATGGGTGTTTTCTTTATTACAAGCTTTAAAGTTTAATTAGAATTTGATTACAAGATCCTGAAGGCATGAGTGAGAAGAGCAGATGGGGCAGCAGAGCAGCTTAGAGATGGAGGATTCAAGAGTTTTGCACGAAGGGTGAGCAGGAGGCCAAATGATCAGGCTTTCTTGATACTCTGATGCTTTTTCAAGTCTACAAGTTAGTGTATTCTTGGTCTGAAAGATGAAGAATCTCATACATGAGGATTTTGTTCTGTTTTGTTCAGCTGTAGCTACCAGAATAGGACTGTACATACAAAATGTGTTACGTAAAGCATAGCAAGATGTTAGGTTCATTCTAGCACTGCTTATGGCCTGTTCTACACAGTAGGGACATAAATCATGCTCAGACTTGAACCAAGGCAGCTTCTGTCTTCTCATACGCGAACCTCAAGTGAACGCTGAAGAAGGTTTTCTTAGCGGTGGATGGGGAAGGTCATCCCGACTGAACAGGTCTCTGGGGGTGTTCTGGGATGCTCACAGCCTTCTGTGGCCCTGGCTGCCCTCGAGCTTGTGAACTGTCTACCCAGGAGCTTGTGAACATCCTGAGCTGTCTGTCCTTCAGTCACACAGTGAGGTAAGGCTGCACCTCCGCTCCTGAGACATGCTCAGGATGGTCTCCTGCTGTGATAAACAGTTCCTCCTGTTGTGGCTTTTGTTTCTAGTTCTTCTTTCCTTACAGAAATTTTATATTTAGCATTCCTCTCCCCTAATTACAAGTTCAATGAGGAAACACCAAACAATAGAGAAAATGAAAAAGGAAGAAAAAAATATATAATAGAACAAAATCAGTTCAATCCCTGCTAGGAACAACTCTTAATATTTTTAACATCTAGACTGAAGATTGATAGTATTTATCATGTTGATTTTAATAATTCACCAGCTTGCTTAAATCCTGTGTAACCTCAGACTCAACTCCTTTGGTACTTTGTAGTCATTTGTGTTCATGTGCTTCCTTTGTTAGGGTTCCTATTGTAGTGGTGAAAAAAACAAGACCAAAAACAACTTGGAGAGGAAAGGGTTTATTTATGTGTTTTACAGTTCTGTATCATAGTCCATCACTGAGGGAAGTCAGGGCAGGAACTTAGACAGGTCATGGAGTCAGGCCTGATACAGAGGTCATGGAGCAGTACTGTTTACTGGCTTGCTCCTCATGGCTTGCTCAGTCTGCTTTGTTACAGAACTCAGGGCCACCAGTCGAGGAATGGCACCACCCACAATGGGCTGAGAAGTCACACATCAATCACTACTTATGGTAATGCCCCATAAGTTTGTAGTCAGGCCAGTCTGATGGAAACATTTTCTCAGCTGATGTCCTTTCTTCCCAGGTGACTCTAGCCTGTATCAAGTTGATATAAAACTAACAGCACACGTGCCCAGAGAGAACGGCTCTCGTGGTACATGTTCTCAGCTGGGGCAAAGAAGACAGCATAGGCCCCTCTCAATTCTCACTCTGTGCAGCTTTTTGTGTCTATTAGTGCAATACATCCTCATTTTTATGTGTTTGGTGGTGATTTCATTGTTGAAGGTGAAGTGCTAAGGGGATCTAGTGATTTTGAGTGCAAGATGGTAGTAACATACATTATACGATAACTCTGCAATAGATATCTTCCTTTCGGCAGAAGTTAAATGGTTATTGGTTGTGAGTTCACAGTTAATGGATCAAGAATATATTATATGAAGTGTTTTTAAACGTGAATATAGAAAACAAGATTGTATTGACCAGTTGATTAAAATGAAAAAAAGGGCCCAAAAGGAACCTATGCCTTTGATTATACAGGTTGGCATTCGCTGTCCCCTGATTTGGTATTCTTTGAGACTGTTTGTATGGGGAGTATTTATTATAAATAGTAAGAATCAGCTGCAACATGTTCTGTTATTTGGTGTGTGTGTGCGCATGTGCATGTGTTATACTTATGTGTAACTGTTGTGTCGGACAGCCCACAATTCTGGATTTTGTAAATTGTCAGTTGTGTTACCCTTTGGTCAGTTTGTTCTTACATCTGTTTGTCATTGCTACCCTGCTGTCTGCTATGTTACAGGCTTGACCCTTTCTCTGGCATTTTGATTTCAGTGAGAGATGGACGGGTCAGACAAAGAGGGAAGTCAGAGACCTTCCTGCTTTTTTGGTGTGTCTTGGAGAGCACCATCACCAGTGCTCACAGCCCTCTGAATTCTGCCTTCTGTATTGACCTGGGTGTTGAGCTCAAGTCGTGTATTTTCCCATCATCCTTTCAGCTAAAGTCTCAAAGCAGTTTCCTGCTATTGCTAATCTCTTCAATTTCTTTCCCCAAGGAAAGCCAGAGATTCAAAGGCCGAAGCAAGACAAGAAATGAGGGATAGTAGCAAGCGTTTCTCCCCACACAGATTTAAGAGACCAGGAAAGGAAAGGCCTGACAGGCATGTGACATCACCATATAGACATAGGGTAAGCAACTCTAATGCCTCAGATGCCTGGAGAGCAGCTGGTTCCTCTCACCCGGAGCCTGTTTGCCTGGAATATGATTCTTCTGAACCTGACAAGCTCAGGTGCCGAGAGAAAAAACATCCATTCTGGTAATTATTCTGACAAGGCTCTAAGAGTGCCTCCTTCCCAGGAATGTTTTTTCTCTTTCTGGTCTCTTTATTCTCCTTTTCACATTAGGGCCCTTTCTCCCAAGTGTGCAAGGTCCCTGTGGGCTCTGATGTATGCTCTCTGAACTTCCTGTGTTGGCACAGACCTTATTAAAAATGTATCTTCCCTGAGACTCAGCTGCACCCCACCCCCCAAATGTTGATTAACAGCACGGACTTTGGAGCCAAAACACAATTCTGAAGAACAACTGTACACATAGAATTGAATATTTATTACCTGCTACACATAAATTGTCCCTCTTCCTTAACTAATGGCAAGCACAGCAAAACTGCTTGCTGTGCGATTTTCCTGCGCAGTGGAAGCTTCTTTGTCCTCTTGTGGATGCTTGGGAAGAAAGATTGTCCTGGCATAGCATTCAGGGGGAGGCCAGATGTGTGTCTAACTGTACAAAATAGAAACTTTGGCCAGCACAGTGCTCCCGCCACCTGTGGGCCTCTGGACTTGAAACCCTGCTTGTTCTTGAGATGGGAGGAGGATGCTGCAGCAACATTTAGCCAGCTTCTGGCCCCTGGTGGTTCTCTGCCACAAAGAATTCTCTTCCCCTTTTCCTTTTATGCCTGTATTTGGGACTTTGCAAAAATATGTCTAAGCAGCCTTGAATAAAATACTAAAATGCATTATGTTTGACAAAAAAACAAAAACAGACCAAAAAAAAAACCTCCCACAATTCTTAGTCTTTGTTTGGAGAATACCCCGAAGTTGTGCATGCATATCCTTTGCTGCTTTTGGAATACTCTTACTAAGATTATTTTTCATCTTGCTACAAAATAGTAGTAGTACCTCAAGGGCATAGAGCCAGTGTTTTTCATACCTGAAAACTTGGAGAGATTTGGATACATAGATACACATGCTCAAATATCCCATCTCTTTTCCCTACACGTGTATATGTATGTACAAAGACATACATGGATCTGTGAAAAACCTGTGCTTATGTTTGATTTTCTTAATGTTTCTACAGCTTTTACTCCCTCTTGCTCTCACCTGGACTATCTGTCCTTATTCCAGACACAGCCACCGGGAAGGAGGCATAAAAACACATGGTTGGCATGCGGGCAGAGTCTACATTCTTTCAAGTCCAGAGACTAGCTTACATTTAGGTTTTTCTGCATTCTTTCAAGCTCTCCGAAACCAGCTTACACTTGGTTTTTTCAGGCACTCTTGAACAGGAATCCAATTTTGCTTTGATTCCTGCTGGAAAATAAGCCTGTTGCTAAGCTCGTGAGAGCCACTCCTAGGCATTCTTGAGCTCATGAGCTCGAACTCCGTGAATCATTTGATCTGATTTGCAACTTTAACCAAATCAGCTTTCACTGGGTTTTGGTTTATTATTTGGCTGCTTTCTTTTCTTGTAATTAGCCCAATTTCTCTTTCAAATCTCTACTCTCCCCTACCTCTTTCCTCCTAATCTCTCATTTGTCTGCAGATTTTCTTCCAGCTCAGACTGTATTTAAATGTAGCCTCTAAGAAGTGTCTGAAAGCTAATACTCATGCATGTACAGGCTCATGGGTGGGGGAGGGGGCAGAAGGAGGGAGGAAGAGAAAGAGAGAGGGAAAGAGGGAGAAGGAGAACACTATTATTTTTCTGGATTTGTTTTTGTTTTTTGTGTTTTTGTGTTGGTTTTTTTGCCAGAGGGCAGTTAAACAAGTTTAGAAGATAGAATTCCCCAAACACCGATGGGCATTGTGGGACCATGTGGAAGGGGGGTGTGAATTCTATAAAATATCAACACTCTCTCACTTGCCCCTCATATGCACTTACTTCCTCTGTGAGAGGCCCAGGAGCTGAACTGTAGGTAGTTTACACAGGAAAAGACTGGAGGGATAAGCGATTTCAGGCCCCGAATGATGGAACCTCAGCTACTATCCAGGTTTTAGGAAAGGAGAGGAGAGGAAGAGCCCAAAGAAAGTCCATGCAGCAGCCTCTCCCACAGCTTGGTGGGTTGTTCATACACTGTCCTCAGAACCAAGGGAGATGCGTTCATATCTCAGTTAGCCCTCACAGGAATCCACAGAAGACAAGAGTGGTGTTTCTCCTTTATGACCCGACAGTGCAAGCTCTGGCTGTTACAGAAACGGAAGATCTACAGAGGGGATTACAGAGGCTCTGGATCAAACACCCACAGAGTACTCTCCTCCTCTCTCCACCAGCTCTCCCCTGGTCTACATGCCCTTCTATAGCTCCGTCAAAAGAAGTGACTAAGGATCATGAAAGTTCCGTTGTGCTGAGCGCTGTTTTGTGCACTATGTATATATGGTGTATCCCCCCACTGAGAAGCCAGCCCCCTCCCGCTAAGAAGATACACTTAGGGTCTAGAAGGCCATGTCGTCACTATGGTCACTAGGGCACAGGGGTGACTCGGATGTGAACCTCGGTGTGGCTGGAGGATGTTTCTCGTGAGCACTCTGTTAGCTGTGCCGTCAGCACCAGATCCACCGTATGAGGGCAGAAAGAGTTGATAAGATGCATGTCATCTCTGCAGCTCTGTGGCCGTCTCATTGTGTTCATTATAGAAGTGGGTTTTCAAGCAGAGGTGGGGCTGATGTTTTGGTTTTAATTTCTTTGGAAGCAAAGATAGGAACAGCAGTGATGTGGATGTTGTGTCTGTGAATATCACACAGAATCTCGTCTTTGAGCATGCTTGACTGGATGGCAGCTCCATGAATATTTCTCAAGATTGGCATCTGCATAAGTTCTCAGAGGAGTGGAGTCACTTGCCTGTCCCTGTCAGAACTAGTTCTCAGAGGAGTAAGGATTTATACCTAAGACAATATACCACAAGTTTACAGCTTTTATTTCAGCGTATGGAACCTGGGTCCCTGGAAGCAGAGGCAGGGACTTTAAGTGGTACCTAAGGTGATTTGTAGGAGTTTAAGGGCTGAGAATTAAAGAACACCAATTCCAATAATGAAGAAGTGATTGAAACGTTATCTTATAGCCTCTCTGAATACACCAAGGAGGAAGTCTTGGTGTCAATATGGCTTTTACAATTTTCCAAGGGAGGGCATGGTTGGACCCCAAGACTTAAGCAGGTAACAGTATCTGGAAAAACAGAAAGACTTTATTCTCTGTATTTTTAGACCCTCTCCTTAAAGTGTTGACATGTGTATGTGTGTGTGTGTGTATATATATATATGTATATATGAGTATATTGAACACATATAAAGTATAAACAACAGTATAATGGACATGGATGTATTAATACCTGTTGAAAAGTTGGTCAGACTTCAGGCAGACATATTTCTCCCTCATCACTTCTTTCTCACTGGTATCTTATACTGGTGTGCATGCATACATATGTCACTTGCCCTCCAGACCATACTCATTGATACCCGTTGCCATGGGGATGCCTGGTACCACTCACAGTGCCCTTCAGCATCACACCTCCTTTGTCTCCTTTTGTCTGGAATAGTTTCTTTGTCTCTACTTCTCTTTCTTGACTGTGACCCTCTGAAGAGCCCTATTGGATGCTTTGCAGCTTTGCTTCTTTGGTGTTTGTTCAATGGAAGCCCAGGCTCTGTGTGCTGGTGGGGAAAGCATAAGGGAAATGTGCTATTCGTCCTCCAGCAAAGCAGGAGGCACAGTGCTGACTTATACCACCACCCTGGGATTAAGAACTCTAGGCCTTTGTGTAAAGTTTCTCTTCTAATCTCATCCTAGAAATGTTACTTTTTTCCCTTTGTGATTAATAATTACTGTATGGGAAGATACTTTGAGACTCTGTAAGCCTCATGCCTCTTATCAGTATTTTGATCACTAATTTGAGCACCCATTGTTAGTGCTGAAGCAGTTATGCCTGTGGATTAGACAGATGATGCCTTTCACTGTTTATACTCCTTCTAGACTTAGTAGCTCGATCTCTACTGCAAGTTGTATCTCCCTTGCTTCAAACCTCAAACCTATTTGTTAATTACTGATTTGCATCAGGTTTAATACACACACACACACACACACACACACACACACATATTCTTATTCTGTTCTATGGGATATTGTGCCATTGCTGTCATGATTTAGTTGAGGACATGGTCCAGAATTGAAAACCCCTCTATGGACTTCTCTGTCCTTTTCCAAGTCCTCATCCTGCGGACACATCTTTGTTCTCTGGACCAATGGGGGCATGGATGCTATGCTGTGCTACCCTCTCACAGCTGTGTAGCCTTTCCCTTTGTCATTCTATTGCTCACTATTATCTGAGCTCTGTGCCCTCTTCATACCCCCAGGGTGTGTACAGCAGAAGGCTCAAACTTCTGTTCTTGTAGAATCCAAGAAGACATCAAATGGGAGGCATAGCCCACCATGCAAGTGCTGACAGTCCTGGAAAAGGGTACCTGGGGGCTCCTGGAATGAGCCAAGTCAGTTCCCAGAAGCAGGGTGCTTGGGTTTCCATAACTGAAAACCTAGATTCCTATTATTTTTTCCCACTATCTTAAAATTTTTTATATTGGCTCAACATTTTCTTTAGATCTCTGTGGGGGCCAAATGAAGAAGTCTGTATTCCAGATGTGCCCCTTGGCTTGCAACTTCTTCAAAAATAGTCTTTCTGGGGTAACTGTCTGTGGTTTGCTTTTATTTTTCTGACTTAGGGCTAGTAACTTCCAAGTAACATTTTCTGTTTTGTTTGTCAAAATCTAGCTGGCCTCTGTGCATTGGCATGGGATTTTTTTCAAAGTCATCTTCTACCACCAAGTCTCAGGTTCAAATTCTCTACCACTTACCCTGTCTGGCCTATTGCAGTTTAACATTTTACTGGATTTAGGCTGATTCTTGATATCTGGCACACTGACAACAATGTCTTCAGAAGTCTACTTTAAATCTCATTTGAATTATTCTGAACATTTTTTTTTTAAATGCCTCTCTTCCTACCCCAACCTTTATTTTGTCATTCACCCAGATTTGGAAGCCATATAACTAAACTTTCACCATTCTGCCTATTTTATAGATGCAGAAATTAAGACTTGAGGAAAAATTGTAGTTTATCAAGTTATGTAGCACAATGTCCATTGGAGCCCAACAGTGTTACTATAGAAGCCACACTCTTTTTTTGTCGTCGTCCTCGGTAGTATAGTGTTGAGTATCCCCGCCTGTCACACTCTTTATCTTATCAGTGCTATGGCTGATTTTAATGACAAGCATCCAAGGAAATGCAGAGTTCATCAGCTAGAGCTTTCCCTAGAGGGTCTCATAGCTAACCTCACCTCATGAGCTGATTTGAAAGGATCAGTTTTCAGTTTCAGTACTTCCAAGATCCTACATGATGCTACTGGAAGACTCCAAGGGCTTTTGCAAGCATCTTTCCTTACAGATGAGTAGCTCAGAGCCAGCAGAGGCACAGTGGCAGCAGTTCACGCTGAGACCCTGAACATCATTTACAAATATGGCTCTGGGTATGAGCCATGGAAGTGAGCCCATGTCTCTGAAAGTAAACAGGTCTGACCTCTGCTCATAAAGCCAGGGACATGCTCGGTGTATCCCATTTCTGGATGTGGTCCTAGAGGTCATCTGCTTCTTCTGGAAGCTTGGTTCAGCTGTCACGGCAGACAGGCCTTGCCCAAGCAACCCCCAGGAAGGGGATTCTGTGGGCCTTCGTCCTCTTATTTCTTGCCAGGTGCTGGTGTTTGTTTTAATGCAGTGCCACTGGCAACTGTCCTGGGATGACATGGCAGTGCCTGGTTGACAGTCTTGTTTTTTGCTTCCTTTTGAGGGTACCTTGGGTTTAGGATGATCGATTAAACTGTGTGTGTGTGTGTGTGTGTGTGTGTGTGTGTGTGTGTG
>LOEQ01000022.1:563627-573822 GCA_001685075.1 Bramus lutescens | reverse complement strand
GAGAGAGAGAGAGAGAGAGAGAGAGAGAGAGAGAATTGAAGGTTTTCATTCAATCAATACAACTAGAAGAATCCTTGGGAATTTTGGCAACAAAAAGTTCAGTTGTTGGAGTTAAAGTGTGGACCTTTGAATCAGACTTTTCTGGGTCTGAGCCCATAGACTCATTTATCTGAGTTTGTTTGTTTCCTTTTGATTTTTAAGATGAGAACAGTAATTGCCCTATGGGATTCTCATGAACATTAATGAAATAATGCTTGTGGAGCCCTTAGTCAAGTGTCTGGCACATAGTAAACACTCAATGAATGGTAGTTATTACTGTTACTATTAGAATAGCTCTTTTATTACTTTATTGGCTTGTACACTGGTTCCTTAGTGAGCTCCAATTGTGGATTCTCCCAAAATAGCCACAAGCTGATGGCACTTTGATCTCTGATCCAACTGTTGTTAAACTCTGCTTAATCAGCATTCCCTGTTGCCTACTTCCTAATTAACTAACTATTTATTAAACAAATGCTTTTAGGATATTTTCTATGTGCCAGGGACTGCTTTAACCTTTGCACATGTAAGAATGGGCTGTCAGATTTTGCCATTTCATTTCTTGTTTCAAACCAAGCCTGTATTGTTTTTTCTTGTCTCTGCCCCCTGTCACCATGTTCCGGTGCCTAGCTCCTGTGACCTGAAGATAACGCTACCATGTATCGGTCTGCTAGATCTCTGTCCTTTGTGTAAATTTTGATCTGACGCTGGCTCTCCTCCTCCAGGGAGACCCCAGGCTTTTCTTTGGTCCATGAGTTGGCATTCTCCAGAGATATTGTATAATATGAGGAGAGGGGTGTGTTTGGCCTCATATGGGAGAGGCTGTAGATACAGTTGAACATTCCATGGTATGCAGGGCAGCCCCCCTACCCTGCACCATCAAACCCATCAGCTCTAAATGTTGGTGATGAGTTGGGAACCCATGGTTCAGTCCCCTAGATGTAGAGATGTGAGCTTGCTTTCTGTTGGAAGGAGACCTTCTTAGAAATGGCCCAGGTTAGAGTGTGCTTAGAAAGTGGAACCACAGCCGGTCATATGATTTTGATTTGTTGGGAGGAAAGTAAGCAAGATGCAGAAGGCAGGGAGAGAGAGCCAGTAGGAGCCATCGGTGTGAAAGCATCCGGCCTTAAATGCCCAGCTTAAATTCTGAACTGTGTAAGGTGCCTGATGCTAAGCTGTCGAGAAATTGCTTTCCTTGTTTGTACATATACTAGTTCCGAATCCTCTGGGGTTCCATTCCACATGAGATGGCCTGTGGTTTCTGATAGTCTTCACACAGACTGTACTTCTCAATTAAAACTTCCACTTGCTCACTAATTAGGTCACCAAACCCTAATGAGGAAATAAAAATATAAGGAGCATCCTTGGGCCTTTTGCAGGGCAGAACTCTATCTCACCCTGGAATCAAAGGTTCTTCCCTCCCATCTCTATCCTCTCTCCAAATGCAGTGAACACAAAAGGTGTCTCCTGCGTCTGTCCTAGGGCTACATCTGAGTCCATTGTGAGCTAGGACGATTTCTGAGGGTAAAGGGACCAAGGTGGTGGTGTCAGGAACTGCTCCTCTGAAGTCCTCATTCCTAGAGATGGTGGCCAGCTTGGGACCCCTGGGAAGCCTTTGGCAGACAAAGTGGCAACACAAGGGTGGACTGTTTTAGGTGAAGGGCTTGGAAAAGTTAGACTTGTCCTTCATTGACAAGCCCTGCCCATCCCCGGTGTGTCTCTGCCCGAATCTGTGCATCCATCTGAGCTTGTGCAACCATGGGTGTTGCGTTGCTTGCTGTGGTTGTCATCCCAATCTCTTCTTAATCTTGCATCAGGTCTTAAGGCATCTCCCCTTGTCACTCTTTCTTACCTGCCTACACTTCCGGTTTCTGGAGCAGCCTTAGAAGATTTTCTGCCTCGGGTTTTTAGTACATGGTTTTTAAATTGAAATTTTCATGTAGGAGGGTCATCTGTCTATGTGTTACTTTCATTGGTTAATAAAGAAACTGTTGGCCTTTTGATAGGCCAGCCCTTAGGTGGCTGGAGAGACAGCCGTCCAGCGTGAGCAGGGAAGAAGAGAGGCGGGCACAACTGGATGTCCAAGTTTATCTTCCCTGGCCCCAGGAGGCCACGCCCTAGCCAAATGTGATTGGCTGAACTTCCCCATCAGAATTTTCTTTTTTTGGCTCTTCTCATTTTTTCAGAAAAAAATTGTCTATCTTAACCTTATAGAGTGGCATTAGAACAAAATAATAAAATTGAGGTTTGGGTTTTTTTTTATACATAGCCAAGGAATAAGACTTTAAGAGTTTATAATTTTTAAATTTTGAATCCTAAAATGTAATCCATTTCATTAAGAAACTGGTTCAGAAGTGTTTTGTGGGACTGTGGGTTTAATAAGTCCTTCTCTGTCCCACCAGCCCGTCCCCAAATAATGATACAGAGACTTATTATGAAAGCTCAGCCTTAGCTTACGCTTTATTCCAGCTAGCTCTTATAACTTAAATAGACCCATTTCTATTAATCTACATGCTGCCACATGGCTCATGTCTTTTACCTCTCATCCTGCATGTCTTGCTTCCTCTCCACCTCCTGGTGACTCTCAGCAAAAATCCTTTGCTTTCCCCAGAATCCTCTCTTCCTGGAAGTTCTGCCTACCTCTCCTTAGCTATTGGCTGTTCCGCCTTTTATTCCACCAATCACAGCAATACGTTTTCACACAGTGTACAAATATTACAGAACATATGGGTGGTACTTTTTTGAGATCAGTTTGCTGTCTTGGGTCCCTCCCCCTTAGGCCTCTGTTGCTTTTGCAGGGGTGGAAGTTGTTTGCCACCCCACAGCCCATGCCCACCCTCTCTGAATTTCTTTCCCTAACTCAGTAGCTCTAAGCAGCCAGGAATTTTTGTTTTTGTCTCTAATAATGTAAGAGGGATGGCACTGCAAGGGTCAAATTCCTTCTTTTCCCTGTGAGAGATGGGTAGGGAGGGAAGCATAGGAATTCCAGATTCAAGTGACCTGTAGGTCTTGTCACGAGAATGTACAAAACATGGGGAGGAAAGGATGGAGAGAGAGGGGCAGTTGGGAGGCTGAGAAAAGCTGTGGAGTGATGTCTGAAACAATAGTATTATCACCACAGTATTAAAGCATGGTCAATGCGTTCATAACTTTCTTCTAGCCAGTCTTACCTCAAGAGATTTCTCAGAGAAGCCTCCCCGAGCCTCTGCCTCACATGGCCACCTATATATCAATATGTTTGTGCTCTGATAATATTTGCTACTTTCCAGAAAAATGTTGCTCGATTGCTTATTGTCTGAACCCTTGGAATATAATCTAGGCTTCTAGAAGTTAATAACCTGCATGCTTTCCCTCCTGGGTCTAGAAATGTGGCTACAACCTCAGTTGGAGGCAGGGAGGTGGCTTAGTTTGTTAACTGTGCCTGCTGTTTTAAACATCAGGACCCTAATTCATATTCTAATGCCCAAGTAAAAAGTCAGGTATGGTTGTAGCCACAAATAATCGTAGCACTGGGGAGGCAGAGGGAGGAGGATTTCTTGAGCTTGCTGGTCAGTTGGCCTCTCTGGGTCAGCGAGTTTCAGATTCAGTGATAGACCCATGTAGATGGAAGTTTTTGTCCTGCTTAGTCTCAGCCATTCAGTCCCAAATAAATACACAGAGGCTTATATTAATTATAAACTGTTTGGCCTACTATTTGGGCTTATCACTAACTAGCTCTTATGACTTAAATTCACCCATAATTCTTATCTATTATTAGTCACGTGTCTTGGAACCTTTTCTCAGTAAGGCATTCTCATCTTGCTTCCTCTGCTTTTGGATGATGACTGCATCTCTGCCTTTCCTCTTCCCAGAATTCTCCTAGTCTGGTTGCCCCACTTATACTTCCTGCCTAGCTACTGACCAATCAGTATTTTATTAAACCAACACGAGTGACAAATCTTTACAGTGGACAAGAGCATGATCCCACAACAGACCCAATCCTTTGAGGAAGACATTGCCTCTACATGTATATGCACATGCTCATGTATACTTGAACACACAAATGTTCACATACATACTACATGCATACACACAAAATAAATAAATGAATGGATAAATAGATGACCAAGTAAATCCTTAGTCAACTTTGGGGACTGTTGAAAGGGTGACTGGAGGTGGTTGTAGGACCCAAAGAGCCATGGATTAATTCTGAGAAAGGGACTGATTTCTGCAGCTCTCGGTTGTAAATATAAAGGCTTGGTGATTGTTTGTCTGATTATTATTTATTTCCAAAGCCCTGCCTAATGCCAGACATGTAATTGAGAGAAGCAAAAACCTTGCAACAGATGGCACCACCTGCAATATGACTAAGTCAGTTTTTTAAGGTCTGCCATCCTCTCCTTCTTAAATATCAATAAATAAAGTTGTTGTTGTTGTTTTAATTCTGCATTTGCAGGAACGGTACATTTAATATTCTGAGTCAGGCAAGGAAAGTCTGTAGCCACAGGGACAGCTGTAGAGTCGGGTCCATAGTGGGTACCCAGGGCAGGTGAGAAGGCGCCTCCTTGTCGGCCAGCAGCAGCTGGGTACTAGCACTGCCCTCCCCAGACACATTCAGTTGAAACCAGTGCTCCATGGGAATATTCCCAGCTTACTGAAACAGATGCCTGCGGGCAGCAGAGAATTTGCTTGTGACACCAGTGACAGAGGTATGCTTATTTATGACTCATGAGACAGGAGATGGCTGAGGGGCGAGTCAGTTGCCTCGTGTTCCCTTCCTCAGCTGGCACGATTCACCTTGCTCTAGCTTAGCTCAGCATGAAGCTTCCGTGCCCTGGGAGAATTTCTCTTGCTTTTGTCCCCAATAGCAAGTCTGGGCCAGAAATGTGTAAACCTCTACATCTTCCATTAAAACATTTGAGTCACTTCATTTTCCCTCCCTTCACCTGTCACAGGAGGGTGCCTGTTAGAATTTGATTACAAGCAATTTGCTAAGTGCACAAGCTCTTCTGTGCTGTCCAAGGAGGGAAACAAGGCTGTCACGGCGTCTTCCATCATTTTGCTAGGATGTATGGGCTGTTCAGAGTGGTAGCCTGGATGCTGGACGTACATGAGAGGGAGGCTGCTTCTATCCTTGACTGGAATGGTTACTTAGTATATGAGATCCTTGGCAAGTCACACCCTTCAGTGGCCTTTGCCTTCTCATCTCTAACAAGGGATGCTGGATCTAGACTGGGGACAGCAGATAAATTAATCAGTTCTTGGGAGTTGTGAATTGCTGTCTGAAGCACAGGGGAGGACATGATGAAGGATTCAGTCTCTGTTAAGTGAGAAAGAGCAGTCAACTATTGATGTTTGCTAAGTGTGTGGATGGGGCTGGGGTAGTAACACTTGCCAAGTGTAATTGGATTCAGTGGTAATGTCTGCCTCAGTTATGCATCTGTCTGGTTTGAGGTGAATCTAGATTAACTGTGTAATATTTCTCAGATACAATTTCCCAGGACTCTGTGATGATGGTGAGAAACATACATTTAGCCATTATTATGTGTAAGTTTATATTATATTATTAAACATCCTTAGAGGGGTTTGGAAGATGGCTCAGTCAGTAGGCTTGCTGAGCAAGCATGAAGGTCCCAGGGTGGCTCTTTGGACTTGTGTGAAAGCCTGGGCCTGGCAGTACATGTTCATAATCCCAGAACTGGGGAGCCAAAGACAGGGCCATCTTTGGAGCTCTCTGGCCAGCCAGTTTAGCCAAATCAGTGATCTTCGGGTTTAGTGAGAGAGCCTGTCTCAGAAAATAGTATGGAGAGCAACTTATAGAAATCCCTAATATCACCCCCTGGCTTCCACATCCACACATACACCACAGCACACCCATACAGGCATATTTTTACTCTATCTCTCTCTGTGTCTCTGTCTGTCTGTCTGTCTTTCTCTCACAAACACACACACATTCATTCTAGATGAGGACTAAGGTTCATAATTATTAACCACCTTACCCAAGTAAATCAGCTAAGTAATAGATAGAGCTGGAGTATAGGTCTAGGCATTTCCGTCTCCAGAGTCCTATTGCTGAATGGCCACTGTGTCATACTTCCAAGGGAAAGCATTCCTTAGTACAGATTATCACTAAATTCTGGTGTCCATGGCATTGCTTGTGTGTATTCTGGGATCAGAAAGGTATGCCAAAGGTTTACTTGCTGCTTTTCAACTCTTAAGTTTATGAAGTATTTTCAAAATAATATAAACATACACTGAGTGGCTAGTGACATGTGGGACACTGGACAGAACACTGTACCGGGATGAACTCATTTAACCTTTACTCCATCTTTCTAAGACTATGCTTAGGCGGCTTGTCCTAAGGTCATGCAGCCAGGGTTGGGTAAAGGCCTGGCCTACCTCTGGAGTTCATCATGGCTGCTTCTGGGATGAGTGAGTCCAGAGTAGAACACATGGCAGCTTTAGAAGAGCTTGTAAGTCAGGAAGGTCAGGTGAGGGTCTCTCTTCTCTGGGTCTGTTCTGTCCTACAGAACCCAGCGAACATCTTAGCCGTACTTGCTAGTGTCGAAAGGGTGTGATCCAACTGTTGTTTTTGTGCTGGTCTCTGCCTGGGTGAGTGCTCTCTGGGCTGGGGGTGTTGGGCAAGCCTGCAGGAACAGGCCAAAGTGAGGCTGATTGCCGAGGCAGACCCCCTCACTTATGCAAACAGAAGTACAGTTCAGTCAGATGCCTGCCCCACTGCATGTGCGAGGTTAAGGGGAATTGACAGGCCCAAGTGACCTGGGTATGCTTTTTGAGAGGTCAGTTCCTTAGAGGCCTTTGTGAAATTAATGATAGTAATTCTAGGGTATTTTTGTTGTTGTTCAAGAGTATCAATTTAGAGGTCAACAAATATGTAGAGATTTAAATTTCATGTGACTACAAAGATCTTCAAAGACGTGGAATATTGTTTTATACTCTACTAGTTTACCCGCTTGGTTGTTTTTCCTTGAATACATTTCTGTTTCTCTTGTCAGTTTGGTTTATTTGGTGCTATTGATTTTATGAAACATATTCTGGGAATTTGATCAAAACAGACCTGAAAATGCATTCCTCAAATTGCAAATATCAGAGAATATGGAGTTTGCTTTTCTAGGGCTGAAGTCATTGCTAGCAGCTTGCTCTTTCATGCCCCCTCCACTCCCTACTCTCATGCCCACTGCCCACTTTGGTCTTCACTCTCTTCGAGGTTGTCCTTCAGTGTTGTTTTCCAACATACACATGTATACTCATACAGATATGCCCATGTATATATAGGTGTGCATACACGCACACATGGGTATATCTTACTGAGCTAATGAGTAAAGTAAGTCAGCATCAGCTCCCTGGGCCTCGAGAGGTTTGTCTGGTTTGAATCCACACTTTTAAAAATGTTTAAAAATCTCTGACAGAGCAGCCGCGAGCCCTGGCCGNGAGACACGTGGGCAGACATATTGTATGGAATAGAATTGGATATTTATTACTTAAGGGTGGGAGGAGGGGGGAGAGGAAAGAGAAGAATAAGAGAGACACGCGTGCCGAGAGAGAGAGAGAGAGAGAGAGAACAGAGATTCCAAATTGGGCGGGGGGGAGGCAGGCAGGGTCACTGGGAGTGGGCATGGCTTGCCTCTTAAAGAGTCGAAAACCATAACACACACAGCTTGGGAAATCAGGGTTGTGAGTGAGTGACAGCAGATGTGGATTTTGTTACTGCCTTCTGAACTCAGCCCATAGTTCTTTCTTTGATTCTTTCCATCCAGCAACACTGCCTGAATTGTTTCCAATGAGTTTTAAAGCTGCATGATCCTGTTTCAGAGCTGAGGGGAGAGTTTCTCTACGTTGGCTAAATGGCACCCAAATCAAAATACCATTTTCTGCCCCCCTTTCATGCCTTATGAAGCAATAAGGAGAAAGCCTCAGGCTGTGAGTGGCTGGATCTAGTATCTTCAGGTTTTCATGTAAAGAAGTTAATTTTCTGGTCCCATTTTAGAAAAAGCCAAGAATTAACTGGCAAAGAGTAAAACATAATTGTGAAAGTAATTACTGGGGCTTTTCTGCCCCCCTTTGATAACCGATTGGAGCCATTGCCAATTCTTTCAGCGCTGTCCACGCCTGCTTCTGTTCGAAACAAAATATTGCTGCAGGGCCTTAAAAGCAGTAACCAAATGTTCTATGTGCCATACTTTGATGCAAACTATCCCGTATGCTGGCATTAGATCCATTTCATGTCTCCTTGGTACAGACTTCCAGAGCAGCAATATGTTTTCATATACTTAGAGACATAAATGACTTCTGCAGGTGTCAGGTCTGTTTGTGGGTCCCATTTATAGATTTATTGCTGGGCCACATAAGGTCTCTTTCAGAAACTGGATCAAGCCTACATGGAAAATTATTTCTGACAATGGCCCATTGTCTTCTTAGCCTTTTTAAAATTATTATTTGGAAAGTTTTTTTTCCAAAGGTGTTTCTTCTCCGGGATGTCTATGGTTGGATAGATGGTAGATGCACTGAGGGATGCTAGAATTATAGATGGGCTGATTGGTTGATTTTATCTCTTGTTTACAACAAACATTGTTGGACCTCTTCCACTTATTACTGGTGGTTGGCAGAATAAAGTTGATTGCATGCACAGGGCTATCAGAGTACAAGAAATTGCCATGTGTGCCCACCTATGAATTAAGTTACCAACTTGAAAGTCAGTCCTGTACCTCCTCCTGTTATCTGTTAATGTGAGTCTGATATTATGTAACTATTTGAGGGTTTGTTTTTTCAGTAACATTTTACATCCTGTAGGAAATGAGCTCTATGACATCCTGTAGGAAGTGAGTCAGTGTGACATGCATGGGTCACTGTGGCCTAGCTGCTCTCTGAGTCTCCATTCTTACTCCCTGCTGTCATCCTGGGATAAACAATCAACGTGTGCATCACCTCATTCTTTTCTCTGTCTTTTTGCTCATGTTATTTATTCTACAATAGTGGCTTTTATTCAGTTGACTTTCACCCTTGTTCTCTTCACTTTTATACGAGTAGGCTTATATTAACATAATCACATCGCATGTCTCTTTTTCTGATAGTTTGTTAGCAAACACTTTCCACTCAAGCATCCAGGAACCTCCAAGGTTTGTGTGCTGTATTCCTTTCCGTCAGTGTCTGAAGGAGACTGGTTTCATGACCAGCCTCAGGATGCTCAAGTCCCTTACATAAAATAAGAAAATACTTGCCTGAAAACTTACACATCCTATATTCTATGACATCTCCATATTGCATACAATACCTAATAAAAGATGAAATTAATGCTCTAAATTTATACAGAATAATTATAAAGAAGTCCATGTCCGTTCAGTGTTCAATGAAGACACAGTGGAAATTTTTTTTCTCAGATTTCCCATTGAGGTTGTTTGGATGCGCAATATGGAGCCCATGAATATGTAGGGTGGTCAGGTGTGCTATAATTGAGGGGATGCCTTTATCTGCACAGTCCCAGCTGGGCTTTCAACATAGTTCTCTTTAGGCAGTAAAATAGGGGAATGGATGCAGGTCCTTCTAGGGGCAGCATCCTATGAAGAAATAAATGGTTAGTCTCTGTCCCTGGCTCCTGTCATGGAAACCCTAAAACCTTTGAATTTTCTGAGCGCTAGGCAAGCTCAGATCATCCTTTATGCTAATATTTGACAACTGCCCCGATTTTGTGACGGGATTTCTTAATCACTTCGATGCCTTGGGTGATAGGAGCATTGTTTATTTTCATGAGGCAACGCAGGGTAGCCTTTTGGATCATTTAGAATGGAGCCTACTCTCTAGAAAGTCCACGCCATGGTTTGGAGCTTGGAGATTTCAACTACAGACTCCCCGTATACCATCTTTCTGAAAGCATTGAAGCATTAGAGATTGTGTTAATTGATCATTGTACATGATGAGCCCCCCCCCATCCCTATTAGGGAGAGTTTGAGAAGCTTCCAGGATGATGAGTGCATCATGGCTAGATGCAGTGTATTGGGGAGGGAAGGGATATCTGTGGCTTTCCTATGTAACTTCCCTGATGTCTCTTCCCATCAGGGTTCTTCGTTTGTATCCTTTTTTTATTTTAAATATTTTACTTATTTATTTGTTTGTTTGTTTGTTTGTTTATTATGTATACAGTATTCTGTCTGTGTGTATGTCT
>LOEQ01000022.1:515380-560291 GCA_001685075.1 Bramus lutescens | reverse complement strand
AGATAGATAGATAGATAGATAGATAGATAGATAGATAGAGAGAGAGTAGGTGGAATCAGGGAGGTGCCATATAGCTGCCAAAGGAGGCCATGTAGCTGCCAAAGGAGAAGGACATGCTAGAACCTTACCGGTAGGCCACGGCCTCATGGCAATACACAGATTGATAGAAATGGGTTAATTTAAGATGCAAGAGTTAGTTAATAAGAAGCCTGAGCTAATAGGCCAAACAATGTTGTAATTATTATATTTTCTGTGTGATTATTTGGGTGGGTCTGGGCAGCCAGGGATGAAAGAACAGTCTCTGTTTACAACTGATAGTCTCAGAGAAGCCCTGTAGGGTGCATGGGACATTATGTCTCCTGTTTAATAAATGAGGACAATAAGACAAAGGGGCTGAGTAGCTCCAGGTGAAGAATCTAGTTGCTGGCTCAATAAAATGAGATATGCTCCATTGAATGATGAAAGGATGCACATGAATGGCAGTGATTGTGATTTTTCTCCGGGACTGTTATGGGGCATGCATCTTCATCAACATGTTCTGTTTCATAGTTTTAACATAAATATCACTAAACTTTGAATAAATCAAATCTCTAATCATACTAGAGGAGCACAAGGCTAGAGAAAACTAGCCATGTTTCCTAGCAATTGCAAGAGTCAGGTAGTGTCAGGAGGGAAAATCTTCCCCCCTTTCTACCTCCTATCCATCTCAGAGAGAAATACTGGGTTTTAGAAGAATCGGTCATTGGGTGTGGAGATTTTCCATAAAGCTTGATATGTGGATTTCTGGAGAGGTGTCTAGTAACCATGTTTGTGGATTCACATGAATGTTTAAATGTTAAAAGGAATAATAACAGTGGCTGTTTGGGGAGAATCTGTTTGGGGCAGTGATTTTTTGTGATAGTATTTTCATTCTTTACAATATGGTGTTAGGTTCAGTGTCATTGTCTCCACTCTAAATGCAAGAGATTGGAGATGCTGGAGATCCCTATGCCCAGTCAGATAACACATGGCCAGGCTGGAGCTGCAGAGCCACCCTTTCCTAATCAGCATTTAACGTACAACATACATTTGATATTGGAGACAATTTCCCTTGGGACCTTATTGGCTTTCTCCTTCATTCCAAGAACATTTCACACACAGTGCAACAAACAAGTGCTAGTTTTAAGGTTTAGGCATCTTGGAAACAATTTTTACTTTATTATTTATTTTTTATACATGAGTGCTCTATATCATTTCCACCCCGCCCCATCTAATTTTTCCTCTGTTCTCCCAGCTCCTTCTCAAATTCATGAACTCATTTGATTATTATTGCTAAACATACATATACAAGTATACATGTGTATGCATGTAAATAACCATATATGAATAAATGCGTTCATTTAGTGTTACTTGTGTGCATGTGTTTAGGGCTGACCACTTGGGACTGTATCATCCATTGGCAATCTTGGCCTGGGAGGAAAGTGATTCTCCCTCTCTCAGCAGACCTTGATTTCCTAAAGCTCTTCATCTAGGGGTGTGACCTGTGAGATTATCCCATCTACATTGGCATGCCGGCTGGAAATTTCATTATGGAAGTCTTGTTTAGGTAGCCGTGTTATTGAGATTTCATGGGTGATTCCCTGCCATGTCTCGAAGACACTATTTTTCAGCAGCATTATTTTTCAGCACTATTTTTCTGGTCCTCTGGCTGGTACAGCCTTTCAGCAAGAATTGGGTTGTAGATGTATCCCCTGGGGGTTGTAGACGTACCCCCTGGGGATTGTAGTCGTACCCCCTGGGGTTGGGCATTCCACTGTCATTTGCTGTCTGCACATTGGCCAGTTGCTAATCTCTCTTACAGTTTCCTGCTGTTGCAAAAATAAGTGTCTTTAATGAGGGATGAGAACAATGCTTATCTGCAGGTATTAGGGTATTGGAGATTTCTTAGAAATTGCGTCTGTTTAGGAAAATGGTAGCAGTGGTTCTCCTGTAGGATTTGTGACCTCTCTAGCTACAGGTAGTTAGCTAGGTTATAGTACCAGCCATGAATTGTCTTCCATTCAAAGGGACATAAGTCCAATTAGACAGCTGCTCGTTACCCACTAGAAATGAGTGTCACTATTGCACTCTGGGAATATCTTACCAGGCTGGACATTGTTGTGATTCAAAGACTTTACTGCTATGGAGGGGTATTGAATGCGTCTTTCCTGCTGCAGCTTGTACAATACTTTGAGAGCCTGTGAGGGTCCCCAGAGAGGAGGCTTCTACGTCAGTTCCAGCTGTGTTCCTTCCGCTTCCGGCGGGTAACCGAGGATAGTGACGATAGCTTGCATTATTTTGGGAATCTTTTGGTCTTTCCCACCAACAACTCAAAGGGAGGCTTTTCATGCTTGGCACTAGGAGTCTTGTAAGATAGTCTATGGCTTTTGGAGGAAACACCTCATGCAGCACACCTATGTTTAACTGTGTGTACGAGTGTGATTGCGTGTGCGTTTGGAAAGTAAGTTGATAAAATAATACACCTCTCTATGACTCTTTCAAGCCCGTTTAGTGTTATTTGTATCTTTCTCTCTGTTGCCCTCCCTGGTTAAAGCCCCCCCCTCCCCCTTGCCCCTTTCATAGCTCCGATGTCCTCTTCTACTCCTCTGTGCAGAAATAGCCAGTTTTAACGTATAGATAGGCACACCACAATATTTTTTTTAAGTAATCAGCATTAGTGTTTTGTTGCTTCTGATTTAGAAAGGTTTTCAGTGTCAGATACTTACAGTGACGACATTTGTAAATATTCTCTCAAAGCTACACTCCATCCTTCTATCTCTTTTTCCCTAGACAAAAACAAAAACAAAAAATATCTCCTGTGGGACGCATTATAGTAGTGTGTCTTACTTTGGTTTTACTGCTGTGATTAAAAAAAAAAAACAACCCACAAAACATGGCCACAGCAACTCTTATAAAGGAAAATGTTTAATTGGGGCTGACTCTCAGTTCAGAGGTTTAGTCCATTATCGTCATGATGGGAAGCCTCGCAGCATGCAGGCAGACATGGTGCTGGAGAAGAAGCTGAGAGTTCTACTTCTGGAATAGCAGGCAGCAGAAAGAGAACTGAAACACACTTCCTCCAATGAGGCTATTCCACCATCAGGGCCACATCCCCTAAGAGTGCCACTCCCTATGGGCACATGAGGGCCATTTTTAGTCAAACTACCACGATATGTTTAGTATCTATCAGTTAATTGCTTAAAGTGTAACTTTTCAATATTAGGAATTCTGTTTTTATTAATTATACCATAATGCAGTAATGCTTACTGTACTTGAGTGAGATGATCATTGCCACAGGGATAATTATCTTTTGCTTCACATTTAGAGATTCTCGTGTTGAGTCAGTTTTATGATTCTAAACAGCATTCAAGTACTCCTGTGTCCTCCATACAGATAGGGTTGTTCATATTAAATGAAGCCGTTCTCTGTTCAAGTGTGATTCAGACAGTCATTCATCTGTGTCTCTGTTTATAAAGTTTATAATGCTAAGTTTCTTAGGAAGTTTCTTCCTCCAGAATCCTCAGAGCTCCTGAGAGCCTAACTGGCTTTGTCCTTCTTCTTCTTTCCATGATTCTCTGGGCTTGACGATGTCGCGTATTGCGTCTCACTTCTGCCATAGTGATGTATATGCTTGTCTTCTCTCCTGTGGACTGAGGCTAGACCTGACCTCTGTGCAGTGGACACCCTTTGGAGAGTTTGCACTTCATAGGCATTCAGTAGATTTGGCAACTTAGGTTGTCCAATGGATTTCAAAGGAAGGTACATTTTTTGCTTAAAGGCCATAGATCAGGTGCTGTCTTTGAATTGGAAAATCTCAGAAATATTTTCTTTAAATTTGTCTTTTGGTTGAAATTGAAGAGATTAGCAGTAGGTAGAATGAGCTATGGAATCTTTGAACTAAGATAATGCAAAACTAATCAAAACACTATAAATCATTTGTGTTATCCAGTCCCCTCCCTTCAAGTCAGATATTTCTCCAGCCACATTGAAATGATAGGTTCCCCTTTCATTAGAGACTCACATAGAAGGTCAACAAGATGGCCCAGCAGGTAAAGAAGCAGGGTACCAAGGTTGGTGCCCTGAGTTTGATCTCTGGGATTCACATGGTAGATGAGACTTGGAAGGAGAGAGCCTACTTCTACAAGGTATTCATTGACTGTCATATCACAGGGCTATATTACAGGTATTACAGGCACACATATGCATCCACCTGCACACACACACACACACAGAGAGAGAGAGAGAGAGAGAGAGAGCAAGCAATGAGAAGATTTTCCCAGAGGTACTGCCATCTCACCTTGTACAAAGTTATTTTTCTCTAGTCCTCTCAGCAGCTTCCCCCAGAATCGGCTTTACTATAATTTATGCTCAGTGGTTTCATAAAAATGAAAAAAAGATACTTCAACTAAAAAGCTTTTCAATTCCTAATGTTGGTTATTCCATTGTTATTCCACGTCCTTCTCTTCCCCAGACACAGTTCTCCCTTGTACCTCATATTCCTTTTTGTTCTGATTTCTGAACCATTGAACAGTTTTCTCTCAAATTATTGACCTTTGCCTAAATAACATTTAGGCAGAGACTGCTTGTTTGGTTCCCAGCTGCCCAGGCCTGAAATAATCACATAGAAACTATATTAATTTTAATATTGATTTGCCAATAACTTAAGCATATTTCTAGCTAGCTCTTACATTTTAATTAACCCATTTCTATTATTTTATATTTTACCATAAGGCCCATGGTTTACCAGTAAGATTCCCCTTTGGCAGCTACATGGCATCTCTCTGACCCTGCCTTCTTTCTCCCAGCATTCAGTTTAGTTTTCATGCCTGTTTCTGCCCTGCCACAGGACAAAGCAGATTCTTTATTAACCAATGATAATAAAATATTCACAGTGTACAGAGGGGATGATTAGTATATTACCATTGATTTCAGATGTACAGGAGATACAGATCTCATACCTTCACTGTCTAACAGGCTTGTGGGGCACTGGAATTCCATGACCCCACATGACAGGTGGAGGCATCTGTTAAACCTGCCATCAATCATTCACCTCTCCATTTCTCCAATTGCTTAATTTATGAGATGTGACTTGTTTGTTGTAAACTGCTTTTCAAGGTTCAAGAGAAACAAAAATGTGCAAGGGAAATTGAGTGAAATTTTAGCTTGTGTATTTTCTCCTCAGATTTGGTTTATAAATAAGCCTTAAGAGTAGTCTGAATTATAAAAACACATGGTAATCCTAGGGGAAATTGTAAGAGGAGTGTGGTGCACAGCAAGTTCACTCTTACCTTTTCATATGGCTTTTCACTTAAGAGGCTCCACAAGCGCTTTCATATGGGTTATTATAAATACGTGGAGCAGGCAGCCTCTTCTCCAGTTAAGACTATTTTTTCTAACACTTGAGCATAAAGCAGAAACCTCTGATTCTTCTTTGTTGGTGGTTTTGTTTGTTTTTAAAGTGAATCATCAAAGAAGACAGCATGCATTAATTAATAGGAGTTTAATTGTGAGTCCCAGTTCAACATGTAGAGCAAACTGTCATGCAGGATTAAAGTAGCCATTATATATGAGGCAGGAGATAAAGAAGACTTCAGGGAGAGCTAGAAATTCCATGAACATTTGACATCTGTTTGCCAGCTTCAGAGGAATCCCAGTGGCTGAACACAGCACCTGTGCTTCAGGCGTGTAGTATAGAGTAGGGGAAAGAGTGACCCTTTAGTAGGAACGGCTAATGACAGAAGGCAGTGATAGCACATGGGGATGGGTCAGTCAATCCTGGATTAAATTCCAAAGGATTTGACACCCAAAGGTGAGAGGATTTATCAAGATTAATATTTGGGTATTTGTCATGCTGTGGGGTATCAAGATTAAGACTTTGTGTCTGGTTAATTTTGGCTGGTGTTATTTATTTGTCAGTGTTTAAATTAAATAAAGTTTAAAAAATATTTTTAAAGATTTATCAAGATTGTAAGAAGATGCAGGTATGTATGGTATGTATAACCAGGTACATGGTGGCAGTGATTTGAGAGAGTGATACACATTTGTTTAAGCCAGAGAATAGGCAAGCTGTTTCTGTCTCAGTGCTGATATTGGGCATGTGTGCCAGAACCATGTTTTTTTTTTAATTTTCATTTTTCTATAATGTTTCTTTATTGAAGTGCCTAGATCTTACAGGCAACAGTGTTCTAACTTTTAAGCTTTGTATATATCATGTTAAAAATCTTCTTACATTGATTTTTATCAATTCTGTTTTATGTCTTGTTATGTAGCCCAGAGTGGCATGGAACTCACTATCCTCCTGCCTCAGCCACCTGAGGACTGAGATTATGGACTTGCACCAGCACACATGATCTTGGACTACTTTCTGTGTTTCATTTCGTGTCTTCTTCCCTGCATGCTCTTCTGAACTCTTCAAAGGGTGAGCTTTATTTCTACAGTGCCTTGTTCCATGCAAACCAAAGTATGTTTGGGAATTAATGACTCCTGTGGGAGTCAATAGAACATTCTGGTGGTTTTTCCATGAAGTGGGCAAAGGGAGTAGAATATGAACCCAACATTGATTTCCAAGTTGAAAATGTGAACTAAAAGCTCGGTTTTCAGTTCAACGTTGTCTTGGGTTGAATGAAACTGAGTTGGGTGGCTCATGGCGTTTCATTTCATTCAGATTCTAGATATCAGATGGAAAGCATCTCATTTCTCTCTAGTAGCCTTAGTCTTGTATTCAACCAAATACTATAATTTTAATTTAAAATTTTCATTCCTTATTATTTTCATTCTCAGAGGTAGCTAGGTGATGATGATTTTGATACCGATAAAAAGCAGTGAGAACAAAATCGGTACTTTATGTTGGACCTGTGATCTGTGAATTTCTATAGCACTGGTATTGTAATGCATTTGCAACATAAGTGCTTGACTTAACTCTCTTCACTTGTTGGGGGAGGGGCAGAGGCTGCCTCAGTAATGACAGCATCACTATATCAGATCCAAACCGTGCCCTCTGCCTATGGTAAGTAGCACCTTTCTGTGATGAGGGGGGCAGTTATTCCATCTCCCACTAGAGCCAAGAACAAGAACTGAATAATATCCTCTAACTTTGTCCCCTGGTGCCCACAGCTCTTACCTAACTCTTCAGCAAAGCATCTGTAATGTGTGTTGGTGGAGTCTGTTAGGTCTTCAGTGGTCCCACATGGATTTCCTATGTTCTCCCTGTGAAATCCTCACCAGTTGTGGCGATTGTCTCTTCCTAGGGTCCTTTGCATAGTTGTTAAGGACTTGAACGTGAAAGCTAAGTGAGTTCAAGTACAAACCCTCTCATATTAGCAGACCTTGAGTGTTCTCATTCCCTGACTGATTGCTCAGTCCCAAGGTCAGAGAAGTAATACCAGCTTCTCCCACTCAAGTGGCCCAGTCCCAGAATTGACTGTGTTTTGAGCATTAGTAGGAAGTGTGACTGGACCTTTCTTCTGAATAACTAGCATAGCTTTGCCCAGTTTCTGGACCTTGATACCTAAAGAATTTTGCAAACTTAGGTTTAAGGTCATTTTTATATCTCTTTCCCTTTCTTCTACATTTTGGGTTCTTTTTAAAAAACGTCTAATTATTTCCTTCATTTCTTAAAGACAAGACATAGTACTGGCTGTGAAAACTTTAAATGGATCATAAACTAGGATTTAAAACTGATTTTTTTCTTTTTCAGTTTCAACTCTGTCATAGTCTCTCTCACTTGCTCACTTTTGCTCTCTTTCTCCTTTTCTTGTGGAGAAGTCAATGAAACAGAGAATGTAAAACCCCAAGCTGAACTCCATTGCTTCAGAATGGTCATTCTAACATGTAGAAAGTCACTGAAGTGTACAGTCTGGAGCTGGACAAGTGTGTCCATAAATTAGCTGTATGTTATATTTATTTATGAGTATATTTGAATAGAGTGATTTTAATTTTTTATGGGATCGTTAAGTTCATACTTACAATTCATCAGCTCTTTTTCTTTGTTTTTACCTCGTTGCCTTGCTTCTTAATATGACTTTGCCCTTTGTGTTAGAGAGATGCTGATCTGTGATAAAAAAAAAACTTTCAGATCTGAGAGCTTAGTAAGTAGAGAGTTCCTGAGATGCTAGAGCAGCTGGCACTTTAACATAAGGGCCCTGGCATCACCATGGTGATCTCTGTGTTTCTTGTGGCCATCATGGTAGCCACCTCTGAGAAAAGATTTATTTTTTTTTTGTTCTTGGAGTTTATTTATATTAAAGAGGATTCTCAGTTCAGATAATGTTTGTTGCAACATCTTTTTAGAAATTAAAAGTTGTCTAATAGTCAATAGAATTAAACTTACTGGGCCACATGGAAAGGGGCATTTAAACCTTCCCCTTCTAATCCTCTGCCAGGAATCATACCACACCATCATAAATGTCCTTTTATTATGCCTTCCTTTTTCTTGCTTTGTTTTAGAGCAGCTTAGATGTTTCACCAGCCATTTTATACAAACATGTGAACTATGGATGTGTTTACAGTACCTCTGTCCTTCTCAAGGAGAAAGTTTGGGGTACCCTTAGGACTGAAGAACGATGAGAGATGAAGATTTATTATTGACACCCCCCCATTCACTACTATTGATATACACCAAATTATCCCATAACATAATAGGCCAGTGGGTTGACACTGGAGCTCATTAAAAAGTATGGGTAAGTTCTCTTTGGGAGTCAGACTGAACAGGATTGTGTGTCCTCAGTTTCGGGAGTATCACACTAGGACATAGTGATGGTTGTGAATAGGCCTTAGTGTCAATAACCAGCACATCAGAGTAGACCTTGTAGATGAAGCAGCAAATAAGACCTTGAAGACAAGGATTTGGAGGGAAAAATCTTCAGATTGTCACTGGCAGCAGCTTCTGATCCAAGAATACAGCGTAAGCATCGGTTATTGAGGTCTGAACTTCAATTCCTATCACAGAGAAGTGAGAACAAAGACATGGTAAACCCAAGAGACTAGAGTCAGGTGCTCTGAGGATTCTGCTGTCATGGAGCACAGCCATAGGCCGTCAGTGGAAACCTTGGCCTCATGGACCTGCTTCTATTGAAGAAGTCTAAGGCAGGGCTTATCGTCCCATGTCCTTTGATGCTGTTGTCTCCGTACACACCTCTCATTGTACTTATCCAGCACAGTAGTTACTAGCTTTGTGTTTGCGTCACTCATGGGTTTCTTTCTTCTCCTGATCTCTCAGAGCTCCACAAAGGATTTGGGGGTTAATATTGATTGTCAGTTTGACAAGATCTAGGATTACCCATTAAACAACATCTAAGAACCCCAGGAGAGATTGTCTAGATTGGGTTAGCCTCTGGCCACTCCCATGAAGGACTGTATTGATTAGGTTCACTGAGGTGAGAAGGCCTCATTTTTAGGGTACTAAAAATGTGTAGAACCATTCTCTGCTCTTGCTTCCTAGATTACATAAAAAGGACAATGCTAAAGGCCAGCATCCATAGGTCCCTGCTGCCTCAAGCTCCTGTCACCAGGACTTCCCAACGGTCTTGTCCTTTACCCTTGAATTGGGAGCTAAAACATGCTCTCTCCCCTAGTTTGCTTTTGTCAAAGTATTCTATCACAGCGACAGGAAATACACAAAGACAGAGGCAGGCGAATTTCCTGTTTGGTATATAAAACTGCCTAAAAGGTATTTCTAAGCTTTTATTGAAGCTGGGGGAGAGAGGGAGGATGAAAGGAAGCCAGAATCTCTTCCTTCTCTTCTCTATATGGTGAAGTGCTCAGTTGGGAGGCTTTGCACCATGAGCTGTGGGTTGTGCAGCCTTGTAATGTCTTGCTTCCAGCTTTTACACATTCAGTTCTTTCATTTGGGTCACCTGCTCCCCACAACCTCCCTGATGTTCTCCTCCCACACATACTTCTCTTTATCCTACTGGCACAACATTCCTTTAAGCATCTTTTTAAAAAGATGTATTCGTTTTTTATTATATTTGTATGAGTGTTTTGCTTATACATAGGTAAGTATATTGTGTACATGCATGGTACACATGGAGGCGAGAATAGGGTGCTGTGCTCCCCTGGATCTGGAGTTATGGATGGCTATGAGTTGCCATATCAGTGTTGGGAGCCAAACTTGGGTCCTCTGGAAGAGCAGTGAGTGCTCTTAACTGTTAAGTCTCCAGCCATCATTAGGCATTTTAATGTCAGGCCACATACCATGAACCCTGGATGTCTTTGAAGCCATTTAACTCTCCATGATTGTAGTTCAATGTTTATTCTTAATATGTTGGCTTTATAACAACTCTGAAAATAAATATTCATTTCCACCTTAAAAAAAACTGAAAAAGTTGGGGTTTAATAAAGATGGTTGATTATGAGCTTAAGCATGAGGGGTTGGGAGACGCGGAGATGCTTAGAAGAAAGTAAGCCATACCGAAGAGCACAGCCGAGTCCCAGAGAGTAAGAAGTACTGAAAAGTAGGAGATCAGTTAACCCTCCAGGGAGCGATCATCTCATTGTTGTCCTTGGCTATGGTGAGCATCTCCTTCCTGAATTATGCTTTCTGTTAGAGAACCTTCCAGGGAACCCAACACAACTAATTCTTTGCTCTGTGGAGCTCTTCAGTTTTGATTTCATATGCTTCCTTTATTAAGAAGAAAAGCAGGCTGGGTGTTAGCTCATGGGTAGAACAGTTGACTGGGGCATTCAAAGCCCTGGGCTCAGTGTCCAGTGTGCATGAACGTTTACATTTGCACATGCATACAGACAGAAGAAGATGTAGAGAAGGCAAACAAAGGAAAAGCAGGCCCAACATAAAAATTACTGTTCTCTTTTACATGTCTTGTTTTGCCTTTGCAGTGTCTTATAAATACCTTTTCCTGGATGGACCTGAATGAACATGCATTTAATGAGAGCAGACTTGATTACGTGTGTGTGTGTGTGTGTGTGTGTGAGAGAGAGAGAGAGAGAGANNNNTGTGTGTGTGTGAGAGAGAGAGAGAGAGAGAGAGAGAGAGAGAGAGAGAGACTGGGTACATATATGCATGGTTTGCATGTGGATCAGAGAACAACCTGTAGAAATTGCTTTTCTCCCTGTGGCTTCTATGAGTGGAAATGAGAGTCGTCAGTCCTGGCCCCAAGCACCTTTACCCGCTGATCCATTTCTCTGACCTCAACAGTAGACTTTAATAGATCAGAACAAGGTTTCAGCGTTTGTCCTACCCTTTCCTGATGGATTCAAGTGATTTGCTCCTCTTTGCTGAGCCTCTTTGTCCTTTTCTGTCCCATGGGGCTATGGTACTGTCTTCTCAAGGTCATTGGGGGTTTAGTAGCCACACAAACTATGCACAGTGCCTTACACCCAGGAATTCTGCCCCCTCTTTGCCTGTCCACTTCTTTTCATATTACCCCTAATTAATATCATTGAAAACATTTTGAGGCAAATCCAAATCCACAAACCCACGGATTTCACTCCGATTTTGAAATATTTTGTTAACAACGTTTGATCTCTTGTTCTTGACAGTGAGATGTCTTTCTCTGAGAGCATGGGAAAACTACCTCAGCTTATTTATTCAGGTCTTTTCATGTTGTCATGCCCACATTTGAGCTGTTACCAGCAAGTCTAACTGAAAAGGCAACTTAATATTGCCCCGCACTTGTATTATTATGGTCTGTTGGGAGCCTGTCAGCAAGTGTTGATGAAGTGCAGAGCCCGCCGGTTACAAGCCTGAGTTCTGACAGCTCCCTAACAGAAGGAGCTGCAGTCTGTGCAGTGGTATTTCTTCAGAAACCTCTCTTGTCCCTTTGCTGATGTGATTAGTGGTCCAGCCTGAGTCACCGCTGTTCTGTCTCTCCCTGAGCGATATCTTCAGAGTTGGTAATGCAGTCTTTTGGGTGCCTTGAAAAAAACAGAGCCATCGCAGGAGTAGCAAAGGCTGCGTCCAGGAATATCTTGGTAATTTACCCCCATCCTTATTATTCTGTTTTTCACTGCCTTGCTCAATTGAGACTCTCCAGGTTCGACATTCCCCAAGCAGAGAACAAAAGGTTTCCCTTGAGAGTGGAGCCTGGCAATGTCAGCGCAGTGAGCTGTGTATAAATTATGCAGCACTGCTGGCTGGCTTCCTTTTCATAGTCTTGCTGGAGAAATTCCTGAGAATGACCAGGCCCCTGGAGCTGGTCTGCCTTATTCTTCTGAGGTTGCCTTGCTCTGGGGGAATCTGGAGAGCAAGAAGTTCCCCTTCTTTTTGCTGAGGCTGTTTCAAGTTCTACAAGAACTAAAAATGTGTCTAGTCTTCGTGTCTGTTTCTACCTGTCTAGGAAAACACAATGGCTGATGATTGCAACAGGTGCCCGCCCTCCCCCCGTCTAGTCCTTCATTTTAATCCTCCAAATAGAGTGATCTGGCTGGGGTATCCTTTCTGATTTCTCAATTATCCTTACTTTCATAAGGCTGGCTACCTACTGCACTAAGAAAGCTCCTTTCAAACTTACTTTGGAAAAGCATCAGATTTTTATTAATTCTTTGAGAAGCTCACATAATGTTTTTATCATATTCATTCCAACCCCTCTACCTAGTTCCTCTCAGATCTACCTCCACCTCCCTGCCTCCTGACTTTGTTTCCTTTAAAAAAAAAAAAGTACATAAGTCATAGTGCCTTTCACGTGTTGCCCACATATTCCCAGGTTTGGGACCATCCGTTGCAGTGTAGAAACCACACCCTTAAAGAAAATGGACTCTCCCAGCCCCCCAGAAGTCATCACTGTCTGCAGCTCTTCAGTTAAGGGTCCTGGCTGATGAGCCCTTCACCCTCTATGCTAGAATAGTGACTGGTTTGATCTTACACAGACGACACAGGTGACATGAGTGTGTGACCGCTGTGGTCCTGTTAGGCCCAGAATATACTTTTCACCTTCGTCTTCTCTGGCCTCTGCCCCACCCCCTGTCTGTGTTGTCCCCTGTGTAGACAAATGCTCCACTGACATTCTCTCTACTTGGACAAGTTGTGAGTTTCTGCCCTGTCCATCATCTACCGTACAAAGAAACTTCCCTGATGAGGGTAGAGAGATAGAGATTTAGAGGGAAGTTTCATAGTCTGTCCATAGCAGAATAAATAGTGATAGTTTCGACCCAGGGCCTGCAAGCTCCTCAGCCATGATTAATCTTTCTTTTTGTTGTTGCTGTTTAGTGATGTGTGTGTGTGTGTGTGTGTGTGTGTGTGTTTGCTTTGGTTTGGTGAGATTCTGCCAGAACAAATATTTAGTGTATAATTTGGCAGGCGGAGCCCTGGGATGTGCCTTGCGAAGGAACTTGAGGGCTGTCTTGCAAAGTCACAGACTGTGACTGAATCTGTTTCTGGTCAGGTGCTTTTATCCTTAACTGATCCTGCTCTCTTTGAGGATTCCTGGCAGTCCTCTTTTTTCAGGGTGTGGGAGACGCCCTGCAATCCCTCTTTCTGACCTCATGAACTTTGCATGTGGGTACTTGCATTTTGGTATTCACCAGTGGCTCTTGGCTACTCCCATGTTGGTTTCTGGGGCTTCCTCTCATAACTCTCCGAAGGTCTGTGCCACCAAAGGTCCAGCTGCCTCCAGTTCCTTTTCTGTCTTCTCAGCCACAGGAGTTGCTCTGATTTCCACGGAGCCTGTCTTCCTACTGTGTGGTCGAGCTCCGTCTCCCTACAGAAAAGAAGGATGCTGTTCTTTGTTCACTGTTTTCCTCTCAGAACCTGGGGCGCCGAGGGGGTGAGGAGTGCTTTGCCATTACCTTCCCAATTCTGTTCTTCCATTCTTGTTCTTGCTTACTTCCTTGTGAGCTTTTAATCTTGAAGTAATGTTGTCTGCTCTGCAGTATGCAGAGACTGTTTTTCTCCCCTTTAGTGATCTCTCTTCTGCCACTAAAGCATCCTTGAATATTGCCCATATGTATCTTTTTCTTTTCTTTCTTNTTTTTTTGAGACAGTATTTCTCTGTGTAACAGCCCTGGCTGTCCTGTTTTGTAGATCAGTCTGGCCTTGAACTCATAGAGATCTGATTGCCTCTTCCTCCCAAGTGCTGGGATTAAAGGCATGTGCCCCCACGGTCTGACTAGCCTGTAATTTTTTGGGGAGGGCATGTAAAAAATTAAATTTGTTTGTATCTTTTGTAAGCATGGCCTACGTTTCCTGTGTCCTGTGCTGGCATTGTTGGATTTTGTTACATATTATCTAAATATGTAAATATCTAAATAGTAATAAACGAAGGAATCATTCTTCTGGTCTAAAGTACTTGGGAGTGACCTGGTCAGTGAATACTAGACTTTCTATAACCATCTGGACGTGCAAGGTTTTATTGGAGGGGCAATTTTAAACTCTTAATTGCTTTTAACTCTATTAGAGTTTTCTAGTATCTGTTTGATAAGTTCTGTTTTTCTGCCAAATTGTTTATTTGTCTGAATTTCCCCAGCTGCATAGTGTTGCTAGTGTTATGCGTTGTTTTTTTTTCTGTTAACTTTTGCCTTTTCCATGGTTATAGACCCTGTTTTCATCTATGATATTTGTTATTTTCTGTTCCCATGCCTGTTTCTTGTCTTTCCCTAACCATGTTTTCATGTTGATTCACTGAATTTTCATCCCTACTCCATTTTAATCTTTCAGTTTCACCTATTCCTGTTTTTCATAATTCTCCAAGTTGGCTGATTAGATTGTTCATTTTCAGGCTTCTATTCCAATAAAACCCATTGTTAAATATCACTTCTGCCATTCAGTACTTGCATGTAAAATGTTATTCCCCTCATCCTCCACAAATATTTAGAACTAAGTTTGTTTATTATATCCATGTCCTTTATTTCCACAGTAGAGATAATTATAATTACTCTCATGATTTACATATTTCTTTAAATACTGAAAGTACGATACCATATTTCATTATAACTATCTATGTTTTCCATTCCTGCGAGGTAACTTTATATATTTTGTGTGTGTAAATGTGTGTATATGCATGTGTGTGAAGGGGCCTGTGTGTGTATATTTGTATTTATATTAATGTGTATAAAGACCAGAGATCAGACTCATGTGCCGTTCCAGGTTCTACTCTCCTACCTTTTTTGAGAAAAAGCCTATGGCTGGAGTTCACTGATTAGTCTTGGCTGGGCACTGAGCCCCCAGGCTCTCCACCTGTCTTTTTATATCCCGTGCTTGTGAATCATATTTAAAAATGTTGTTGGGGCCTGTGAAATGCTTTGGTGGGTAAAACTGATGTGCAATCTTGACCATATGGGATTGATCCCCGAGACCCACATAAAGTTAGGAAAAGTTGACCTCTGACCTCTACATATGTGCTATAACACATGCCTACTCTCTCTCCCACCCAAGCATCACATGCATGGATACACAGCAATGATAAATAAGTAGGAGCTGGAGCAGTTGCACAGTAGTTATGAGTTCATTCTGCTTTTGGGGAGAACCCAAGTTTAGTCCTCACACCCATGATGGACGTCTCACGAGCTCCTGTAGCTCCAGCTATAGAGGCTTTTGATGCCTCAGACATTCATACCCTCACAGACACACAAGATATACCTAATTAAAAATAATAAAATAATTCTAAAAATAAATTTTAACATTTAAAAAATTATGTCTTATCTTTTGAAAATGTATTTTTTAAAAAAGAATTACCAGATTGAGAAATATACATTGGAAATATTTTACTTACTTCTAACGCTATTTTGATTTTTCTCTTTATTAACTAGTTGTGACATTCATGCCACTTTATCTAACTTTATCCCCTCTTATTTTTATTTTACATTTATGTTGTTTACTCTCCTCTGTTTATTCTCTGTGGTTACTTTTGCTTTACTGGCTTCATTTCCCCCTTCATTTTCTTTTATTTCTTGTGATTTTCAGGTTCTGATCGGCTTTTCGTTTCTGTCAGTGCCTGTAGCCTCATTTTTTTTTCTTTTGTATCCAACATTAAGCAGTGAGAAAACTTAGTCTTCCTCATAGAGGAGAGAAGCTGGCTGAAGGGTCAGGAGATGAGAAACTAGCCCTGCCCAACACCAGCTGCAGTGCCAGGAGCGAAGGCCCTGCATCTGCCTGGGCATCATACTTGAGCTGACTCAGTGTCAGGGTCTCAGGTGAACCAGCCCTGAGGGTACAAGAGTAGGAGAGCTGACCCCACCGCCCCCTAGAATCTCCTCCCCCACACCCTGCAACCAATCCAAAGAAAGGGTCCTGCACCTTGCCTGGGCAAAACTGTTAGGGAGACCCAGATCTGAGGGCCCTAGAGCAGGGAAACTGTCCCCTGCTCCGTGCGGTAGGCTGCATTAGGTGAGCTGGCCTGGGCAGTGCTGGAGAGCTTGTCCTGGGAAGTGACAGTGAGGGAAAGCTAGTGAGCTGACCAACCCTGCTCCTACCCAGACCCAGAACCAGGGCTATTAGTTGGCCCACTCCAGCATCCACTGAGTCCACGAACTGTTGGAGCAAGAAGGGGATGAACTTGCGGATCCAAAACAGCAGGGTCTTCATGACAGGGACAACAGCAGGATATGCCAGAGGAGCCCAGTGAGAGCCCATTGTGTGTGGTGTAATAGAAACTAAGGCCTTGGGCCAGAGCCATGACTCTAGGCAGTGAACACTTAGAATTAAAAATGAGTAGACTAGTTGTGTGACTCAACAGTCAAGCTACAGCTTCCACAACAAGATTCTTTTTGTTGTTGTTGTTTTTATTTTTGTTTTGTTTCTTTGTTTTGTTTTTTCTTTTAAATTTGATTTTGACTTGTGTGTGGGGTTGCAAGGGCAGAGGGCAGATGCAAGGGATTGGGGAGATAAGTGGCATTGGAATGCTTTGACTTCCCAAGGAAGAGCCCATCAATTAGTTGTCCAGTGACAAAAAGGTCAGCTCTGAAAACATACGTACAAGTAACATTATGCAGCCTGAGCAGGCTTTATTTAGGAATATATATATATATATTCCTATATATATGCATATTCATATATATGTATGCATGTAACAACAATTTATGAAAGAAGAGATCACAAATTTGAAGGAGAGCAAGGGAGGGGTAGATGGAGGACACAGAGAGAGGAAAGGGGAGGGGAAATGATACCATATTTTAATCTAAAAAAAATTAATGAATTAAAAAACAAAGACCCTTGGCCAGGTGCTGGCATTTTGAATTGATTAAACTTCCCATCTCCTTTAAATATGAGAAACATCTTTTCAGAGAAGAACATGGTCTATGGTTTAATTTTTTATGTTTTTTATATTATTTTTATACTTCTGATTTAATTATAACATTTATTCATTCCCTCTGTTCCCTTCAAACCTCCCCATATACCTCTCCCCTCTCTTCAAGTTCTTGGCCTCTTTTTTCACTAATATTTATTGTATACATCTAAATATATATATATATATATTTATATACAAAATCTATTCAGGTTGTCTAATGGTACTTACATATATATATGTTTGCAGAGCTAATCTTTTGTCACTGAGTAGCCGATTGGTTTGTTGTTCTCTAGGGAAGACCTCCTCACCTCTCCCAGTTATCTCAGTTACCTATAGTACTTTGTGTAGGGTTGAGGCCTCATGGGTTTTTCCTTGTCCACTTTGGCATGTCTGTAGGTATTGTCCTTGTTCAGCTCATGTTTGAGCACTCATTTGGAAAGACTTTATCTGTGTAACTTCTGATGTTGCTAGGAGACAGTCTCACAGCAAACTCCTTGATCCTCTGGCTTTCACAATCTTTCCACCTGCTCTTCTGCAATGTTCCTGAGTTTTAGCGGTGAGTGTTCTGCAGTTGTATCCCTTTGGGACTGGCCTCTGTAGGACCCAGCCAGGACAAGCTCAATAGAAGCCTGAGGCTAGAAAGACCACAAACTGAGACTACCCAGGCACCACCCAGGAACACACCATCCAAAAGGAAATTCCTAACATTCCAACCATTGTATATGGGATCACCTGCCAGCATACAGCCATAGCTTTTCACCAGGACACCCTAGACAAATGTCAGCCAATCAGGGGTCCTGAACCTTAGAAATTCCTCAACCCCACCTTTGCTACTACAAAAACCCAACCCCAACTGAGTTCAGAGGTCTTCAACTACTCCAATACGTTGGACTCACAGAGAGTCTGAGTTTGCAGAATTGTGTAAGAATAAAGGCTCTTTGCTGTTACATATAGGACTCGGTCTCCTAGTTGTTTTTTTTTTGGGGGGGGGTATTCTGTGATTTGGGCTTAACAGGCTCCAAACTGCATTTTGATTGATTTTGGTTTGTGTAGTGGTTTTTGTCTACTGTAAAAAGAAGTTTCTTTGTACTTTTTACTTCTAATATTATACTTCTCTATAGGTGTAAAGACTCATAGATTGTTCTTAGGGATTTTGTTGATTTAGTGAACTAGTGGTTGTGATTTCTCCTCTAATAACTATGTCTTTGATTGCAATGAGTAGGTAATGAAGTTTCCAGTACTAGGCATGGTTTCCCCCTTGTCATGCGTGTCTTAAGTTCAATCAGAGAGCTCTTGATTTCCACTAATATATGTGTGCCACTACTGCACACTCAGGTTGTACTGGTTGTTGATGTGGTTCACAGGCATCATAGCTGGGTAGGACTGTTGGTTGCTTCCTTCCTTTGATAGCTTGCATAGTAACTTCTGGTACCATGAAAGACAGTCTTCTGGGAGGGGACATTCAGGTCAGTTCTCGCTCAGGAGTCTCTTAGTCTTGTGTCTGAAGTGCTTAATGTCTTCAGTAGTGGGGACTTACCTTCCATCTCTCAGGGAAATCCAAGAGCAACAGAAATAGGCTGTATGTTTAGGAATTCTCTTGGACAGCCCTTACCAACAACTCAAAAGAGGGCTTCTTATGTTTGGCACTGGGATTATGTTATGTGGTCTTTGTCTCTGGAGGGACTTCTGTCCCTGTGGTATTTTGAGACGATGGCATAGACCAAGACATTCCCCTTGCTTAATATCTGACTTTGAGGTTTTACCTAATTTTTTTTTGAGTTCCAGACCTTCCCTTGGATTTTACTTGTAGTGCAGCGTGCCTGTTGTGATTTCAGAAGACTCCAAATTACCAGCATTGTTTATATCATCATCATCTGTTTAAACTAAATATGTTTTATTCTATGTGTGTATATGCATATACACAGATGTATGTGTTGAAGCACACACAAATAAATATTCACTCTTGTGTAAGAACACATATAAGTATACATACTTAAAGAAAGAAAGATGATATGACCAACATAAATGGATATCAGTCATCTTATTCCTCTTGATTTTCTCCTCTATGTTGATATAGCTACTCTGAACCAGGGGATAATTTGTGTTTTCTCAAGCATTGTCCTTAGAAAGCCTATGTGAGCAGTTTACTTTTTTAAACCCTTGTATGCTGAAAATGGTTTTCTTTGCCCTTGACAGCTGAATAATATTTTGTCTGGCTGCAAGATACTTGGATCAGCCTATCTTGGTGATCTGTACATTATTTCCATGTTTTCTGCATTCCAGGGTTGTAGATGAGATTTCCATAGCTTGTTTGAGCCCTTTGGTTTTGTATGCAACTTAGTATTGCTGTCTGGCAGCATGTGTATTTTTCTCTTTACTCTTGAAATCCAAGTATTTCCTGGACTTAATGAGAACTTTTAATCTGCAGGCTTAAGCTTTACCTTGGCCCAGTATATGAAGAACCTGGTACTACATGTACTTTTTTTTATACCTTCCTCATCTGTCCTGCCTTTTATTCTTTCCTAGCTTTTAAATATCCCTTCTGGGATTCCTTTAATTCTTGTGTTATGATCCTTGTTATCCCTTTCCTTGCTATTCCTATCTTGTCTTTCCTCCATGCTATAAGCCACTCCCTTCATCTACTATTCCAAGGTCATTTAACTGATTTCTACCCATTCCTGTGGTAGCTCATCTGTAGAAAATTTAATATTTACTGTTGTCGCCACTAGTGTGTGCATCATGCATACATGTGTTGGAAGACATAGCTCACACGAGGAACTTAAAGGACTGCTTGCTTGCAACAGCTCTCTCCTTCCACCTTTATGTGGGTGTGGGAATCACACTCAAGGTGTCCAGCTTGCACAGCAGGGGCCTTTACCTGCTGAGCCATCATGCTAGCCTGGACAACTGAAACTTTAAATTTTAATTTTAAGTTCCTTTTTTTTCTTCTAGGGAATCTTTCTAATACTTTCCTCCTCATCTCTTGTGGTTTTCATCATTGAAGTGTGTTCCATATAGTTTCATGATTTCTTCTTCAATGGTATTTGTCTCTATCGGATGTTCTAGATGTCATCTCTCACGTGAGCTTGCTCTCTTATATGCATCACATGCCCAGATATATGTGCTATGTTTTATCTTGTGTTGCATTGTTATTTTGATATACTGCTGGATCTATGATTTTCTTATTTGTATGCACTTTAGATTCATTTGGCATAAATGCTCCGTAAGAAAGACACAAAACTCCTGTCCTGACATTTTGGCTGACTGTGAGGAAACTGGCCAGTACTTAGAGGCCCAGGAGTGCAGATTGCCTAGGAAAATACTTTGAGGGCTGTCAAAGCCCGGATTTCAATAGAAGCTTCTGGGCAAGGCACACTATTTATTCTGCTATTAGTACCTTGTCTTTTTTGACTGATAAGATAAAATCCTAACTTTCTTGTAGAGAGTCATTCAGAGCCTGTGACCTTAGATGCACGCTTTAAGTGTTGCTGATTTTGCTGCATCAGGGACATCCTGGTAATCTACCAGTTCTAAGAGATCCTAATGAAATGGACCAGCTATGCATGATGGCATATGGCCATGATCCCAGTGTGCAGGAAACTGGGGCTGAGACTGGAATATGGCCATGAGTTTGAGGCTAGCCTGGACTATAATGTGAGCAAGTTCCAGGCAACTGGGTTAGAGAGACAGAAAAGGAAAAACAAAAACAAAAAAACAAAAACAAAAACAAGCAACAAAAAAACCAGTATGTGTGTGTGTGTGTGTGTGGTGGGGGGCTAATTATATCTGAATAGCCTATATATAGAATGAGGTTTTTTTTTTTTAAGGAATCTGTATAGTAGTGGCATTTTATTTGTATTTTAATAATAAAACTTGCCTGAAGATCAGAAAAGTAAAACAGCTACACTGGCCAGTCTTACAGATCAGGCAGCAATGACAGACACACACCTTCAATCCCAGCAGCAACACTAGCTTGCTACAGAAACTAGGCGGTAGTGGTGCACACCTTTAATCCTAGAACTAGAGAGGATTGTAAAATGGGAGGAGACAGCTCTCAGGCTTAGTGTCATTCTAAGATTTCTGGAGACATTTCAAACTGTGGTAGAGATAAGAGCCAGTGGCTGGCAATTTTTTTCTGACTTTTAGGTTGAACCCCGAAATCTGTCTCTGAGATTTTATTAATTGTGCTTCACTATATCCATAAAACTTCCTGGTTCAGTCATTTTCTTCCAAAGAATATTCTCTGGATAGTATTCAAATTTACTATAAGATATAAGGGATTACTATTCTCTTCCTTATTGAGGAAGAAAAATAGATTTGGACTAATTTACTTCTATTGTGAATTAGCAACGCTCAGCAGCAAACCACCATTAAGTTTTAGTTGTTGAATCCAGTGGTCATTTATTTGACTCAGGGGCAGACTATGTACTCTTGAGTCTTGGTGGGTAGTTCTGATCTGAGCTAGATGTACAGCTACCAGATCCTGACTGACACAATACAACCTAAGGGTGTGATGAAAATCTAATTAAGCTCATCCTTGTTGTCTTTTCTGTTCTCTGATACCCCTATAGCTACCTCAGCATGACTTCGTCAGGGAAATGATGAAGGTTCAAGAGAACAAGCTAAAACTCATAAAGTATCCTCAAATTTAGATCAGTAACGGGCATGCATTCATCCCTGAGTCATTCTTTACCAAAATGCAAACTTGAATCATTACCCAAAATTAAGACGCCTTCTAAGGAGGCCCACTGAACAATCTCGGGGTACTCCAATGTCAAGGTATGTGGCAAAGGGTGTGGATATGTAGAGATGTAAAGGTCAATTTCCCTGAGCTGTTTAGATCTACAGTGTAAGAATTATAGCTTACCTGGAATTTTAGAAGGGCCGTGAGTTTGGCTTTGAGGTCAAAGGAAACTTTCACAGAGCAGCAGTGAACTGGATTGAAATGAAGATTTGAAGTTTGCCAAATGGATAGAAATGAGGACAGCAGCAATAGTTAATGAGATGGAAAGTACTGGCAAAGTAGATGTATGGGGATCTTTGGATGTTGACAGGATGGTGGGCAGTGGAGAGTTGGCTTATGTGCTGTGCCATGGGACATCATTTCTAGACCTTGTCTTTTGTTCATAGCATTTTTTTTCCAGGAAACTGTTAGAGCCCGCCAAATGTTGAAATTTCAGTTGTCATTCTAGGGAGTGTTGGGCTACCATTACTACAAAGCTTGCTTCATAGTTGGCTCCCACCTTTATCCACTGGGGAAAAAAGTGGCCTTGCTTAAATCAAGAGAGTGAGTTAGCACATATGTCTTGTTTGGGCTGGTGTAAGCACTCCTTTAATGTTTTTCTGCCACTAAGCACAACTTGACATGTTCTGCCATCTATGGCATCTGAACAAATTTTTAATTATAAATGTCTCTTGCCTATTTTCAAGTTAGAACTTAGTTGAATGTTCCCTCCTCTGTGGAGCCTATCTTATACTCTCCTCCCAAACACCTCAACACCCTACACCCAGCGCTGGATTGCATCACATTTTTCCACTAAACTTTCTTGTTTCTCTATGTTCTTTCTTTAGAAAACATAGGGCTATTTGGTACTATAGGATTTTGTGTGTGATTGTTCGACAAATATCTGTCTCCTCAGTTAAACTTTCTGCTTCTGGGTCAGCAAAGGGCTAGGTCTTGTGTGTAAGGCCTACAACAGCACCAGAATCATAGCAGCCACTAAGTACCAAGTGAGGGAATGGTTCTGTATGACTGAATGAGTTACATCAAGACTTTGGGCCCATGAAATGGGTTTTTGTTTATCCTTAAAACAGCATGGCTGTGATCTCTCTGTTTGCCACATACCTATGGCAATATAAAGACATATTTTTCATGTTTCTTTTCAACAAAATTTCATTATGGATAGCTATACACCTTCATGAGGTAAGGACTAGTGACACAGAGATGAGGAGAACATTTTGTGATGCAATGGGGGCTTTTTTAGTGAGAGACGTAGAGAAGGGAATAAGCATATAGTTACAGTGGTCAGTGGGAGAGAAGGATATGTTGAGCATCGGCTTTTGGTTTAACATGCCCTCTATTGGGGCTTCCTAGAGAGAGAGAGTTTGAGATGACTTATGGTAGTTAACTAAGAATCAGATGTATAGTGGGAAGACCATTCTAGGATGAGTAAAGTAAAGAGAAGTGAGAAAGAAAGACTAACTATAGGAGAGTACCAATGGCTTAGTACTGCACAGGACAGAATACAGGGATGGCAATGGCCGAGAACAGAGGCAAACACAAATTATGTCACCAGGAATGTGACATGGGTAGATTGATATTACAGGTCTCTAAGGTTTGCTATGGACAAAATATGGAGAATATGTTGAAGAAATATAGATAATACCTGTAAAAAAGCAGTTAATTACAATATGATAAAGGTCATGATATACAGTATACTCTGTGGGCATGGATGTAGATCAGAGGTACACTGCTTACCTGGTACATGTAAGGCTTTGAATTGGATCTCTAGCACTGGCTCTGTCTGCCCCCTCTATATGTGTGTGTGTGTACACGCATACATTAATATAGAGAGTATATATATATAATTTTCTGAGAGGCAAGAAAAGAAATATTTAACCCAAAATTAGAATTTTCATCTTAGACTAAAATAAGAGCTTAAACCATCAGGATGAAGAAGATTGGTAGAGGTCTTTAAACTGTAAGTGGTAGAGCAGAGGAAGGAAGTACGTAAGAGCATGATACTTTCAGAGACATAAAGGTTATTTTAACAGAATAATTATAGAATATTAAGGGTGACATTGAGAAATGATGCAGAAAGGAAAACTCCTTCTAGTATCGAAGCATTTGTTTAGATTACAGTGACATATTATTTATTTTATATCAGACATTTAAAAGAAACATTTTTATTGTAGAGAACTTGGAAGATATGTAAAAGTAGAAGACACCAAGACTCATGTGAATTCTTATGTCTGCTCTAATGGCCAGCAGGTTCAGGTCAATCCCGCTCATCTCTCCACAGCACCATTCACTTCCCCTTCTTGTGTTAGTTTTGAAACATGCTCCAAATCCCATGTCGTTTCATACATGAATATTTTATATTGCTGAATGACAAAGAGAAACTTTAATATATCCATACCAATGTAACATCTAACCTTGAGTTGTTTACTCAGTTTCATCAAATAATAATTAGTATTATAATTCATAATTATCCCGCATGTGTCAAATAAATGTTGATGTAAATGCAAAAATCCACTTACTATGTTTGCTTGGTCAGGACCCATATAGAAGGCTGAGTCCATTCTGAAGTCTAAAGGATCTAGTACAGATTACCTGGAATACATAGAGCCCCTTATTAAAACAGGAATGCATCATTACTGCTCCCTCTGCTGCCACTACACTACTGAATATACCAGGGCAGGTATTTAGAAAAAATATGAAGGAAGCGAGCTCACATTGTTGTTCCTTCTTCTCTCCAATTTTACTAGGTCTCTCTGCTCCTTGGTCTGCAAATGGACGTACTCAGCAGAGAAAGGTTGGGATGACAGCTTCTGGAAGACAGTTGGTTTGGAAGATCTCATTGATGATAATTACAGCAAAATAGGTAAAAGAAGAGAAAATTCAAAAATTGATCATTCATATGTATATACAAAAATATTTGTGATTTTTTGTTTGAATTATATTATGAGAACTCAATCTATTTTTTTTTCAAGACTAGGTTTTTCAGAATATGTCAGCTGTGATGAATAAACCATATCTTTAGACCCTAGTTTTCTGACTTGTTTGAGTGGCGTGGAAATATGTATTGTGAATATCTGTCTGAATATCAGCCCCATAGTGGGGCTGACTCATGAAGATCGTGCACAGAGCAGCCAGAGATGAATGACATCATCAAGGAGGTACATAGGGATCATTTCCAGAAGCAGGAAAATAATTTCATAAGTTTGGTTCAAGAAACAATACTAAAGAAGGAAAAAAAATAAAATTGAAAGATCAGAATTAGAAGAGTCAAAGAACAAAACAGAAAGTAGGATGTGAGCCGATGATTGCTAAGTATAGTCTCCCAATTTTATGTGACACTAACTCTATGGAGCAGATCTGAATGACTGTTAGGTGTTTACCTGGTGAAAGAGCTTCAGTGTTAGGTAAATATCATTATGACACATTAGCCTTTACCAGTTACATGGTCATTTCACAGGGTGATGTTTGTATCCTATAGTTAGTACTTACTATTCTGGTAAGCAGTTGTTATCTAGGCCATATGTGCTTGAATAGAAGTCCTTCTTAATTGATTTAGTATGCTGACTGTAGCATTGTAACAAGATCTAAAAGCGTCCTCGTGTGAAAGATAGCTCATTTCTCTCTAAGGGAAGAGAAGAGAAGTGGCTATTACTGCAATTCTTTTGAGCTCTCACCAGTTCCCAGCCAGAAAAATGGAAGAATCAAAATGACCTAAGAATCATGATGCACATTCCTTTGGAGGCAGAATAACCTCACTTCTGATTACCTCTTGTTGACCAGCACACATTCAGTAGATCCCTGAATTAGTATTCTAATTAGAAAATGTAATTTTTATTGGCTTCACAGCCATGATACCATGTATGTTCCTATTGAAATGTGAGAGTGGTGCTTATAAGTTGCTAAACAGCAAGTGATTTTTGCTGCAGCTTCTGACAGTCGACTATTGCAGATCAACCTACTTTTCTCTGGTACACTACTCGGGATTGCTCTATATAAAGCTCCGTGGAGACTGCAAGGAAGAACCAGCACTGCTAGCCATGGTGTGCAGTCTGTGATCTGCCCTCCCTCTCCTAGCTAGCTCTAGAGCAAGGGGAAGGGCCAGGACAGTAAGCAGAAGAGAGTCGCTGTGATATCTATGGCTCAGCCAAAACCACCTGAGATTCTGGGCTGGTAGAGAAAACCTGGAGCTTGGGATAAGAGAAGAAAGGAAGAAAGATTGTCAGCTGACTTCTATGTCCCCTATTAGGTGGTTTACATACATTGTCCTCATAAAACTATTAATTTGTTATTCCGATTTTACAGATAGGAAACTTGAGATTTAGTTCCTTTAACCATTTTCAAGGTTCAGAGTTTGTGTCAACATTTCCCGTCTCCTTGCTACATTATAGACTGAGGGTTCTGAAACAGTTCTACAACTGGCCTCTGGGAGGGTTAGTCAGCACTAGAATGTTTGGCATCTCAGGCCAACTTGAGCTAGACTGGGACAAGCATCCATACCTGGGCCTGGATGGGATATAGTGGAGTCCCCCTGGGGAAAGTACCTATGGAAGACAGCGATCCTATTTCCCCTCACCCTTTGTATTCCACATACCTTGTCTCATATAGGCCAGCTTGCTTACAGATGAGAATCACAGCTTAGTAACCGCTAAGCATGAACAGAAACTCCAAATCAGCCAGTATCACTACATTGTTCTGGAACACAAATTGTTACTTTAGTTACTAAAGTCATTTTGAAAATAAGTATTGTCCCCCTCCCCCAAAATGGTTAGTTTCTTCTTGACTACTCCAATGGCAAATTAAACAAAGTATGGATAGATGACCTGTGTACAAGTCTTGATTCTGTATTGGACTGAACTCGCATACTCAGTATTTCACTGTTTACTGTTGAATAGCTCATTCTATCCTGAGGACATGCTTATTACTGCATTGGGATTGCTGTGTGACTGGTGAGTGTGTGAGCTGAGATGATGGTATTAGGAGCTTAGTGTTCCCAGCTTTGAAAAGTTGTGAAGGATGTCTACTGCTCTTAATGTTAACTAGGTAACTTAGATCTGCCTTAAACTCCTGCTTTGTGATTATGTTGACATTTTCTTAATTTTTGTCTAATCTTGTACAAGATACATGTTCAATTAGTATGTTCGTTCTTCTAGTAGAGCAATAGTTAAAAAAATATTCATTAAAAGTCCATAATCTTGACCTAACAGAAAATTTTCAGTGTAACTTTATTAACCTGTTAAGTTAATGGATTTTTAATAGATGTCAGAGGGAGACATATCATGAACTAGAATTTGCCTTACACAAATTAAAACTCAACCATTTATCAGAATTCATTGTATGATGTTTCTTTTGATTGTCTTTTCTGTTTGAGCTTGGAGTTTCAGTGTGAACACAAAGCATAAGGCATTTAAGAGGAAAGTTAGATTTTCAGAAACTCCTCTGGAAGTTTCTTCCAGATTCTTTAGCAGTTCTTGGAACTATGAAAGATGAATCTTGGAAGCCTTCTGTCAAGTATTAAGCACTTCTCCTGGTCTCATTGCCCGTCAAGATGTGGGCAATGTACTACAAAACCTTTTAGCAAATTTGAGCATCGAGTGTCATGTATTTGGGCATTAATACAATTGCCATAATTTTCTTCATGTGCAGCTTTTAGTCAAGTCTTTACCAGCCTTTTTTGGCTCAGGCTGTAAATAAATGCTTTCCCTGAAAACTGAACACCTCAGCAATGGAGAGCATTATGGTGGAACGCTTTTGAAATAAATTATTTATGAAGTGTAAATTAGTGATCAAATGCGATATTTATATGGTGCATCTCAAGGACAGTGAAAACATTGATATTTGGTTGATTTAGTTATAGAACATTGTAGAAGGTAAGGAAAATAATTTTGTGAGTTAAAAGAATATAATAGAAAATATATTTAGAGACTATTGTTTTAAAGTTGTGGCTGATGGAGAAAGTACAACCCACTTTGTCTGCCCCCCCCTTCTCATCCTCTCCCTTCCTGGCATTTTTCTTTCCTTTCTTTTCTTAAGTAGGGGATTATCTACCCATAGTCCAATAAAATGATCAGTGTCAGTAAATTTTGACCTTTCATTCCAGGCAAATCATTCCCAGGTCACTTACTTAATCCCAAGCATCTCTCCAAAGCAGGCAGGAAGGAAGACATCAGCAGGGGGCGGGTCCTTCGGAAGAGAGACAGCATCCCACCTGTTCTAATCGATTATCCAGGCTCCCTTCCAGCAAATCCCAGTTGCCCTTTCACTTCCTGGGAAAAGCATTTTATTGTATTTACTGGAGAAGGCCATGTCTTGAAAATTATTGGATCAGCATGACTGAATTGTTGAGAGATTATTTGCACGTTAGAGCTGTGTTATGTCCAAAGATTCCATGTGCTGGCTTTAGATCATTCATTATTTGAGATCCGGGAAGCCTGGCAGTGAACAAATGCAGGGGCCAAGTGGAGTTGCTGACTGAACTGAGACACAGAACCAAAGACAAATGTGAAAAAAAGAGACCTTCCTGGGGGAAAGAAGGGTACCATTTTATTAAACTGGTTTCTGTTTCTCCACAACAACGTATTTCAAGTTTCATATACTATGGGTACAATCACCTAGCAAGGAGTAAGTACTGATGAAATGCCTGATGAATGAGTGAATATATGCTCAAATGAAGGGCTTGCTAAAAAGCAATCTTCTTAGCTTTAATTATTGCAAAAGCTTAATGGAATGTCTATCAATTCTTTGAAGCAAACGATGGTTCTAGGTGATAGAGCAATTTTATTTCACAAATCAGTGCTCACAGCAATCTTCACTACACCTGCAACTTAAGAAGGGACTCCAGGAAGAACAATAGCTGGAACCTGATGCCATATTCCTTCAGAGACTTTTACAGGACAGGAACTATTTTAACAACAAGTTTAGGAAGGTTGTAAATTTTACTTTTCCTTAGAGTAACATCAATCCTGCAGCAACTGACATAGCGGTTTAAATATTTTTGCCCTGTAGCTTCAGATTTTTAAGTAAAGCCCATGGATGAATGGAGAGTGCATGCTGGAGATGTCAGTGTGTCGTGACTCCCCAGTGTTCGCTCTGAGTTCTGACTAGCGTGGAATAATTCCCAACCCCACCTAAGGAGCTGGCAGTCTTGGCTTTCATCTGGGTGAATGACAGAGCTCGTGGGTCCTTTGTCTCTGCTTTCAGCCAGGCCATATACTAGGCTCTTCGTGATGCTGTGCTACCCACTCCCTGGCAATCTATGAGCCTGGAACAGAGAGGAAACAGATTTAGTTGTGTTTTTCTGGTACATGCTTCATTCAGTTTGCTTGGTTCATGAGACGAGAGAGCCCACTGGCTTGAGTGTAGGTGAAGACACCCATGACAAGGCTGTCCTGATGCTATATCCAGGATGCAACCGGACCTGTTGGACATAGCCATACAGGCATTAGAGAAGGGATTCCTCTTCTTCTGGATGGAATTAGTGAGTGGTGGGAAGCCAGAAATGGGAGTATTTCTATCAATATTATTCTATCTTTGAAAAGACCAGAGAAGATCCCTTTGTGGTAATATTCCTCAAGGTTTCCTGCTAGCAATATGAGTTATGACTGCTGTGATGACCTTAATCTAGTGATGCTGTCCATAGCTATTAGGGTTTGTAAATNGACCTGTTGGACATAGCCATACAGGCATTAGAGAAGGGATTCCTCTTCTTCTGGATGGAATTAGTGAGTGGTGGGAAGCCAGAAATGGGAGTATTTCTATCAATATTATTCTATCTTTGAAAAGACCAGAGAAGATCCCTTTGTGGTAATATTCCTCAAGGTTTCCTGCTAGCAATATGAGTTATGACTGCTGTGATGACCTTAATCTAGTGATGCTGTCCATAGCTATTAGGGTTTGTAAATCCCCCTTAAGCTCCTCCCACACACCGTTTTAAATGTTCACGTTAGAATGAGGCATGCTACCAAGGACTTGTCCATTTCGTTTTTAAAAACTTGCTTGTCATTTTGGTATTCATGAGTTCTGTGATTAGTGGTCATCATTCCGTCTTTCAAGGGCTCCTCTCAGCCTGTTGCTGCCACTCCAGCTTTGAGAGTTGTTATTTAGGTGAAGTTTGTGCTATTCTACTTTGGCGTCTTTGGCCACAGTTATTTCCAGCCCTTTATTGGCTAATATGTCACCTGTCATGCTACTTATCTCCTATGTCCAGAAGGAGATCATCAACTGTCACAGATTTTGCCTTCCTAGTTTTCCGAGCCTTTGATCTTGTTGTATTTTTTATTATCTTTCTTATTCCTGTCCATCTTATGTAACTGTGTTTTTCTAATTGTTAAAGAAAAGGAAATATCCTCTGAATATCATATGGACTGATTTTACCCTCTGAAGTCTGTCGTCTGCCTGAATGAATGACTGGAGGTCATGATAAATACAATAATCTATGCATGCAACTAGATAGCTCTTTGTTTGCCTCGCATGTGCTGGGTACTGGACTAAGTATACAAAATGAAACAAAGGGAACCTTGTCTATCTCTTATCTACTCAGGAAGATATGGATAAATATAGAAATGTGTGCTAATAGGATTTTAACTAAGAAGGATGGAGAGATGGCCCAGCAGTGTGTGCTGTTCTTGCAGAGGACCCACAAGATCAGTTCCCAGCACCTATATTGGGCAGCTCACAACTACTGGTAATTATAACTCTTGTCTTTTCCAACACATCTGGGTACTGAGGCCACTTGAACTCAGGTGTACATATTTCCACATGGACACACATATAATTTAAAATAATTTTTAAAATCTTAAAAAGGATATTTAATGAGTGCTATGATACTCCTGTCCCTAGTACCACAGAGAAGCAGTATAAGACTTGTAGATGCTGGTGGTGATAACAAGGGTGTCTTCTCAGGATGAGGTGCTGGGAGAGTAACTGAAAAATATGAGTGCCCTTTATAAGAAGTGAAAGAATGTCTTCCACAGCAGAAGAAACAGCATATGTAGAGGCATGGAGGCATGAAAGAATAGGGTTTCTTCAAATTGATGGGTAGGGTAAGATAGTGGGCAATGGATTGATATCTTATGGGACTTCTACCCTTGCTTGAAGATGTTAAGACCCTCAGCATGGCAGGATTTGCTTCAATGCCTTTAAGATATGAACTAATTACTGCTTATGCCAATCCGCAAATAGAATGGAAGGTCACAAGGGCCACTGGGACTGTTTGAAGCTTCTGTGTAAATGAGTGTTTGTCTGTGTCCTGACACCATTTCTTTTCCATAATCACATGCAATACCCACTTTCTTTTCTATAAATGTCTATTGTGATGTGTGAAGATAAAGTGTGATCTCAAACATTACAGGACATGGTTTATGCAGCCCATAGGAATGTTAGCTGTTATCATTTTTAAGTGTGGCTTGGAACCTGGTGAACAGGATCACTCACTTCCCAACCTTCTTCCAACAATGCACTCCCACCCCCTAGGTTCCCAGAAATACTATTTCAGCTATTGTCCCTTCCAGGAACAGCCCTAGAGAGCCATAAGGACAAGGGAGCAGTGATGACCACATTGTGATGTGATAATGGCAAGTAATGGTTTTTAGAAGCTTTCTGGGTCTGCACTGTTCCTCTCTACAGTTTGGCATCTGGAAGATGATTGGAAACCCTCAGAAGTAAGGTTAACCCTCAAGTTTCCTTCATCCTTCTAAGGAATCAGTCGATATTAGAGCTTGAAGGAACAATAAAGATCTTATTCTAATATCCTCAATTTATAGATAAGAACCAAGACTCAGAGATGTGTGGTGAATTTTCTTGATTTTGTAGCATGTTAGTGACACAGCTGAGAGCAGAAATCAGGCCCTATTCCATCTCCACTGGCTACCCCTGCCANNNNCCAAGTGTGCGTCCCCATGACTTTCACTATTCTGTGCCAGCTCTTCTATTTCAGAGTTTTCAACAGTGTTGCTTATTAAGGCAGCCTAGGTGTTGTCAGCTGAGTGGGAAAAACCACTCATCAAGAGTGCAGTTTAGGTCATCTGACACCAGAGGCCCTCATCAGCAATGACATGCTTTACCCAAGTAACCTGGGACAGTTGAATTTGGGAGTCAGTCTCTTAAAGTGACAGCTTGATGTAGACAAACAAGAATAATTAAGTGACATATTAGTTATTTCTTATTTTAAGGGTGCTACTTGATCACCAGATTTAGGCTGGCCTGATTTTAGTTCTAGTTCTGCCACCTGTGAGCCATGCAAGCTCTGCCATATGCAACTTGACCTCTTTGAACCTCAATTGGTAGATTGCAGAGATTGGCAAGTATAAAGAAAATAATGCAGGTAAAACTCATCATATGCTGGTTTTCTACCAAATACTTGTTATTGTTATAGCTTTCCTTTCCTTTGAGCTTAGATGCCTGCATATGAAAGACCATGTATGCTAAAGACAGTGCCCTAGAATAATTCCAGTAATTATTGCCAAAATTAAATTTGGGAAGTGCCTTTTTTCTCAACTACCCTTGGGAATCACACAGCCTTTTTCTAAGCAAGGTACAAGGCAGTTAGACCCTGAAAGTTGTCTTAGCTGTCTTAGCTGGAACCACAGACTTGCCTGAAGTCTTCAGTTACACATGGCTGGTGACTTAAAAAAAAAAAACTGTTCTCATATGATTGATTTATCATGAACTGAAGGACGTGTGGCCATAGGAAAATTAAAAGTACAAATTATTTTGGTGATAATTCAGGAAAAATCCATGACTAATGTTCCTACAATATTTTGCAACTTTTAAAGAATATTTTCTCTGTGTTATTTATTTTTCCATCAAACTTTCAAAAATGAGTTAATTTCTGTTTCATATAGGGGGACTCCAGAAATCATGAGCTTTCAAGTGAGAAGGGCTTTGGACCAGATCCCAGATACACCACTGACTACTGGCTGTATAAAATGAATAAGCTACCAGCCATCTCTGAGATTTGGTTTCTTCATTTGTAATAATACTCGAAGGGCTGTAATGGACAAGGATGATATATGCAAAATGTGTGACTTCAGGAAAGAACTCAAAAGAAGGACCTAATTAGCCAACACAGCATTCAATAGCATATATAAAGATATGATACAATTAGAGCTATCCCTGGACTGCTGTCAGGTCCAATCCAGCCAAGATCCAACCCCTAAAGGGCTGTGATAATTATATTCAGAGAAGGAACACTACAGGAAGTGGGCTCATGGTATGCAAGATAAGGTTATATTAATGACTGAATAATCTTTCATTTCCTCCTTAGTTCACTGATTCAGTGTGGTGTACACTGTTAGATTCTGGGAACAAACGAACCAAAGGTCACAGAGTTCCTAACTTCTGACAGCTAACATCTATAATATTGGAGCATTAGAGATCTCTACAGTGCCTCTGTGGTAAATATTATAAAAATAGGCTGATGAGACTTTTAGGAATGTATGTTTATGTGATTGATAAATGTCTGAAGAAGTTCTGCTTAAACTTTGCTGGGATTCTTTCAGACTATGAATGGGGTCAAAAAAAGTCTTTAAACAGAGGAATTAGCAGCTAGAGAGAGAGAGAGAGATCATGGAAAGGAGGCCAGTATGCCTAAAAATATATATAATATATACATACACATATATATTATATACACATATATTATTATTGTTATTACTGCATATAAAATAAAGTTATACCACTTGCATTGCCCTAAGACTCTGACCTAACAAACTCCCCGTACCAGCCATAAGAAACTTCCTTTCTAGTTGTTGGTCTGGTTAGTCCAAGTGACTCCCAAACAATCTAGGGTGTTGCTGTTGCCATTGGTTACCTCTCAGAGGTTGAAGGCAAGTCCCTTTTGCTGAAGACACCGACACTAACTATACAAGACTCAGGTTTTTTAAGCTGAATCTAGACTGAAAGCCTCTTTCCTACCATCTAGCTTCCATAGTACCAGAAAAATACTATGCAAGCTGAGAGAAGGAAGCAATAAATAGTTCTATCCAGCTGTGACACTTAGGAACCCCACACTGATCAGCATGGCAAGATGTCCTTAAAGGTACAATGGTTACTCTCTAGTTAGACTTCAGGCCCACTTGAGAGGAAGAAAATCATGTCTCGTATTGTAAACTTAGCCAAATCCTCAGGGCGTGTGAGGTCAAGAATCTTAGAAGAGAATCCACAGATAAGTTTAACTATCACTTATCATCAAAGAAGCCTCTCTTTAGAGCAAATGGAGACCATTATAGAAAACCACAATAGTACATAGTGTAGCCATCAGGAGAGCCTAGCCCCAGTGGATATATCTACCACACAACTCCTGTACCTGAGGTTCAGGGTACATCATGGAAGATGAGGCAGAAAAATTGTAAGAAAAATTGACCAGAGACAGTTTGCTGTGAGACTGGCTTCTTAAATAAAAACTGAACAATGACAATTTTAGTAGACATTCTAATTCAGAAGGCAGAAAATCTCATGGAATACCAACCCTAGACAAAGAACCACATGCAACAAATGACTGCCCAGAGAGGGAGAATTAGCCTCTCTCAGGGATGAGCCCCAAAACTGGTTTTCTAATACTAAGTGGTCAACCCTAAAATCATAACACATAACAAAATGAACCCAGTAGGTTGTATTTCTGTGAAATGCATTTATATGTTGCAGTTATAATCAAATAACAAAGAAGGGCATGGATTTGAGAGGGAGATGGGGCTAGAGGGACATGGAAGGGGTGATAGGGCTGTTTTTATTAGGCATACATGTATAGCCACATCCTTTCATTTAAAATACAGGAAATGGAAAAATGGACTTCTCTATGGTCCATATGTATGTAAACTTAGTAGTTGCTTAGCTTGACTAGAGTGGTTCCTAAGGATGAATAAACCAAGGATCAATCACTTCTGGGTACCTTGTTAATACTAATTTACTGCTCTCCCTAACCAGTCCTGGGAGGTAATAGTGTATCTTTTGCATAGGGAGTGCAATGATCAAGGTCATAGGGTTAAAGAACCATAGATGAGTCTATTCTGGAGTCTCCTGGGCCTGAGTCAATGCTCAGCTCAAAGTCAGTAAGAACCCTGATCACATTTTGAAGTCCTGTGCACCATTCTGAGCCTCATATCTATAAAGGCCACAGGGGTGGGGTAGGAAGTGTTATATTTACAGGAGCAGGCCCTGGATGTAGTAGTCAGTTCGAGAAACACTTGAACAGTCTAGGTTTCTCTTATCTCCTGAAATTTCCTTTCCCAGTCAAACATGTTAATCATGCAACAAGATGCTAATCCCAGTCTGCCTGACACCGGAGCTGATTGGCAGGCACTGCTCACCTTCACTCATACTTTCTTTCTCAGCAGAAGCTGAGGAGATGGCTGCACATGTCTTAATCGAATTAAAGTAGATGATTCAGCTTGTTTGCCTCTTTCCTAAAGGTCATTGGCAAAGGACTTGCACTTAGAGCCTATGCACAGCAGACCCCATGTCATCATTGTCATCCATTTAGAAGTGGCTTAATCCAGTGTTCTTGGGAGGCTTCCCTTGTGCGTGATTAGCTTTCAGCATTACATGTGACCCACCACCACTCTTCTGCCTCACTGTTCTTGGTCACAAAGAGGGTAAGTGGCGATCTTGGTTTCTGAGGTGACTCCACGGTTCTTCTGTGGTTTTCCTCACCCCAGTTCTGTAAGTTCTGACTTGTACGTACCCATGACCTTTTCAGTTTCTCAGCACAGATCAACCTTTCTGAGAATCCGCATCAGAGGGCTGCTGTGGTGGAGCAGCCAGGTCACTGGTTGACTAATGGCATTCTCCAAGGCCTGCTGGCAGGCACTGCCTTGCCTTGAACCCTATTGATTCCAGAAGTTTCCTTGCCTTTCAGACAGCTTCTGCAGGTCCTGGGAGGTAATGAGTCACAGACCCACCTTCCCTGTGCCCCTTCTCTGTTTGTGGTGAGCAGAATGAAGATGATCTCTTTGTGGCATCTTAAAACTTAGAAAAGCATTAAAATTCTGTTAAATTTTCATATCGTCTTAGCTTTTGAAATGTACGGGGTATTGAGGGGGCAAGCAAAATTCCCCTATCAGTGTTCTTTCTCACTGTTCTTACTTCAGAGGCTACTTAAGGGACAGGGTAATGATTGTACAGGGTTTATTAATACTTCATGCTCTGCTCCCCTCCTCCCACTGTGCTTTATCAAGGTCTTTGTAACTTGGCTTTAAACTAAAGCAAAGCAGCTGCCAGGGGGTTGTTAAAAGGCAGAATCTCTGAGGCGTCTTGCTTGTTCTGATACGGGCACCATACACAAAGGTTTGTTGTTGACTCTTTCTACAGGCGAAAACAGCATTTGGTTCTCAGAAGTACTTTGAGGTAAAGGTTGTAGAGCCAGACTGATGTGAGTTTGCTCCCTGACCCTGCCATGTATATCAAACAAGTTACATAACTTGTGAGGGCTCCCAAGAAGTGCAGTGTATCTACCTGGTAACTTCAGTGACATCACATAAAGCCTTCCTTTTCAAATCCAACCAGAATGTGCTTGCATGGTTTATCCCTTCCTCTCCACCATCCTATAGCTCACACATCCAACCTAAACTCATAGATTCTTTTTCTTCTACCGTTGTTGTTACATATACATATGAACAAATCAACATATAGATATAAGCTGCTGAGTGTTTCAGTTTTGCCTTCATATAAATATATGTATATTTCTAGGGCTGACCACTCAGTATTGGATAACCAGGGGACTAATCCCCAGGAAAGACCAACTCTCCCTCTCTCAGCAGTTTTTAATTGCCTGAGGCTCTTCATCTAGCAGTGGACCCCGTGAGATTTCTCCCATCTGCATTACGATGCCAACTGTTGTTCAGATCGCTCACATCTTGTCTAGGCAGCCGTGTTGTTGAGATTTCATGGGTAGAGTTTCCTCTATAATAGCAAGCGGGAACAGTCTGACAGCAGACATGCTGGTTCTCTGGCTCTTAGACTCTCTCCTGAGATAAGAGTAGTTCTTTTGTAGGTTTATCAACTGGAGATAGGCACCCCACAGGCAGTTGTTCCCTGCATTTTAACAATCGTGGCTTTTTATAATGGTCTCCTGCTGTTGCTGAAAGAAGTTTCTTTGATGATGGGTGAGATTTATATTTATCTGTGGGCCCACAGCTAAGTATTTAGAATATAGCTAGGAATTAAACTGGTTTAGCAAATTGGAGCTTTCTAAGATCCATGGCCTCACAAGCCATGTGTAGTTGGCTAGGTTTACAGTACTAAGCATGATTTTCCTCCTGCTAAGCAGACCTTGGGTCCAATTACATAGCTCTTAGTTGCCACCAAAATGGAAACGCCACTGTCGCACTTGGATGGATGTCTTGCCCGGCAGGTCATTGGTGTGGTTTATAGGCGTCATAGCTGGGTCAGACTGTTGACTTCTTTCCTCTCAGCAGCTTGCCTATCACCTTCTGGTCCCGTGACAGCTAGTCCTCAGGGAAGAGGCTATGTAAAGCCCTCTTAGTGTGGGCTTGATGGAATAGATATTGTCTGGTATGAGAACCCAATCAGCCATTAATTTCTCTCAGTTTGTGTTAATCGTCACTTTCATTTTCTCTGTTTTATAGTTATCATATTGAGCAATTTTCAAAATGCCCCTTAACTCCTTTGGTTCATTCTGCAAAGCAAATTGGAGACTCATTTGTAATGGGCTTGTGGACACTAATAAATTCATCTCACTTAATTATGTGTCTATCTTTGGATTCATTTACTCTTTAATCTATATTATCTTATATTCTCTTTGCCTTCTTGTTACAAGCCGCCTAAAGCATCCTCTACAGCAGGGAGCACCTAGAAAACAGTTCAGGACAAATGGATACTCAGGCGCTATCTGGTCAGTGACTGAAACAATAGTAGGGAATAGCCACACAAGCAACTGCTCTAGAGGAGAAGGAAGACAAGTGAAGGGGGACAATGATGAGTCTGGACCTTACCCAGAATGCACTGTTGGCCTGTGCTGGAGAAACAGGTAAGGATGGAGTCAGCAGTGTGGCTGCTATTGGATGCTGTGGATATGTGTAATCGTATTTTGAGAGGGGAGAGAAGTGGATGTGAGAAAGTCTGAAGCATTCCAGTCCGTGGAAGACAGGGCTGGGGGTGCCTGCAGTGATCTTTAAAGGTCGTAGATATAGTCAGACCAGGAATGTTTACCATAGGAAGGAAGGAGCGCCACAGCTGTACGAGGAGGGAGGAAAGGACTGAAAACTGCCCATTTTCACAATGACTTGGGGGCAGTACTAATCTGTATATGCTCCAGAACACTGTAGACTAGGATATGGACGAAGACCAGGGAGTCCCCCAGTGTTAGAGGCAATCTGCTGGTGTCTGATGTTAGTCCCCTTGCTGTGTTCTCACATAGTAAAAAGCAGAAGGGCGAGAGAGAGCAAAACCCACTAATGTCAACTGTTTCCATGTGAGCATTAATGCAAGCGTGAAGGTACAGGCTCACAACCTCACCGTCTCCCAAGAGGTCCACCTCCCTTCACTTTCTCTGGAGATTACTTTGCAGCATATCAGCCTTAGTGAGCATGTTCAGGCTATGGCAGAAACATCAGTGAAAGCTACTTTATTATAGTAGCAGGGCAGGAGGTAAGAGCTGAGGAGAGAATGGTATTTGTGACAACAGCCACAACTAATATTTAATGAATATTCACTAGATGCCATGCCAAGAATTTAGTATGAATTATCACCTCACAACAACCTAATGAGACCGTACCCCCCTTTGCCTTTTACAAAAAAGAAACTTGAGGCATGAAGAATTTAAGCACCTCAAACCACACAATTGCTGTGGACTGAGTCAATATTCCATCCAAGATGGTCAGATTAGACACTATTTTGGAGCAAGAATGTTTACACAAACTTAAGAAACTTTGCTGTGAAGAAAGGAAACAGAAATGGGATGGTCACTAAAGGAGGGTGGCTGCTCACAATAGAAGGGGTCACCCACTGCTTGTTTGGCTGACGGAAGGGAATTGCTTGATATTATTTGATTGCTGATGGGAAGCATTTAGCAGTGCCACTGGAATGTGGACACCAGAGAGAGAAGGGACAGTCAGAATTGCAAGGACTCAGAGGATAAAGGAATTATTCTCAGAGTACAGACCCCATAGTCAGTTAATGAAGAAAGCAGACGTGGTGTGAAGCTGGGAAGCAGGGAGTAACTTCCCTTCACAGAGTTTCTGTTTGTCTGGAATGAGAGTAAGGCAGTCATCTGAGCAGCCAATAGAGAAGCAGAGGCATCGGGGGTTGAGAAATGGAGAAGGCTTAAATGGAAGTTTAGATACCCAAGGAGCAAGGAGATTAAGAGAACATGGAGACTGCCGGGTGTTGAAAGTCTGGCAGGAGGGCCATTCCGTTTGAATCTACCTGGAGTCATGAATTTTCTCCAGCATTCTGATTGAAAGCAGATAGGAAAAAGTAGTTCATTGTTGTGCTTTGTTCTGTTTGGTTAATCAGTGGGAGCAGTGACTTCCCAGCCTGTTCTGCAAGCTCTTGCTACCTCTTTTCTCTTCAGTCACTGTAAATCTCATCCGTTATGAGATGCTGTTACTGTGGGCTATACTCCATGAACACTGACCTCCTGCAGATGAGGTCAAATCTGTTGTACCCCGGTTTCCCACTCTGTCTACTCAACAGCTTCTAGAGCTAGTTTTCTTGTGGGAACTTGCTGCCTACAATCTGTTCTGTACAGAAGAGCTAGTGCACCTTTGATAACGACTTCCTAGCATAGCGTCCTCAAGTCTGTCTATTGATCCTAGGGAGTTTGGAGGTCGTGGGGTGGGCCCACCACAGTGTCACCATTGTCCTCTTCATTCTGTCTTCCAGTCACTGTTCTCTGTACTCCCTGACTTCCCCTGTGTTTACCACAGCCCCCCCTCCCCCCAGCTTATGGCTCTGTTGCTTTGCTTCTGTGTTGAGTCCACGCTTTTAGCCATAGGACAAGGGCAAGGCCATAGTGTGTATGTTAACAGAGCTTGCTTTCCTTCTCAGGAGCTCACCTCTGATAACCTCACCTCATCTTATGTCTCATGACCACAAATACATTTCCTGAATACCCCTGTCTCAAGTTAAACCTGAGATAATGTAAGGCTTTCTGGGGTCACTTTGTAGTCTCCAAATGTACTACTGAGAGTTCTGCCATTTAAAGACAGGGAGAGCACGAAGGATTCTAGGTGGGCAAATTAGGGACTCTTGGAGTGGACCAGCCTGTTTGCTTCAGTATGCTGCTGTCCAGTGAGCTGTCAATGTGGCAGGCTCTCGGCACAGAGTCCCCAGGACAGATTTTTACAGGCTTGGTTCAAATTATACTCCCCAGTGTGCAATGTCAACACTTTGACTTTGAATTTATACAGCTAACAGACTAAAACAGAAGTGAGCAAGGTTCTCACTTGGTGATACAGAGACTTTCTAAGGGGTTTACTGCCCATTTACATTTCAGCCTTGGGAGTATGAAGAAACACATGTGTTCCCATGGGAACACATGTGCTGGGATCTGTTTCATGGAGAATATCATAAAGATTGATAGGAAAAAATCCATTTTATAGGCTCCTATTTCCTGATGTATATTCTAGCTCAGGACTTTGCTAACTACTTGTTGGCCAGGATGGTTGATTTATTTCCCTTACTATCACCACCCCACTGTGTACATACAGGAAAAATGTTGACTTCCATAGCCAGATGCTGAACAAGGTGTACACGCTTGTGGATACACGACACTATTCAGAGAATTCAGGCCCAAGGATTACAGAGCTCCAAACAAATGTGTTTGTCACACTGATTACTGTGTTTACGGAGATCCTTTTCTCACCAGCTGAGGCCTCTTCTGGTGGTTTAGGTCTCCCGGGAATCATTTTTCAAAACAACTTGATGTTAGAGCTTCCTGTGGGCTTGCTAGCCACTTGTCTAAGTGGAGGCTGTAGCCTCCATGTTCCAGAGCTCTTACCACAGACACACAAACGTGAGTGACGGACAAATGTTCTCACACTCAAGTGTGTTAGTTTGACTGGTTGTTTGAGACAGAGTCTTGCTACGCAGCCCTGGCTGGCCTTGAACTTGTAGGGCTCTCCCTGTCTTTGCTTCTCTGGTACCAGAGTTAGAGACATGAAGTGTCATACCTGGTTTCCAGCAGGTTCTTCCTTTATAAAAAGCCTTGCTTACTTCAGGTGCTGGTTATAGTTTTATTCCTTGTATATAATATACAGATTATACATATATGCATATTATAATATTTGTATATTAAATGTCTGTTAGATACAGCATCTATTTATTTTAAGTACCAGGAAATGATGTTAATTTTTTCATCTTTCAGATAAAGAAATTGAAGCTCAATTAAGGTGAAACATCACAAAGTCAAAACGTGCTAAATTTGGCATATTTAATTACCTGAAAATTATAAAAATTATTCTAGGAAAACAACTAAATTTCCTTTGGGGACCTCTATTTCTTCCTCTATAAACTGCAGGGACTTGATTTTCTCATCAGTTCTTAAATTAGGGCCGATGTAAGAATCCCCCAGTGAACATTGTAAAACTCCTTGCTATCCCTCTCCTGCTCAAAGTTTCTGGATCAGGAGTTCCATGTGGGACCAGAGAAATGACATTTCCAGCAAGTCCCCAGGTAACACCTGTAAACACATCTGGCGATGCCCAGTTCTCAGATTCCTTCCAGCTGTTCTCCACAGCAGCAGCAGCAGCAGCAGCAACAGCAGTACTTCCTCAGTCTCTTGCACCAAGGGATCAAAAATCCTTCAGAGAATGATGTTACAACAAATCTGGCCTGGCCCGATTTGACAGTTCAGGGAAACTCCACATGGATGCTGATGAAAATATTCCTTCTGCAACAGTTTTCTGGTTGTTTCAGTCAGTATTTGTTGGGCGTAGCATGTGAGAGCATCACAGATCTTCAGCATCTTCACGGTGGCTGCACACTTGGTTCCTGTTATGTGCTCATAGACTGGAGAAAGTCTGTAGTGTTGCTGTCGAAGGAGACTCAGGAAAACAAGCGTCTAAGATGTGTTTGTTTTTCCACTGTGGTCTTCAGTCATAGAGTTGTTTTATTTTGACTTTTATTCTTTGCTTTTTGAATTATGTTTTGCTGTTTAGAGCCATTAAGTGGCATTTCAGGTAACTTTGTCGGTCTAAAGATGGCCTTTCTGTTGTAGGTGAAACCTTGGCTTTTTCTCAAATTTACATTTCATTTTTAGCATGTGAAGAAAGTTTAAATCAAATGCAGGAGCAGACACTCTCATCTAAACCAATTTCCTCACTGGTATTCCAATTTCCATGAAATTAGAAGTCCTAAGGTGATGAATTCAAATAGTCACCTCTATCCTGAGCTTTGACCCCAGCAATTAGGCTCCTTTAAAGAAAGAAAGAGGCAGTGTTCTTAGTGTTTGCTATAAAAAGACAATGGAAGGAAATAACATAGTGAGAAGACTAACATTGCTTTTTAAAATTTTAATTCAAAAAGTTCTCAAGATTTTCATACAGGAGTTTATATTTATACAGTTTCTACTGTTTCCCCTCCTCCTGCATCTTCCATGCCCACAACTCCTTCCCAAATTCATGACCTCTTCTTTTTTAGTTACCAGTGTTTTGTTACACACACACACACACACACACACACCCCTCACGGACACACACACACACACCCTACTGAATCCCTTTAGTGATGCTCATACATACTTGTGTTTAGATTTTATCACTTGGAATTAGGTAACACATCAGGGGTCTTGTCCCTATGAATGACTGCTTAGCCATCTCTGAGCAACCATCCATTGCCTGTAGCTCTCCATCTAGGAAGGAGCCCCGTTGAGACTTCTTCCATCCACTTCGGCATGTCTAGCAGTGTTGTTCTTATACAGGTCTTATTGAGATGACTGTATTCTTGATATTTTATGGGTGTACTTTCCTGTCATAAATAAAAAACACTGTCTCACAGAAAACATCCTGGTCCTCTAGCTCTTAGATACTTTTTCTGCCTCCTCTTAAGTGATATTCCCCGAGTCTTACGTATTGGGGTTATATTGTAGATGTATCAGTTGGGGCTGAGCATTGCATGAGTTTTTGGATGAGTTACATGTTTCTGTGATAGTCTTCATCTGCTAAAAAAGTGCCTCTGTTGAGGAGGTGGATCTACACTTCTTTGTGGCAATGCACTTTGAAACTGTAGTGATTTAAGATCCTTGAGTGTTCCTTATGTCCAGGCACCACTGTCCAACATTTCACACAAGTTAATGAGTTATCAGATTAATGCCCTAGTGAACAAAGAGATGTGGGTGTTATTAATTTTTCTGCTTTGTGTTTGAAAACCGAGGTAAACAACTGAGCCAGATTCTCAGAGTTACTTGATGGAGGACAGGCCTGCCTGCTCAGAAAAGCTCATGACTGTTATTAGCAAATGCATCTCCACTCATTGCAGCCCTTGCATTTTTCATGGGATGTTCTGACTCATTTGGCTTACTGGTTTCCTGACTCATCACACTGAGTGGGGTCAAATTCAGTGTGTCTTGAGTACTCTTTTCCTGGGTGCTTTTCCTGCTCTCCTTTCCAGAATGTTCTACCTGAAACATCTTTCCATAGGCCTAATGGGATATACCTTATCAAGAATATTCATTACTTCAGAATCTTGTCAAAGTCTAATAAGCATGGATGCAGTCAGTGGTTTCATGTTATTTAAAAGGGACTTTCCATCATAAAAATGGCTTTTTATGAGTCTCATATATCCTTTTGATGAGAAAATGTATTGGTAAATAATAGCTGGACAAAAAGGTCTCTATCATCTGCATTATTTTTAAAATGTTTAGAAATAAAACTCACTTAAATTATTGATAACTCATAGTTAATATAAAGTAAATAACATGTTTGCAGACAAAATTTGCCATGATAGTTATGGGTATATGGAGCTTTATTTTGTCAAAACCTGTACAAAGTGTCCTGTGACCCTATTGGTATGGAGGCTCGGCTCTTTTTTGTTTCCTTGGCAAAACGATCTTCTACTCTTCAAAGAGTTGGTGGTTTGTTTTTTTTCAAGCTCCTTAAAATGGTTCAAAAGTCTTGGCAAGCAAACACCTTTTAAAAAAAATCAATTTTCCAATAATTTAGAGTGAATCAGACCCGTATAGCTGCATTTCCCTTCAGGGGGCTATGCTTTCAAAATGATTAAAGTGAGACAGCTGTATAGATCCTGAGGAAATGTGCTTGGAAGTGTTCTGTGATTTGTTATGGACCCCAAAGCTTTGATAAAATGAAACAGAATTCAAAGCAGCATCCCAGCTTTGCCACAGGGATGACAGTGATGTGTGTGGAGTTACTGAATACCCATGCAAGCTACACTGGCATCTCCTTTTCTACCCGAACTCAGACTGTTAGCTGGGCACAGGGTGCTTCTACTGGGTACAGGTTTAAGGCCTGTATTCTTTTGCTTCCTCTACATCTAAGTTTTGGTCAGTGAGATATACGCAGGCAGGTCCCATAGGATTCCTAATGAAGAGGTGTGATGGCTTTCCTTTCTCCCATAGTCCTGAGTTAGGTGGCTGAAGATACAACAGCTGCTTGGAGTCAGGAGACCCCAGGAGAGATGAAATGCTGAGGTTCATGGAAGTCATCATACTGTGCTTAAATTCTGCATCTGGACTTTTGCAAAAATTTATTTCTATAGTTTATTTCTTTTTTAAGGCACAATTTTGTGAGTTTGTAGCTGCTTTTTATCTTAATAATTAATAAAAATTGTGGTTTATAGGTTTGGGGAAAACAAGTAAATGAGCACTTAAATACTTATACCTCAGAAAGATTGGAGCAGTAAAGGTACATGTAGCTCACATGGCACCATTATCCCCATTTTACAGATTGTTTAACAGATGCACTGAGTTACATCAGTTGACAAGATTTGCATATCCAAGAGTTGGAGCAAGTCAATTTAGCTCTCTCTCTCTCTCTCTCTCTCTCTCTCTCTCTCTCTCTCT
>LOEQ01000022.1:493259-515345 GCA_001685075.1 Bramus lutescens | reverse complement strand
AGCTCTGACTATCCTAGAACTTGCTTTGTAGATCAGGTTGGCTTCAAACTCAAAAATCTGCCTACTTCTGCCTCCTGATTAAAGGCATGTGCCACCACTACCTAGTCTAGGTTTTTAATTTTATTCAATTGCCTTAGGAAAACATCTTGACATTTTAAAGGGAGATGCTCTTAATCGCTAGCTTTTCTTCACGTACATATGCATACTTATCTCTAAGCTTTATCACTAAGTACACAAGTGACTTCTGCCTCAGAGTTTTTGCTTTAAAGAGACTGTGGTAATACTTGACATTCTTGTTAGTTACCATTGCCTAGCACTATGCTAAGTGCGCAGCTGTGTTCATAGTACCCTTGTCCAGAAGGAGGCCATGCTTGGCGAGACAGGACCTGACACTTATCAAAAGGCAAGGCACAGTGAGAGGAAATAGAGAACAATCATGTTACCATGTCCAGAAAAGTAATGGAACTGGGCATTTGGCTAGGAATCAACAAAACTTCTGGAAATGTAGTGATGATCCGTGATCAGCTACATGGTAAGCAGAAAAAAAAATATTGTGAGTCAAAAGAGGAGGTGCTTGTGGGTCTGAAGGACCATGGGAGACATTGGGTGTTGTTTCAGCATGGTTGAGTTGGTGTATGAACAAGCCTTGAAGGTCTATAAGATTTGTATAGTTGATGTGCAGCTTTGGCTCCCTGCCTTGCTCTTTCTCTACCCGAGGATCGGTTCATAAAACACAGGGCAAGCTTCCATACCCAAGCTCACACACAGACATCACTCTGCTAGCCCCTCCCCCAGTCTCTCTTCCTAGCCAAGTTGCTTGTCCTTCTGCATGTGAGCGAAATGACCCTACATAGTGAGTAGATTCTTTGGTGTTATCTGTATCTCACTCATCTCCAGTCCCATCCATTTAGGGGTTTGATTCTCTGGTCAGTGCATATTGTGAAAATTCTACTAGCCAGAACTCTCCTTGAAAATATCTTTGGGAACCAGAGCCATAGTGGAAACTGATAAGCTGTCTCTGTTAAATTCAGCATAGGCAGTCATTTTAACACGACATAAATGGTGTGTGTGTGTGTGTGTGTGTGTGTATACGTATACATACTTTTTAAATAGCTAGCCTGTTTTTGAGTCTAGGTTCAGTGAAACAAATCTAGGCCTAATATAGTGTTTTAGTTTATGTACACAAGAAGTGTCATGAATGTGGCCCACAATATGAACAGCACTCTTTGAGGTCGATCACTCACGCAGAACTGTATGCCATGGACCTATTATGAATAGGTAGCAAGAGGAAAAAAATAATGTGCTTGAAACTGAAGCTTACAGGAGATTTGCATCTCATTCCAGGACTGAGCCTGAAGGATGTTGCAATCATGTATGTTATTCATATTTATTTTGCTCAGCAACTCCACCCTTATTTCTTTAATGCCATGTATCACTGGTTTGGGATCGTGCATCTGTGTAAACTACAGCTCTACTTCACACCCTGCCCTTCATCACATTTGAGTTTTTCATTCATTATTTGCAAATACGAATTTGATGCTTCTTTTTAGATTGTTCATCCCAGTAGAGCAAGGGCTATGTCTCATCTTATGAACTGCTGAATCTCAACACCCGAACTGTGTTTGACACACAGTCTTTGCAAGATTTCCATGCAAACACAAATTTGGCTTTCCACTAGCCTGCTACGTTTGGGACATTACTAAACCTCTTTGATTTCAGTGGCTGCCTGCCAAGGCTTGTCTTGCAGCATGGTGGAGATGCAGCCTGCCTGCACTGGTTCTTACAGATGATACCCAAGCCAAAGCTGATCTTTATCCAGATACTTGATAGCTTAGGACTGTCGTGGCTAATTGCCAGCTCATGAAAGTTGCATTTCCAGAAGCACTAACCCTCAATGCCCTTTTCTCTGTTGGGGGTTCTATTGCAGCAACAGCAACAGCAGAAACTTTTAATTTTTTTTTCAAAAAAAAAAGTACAAAAGTAGGGGGCAGTGAGGTGTCTTTATGGGTTAAAGCCCTTGCTCTGCGTAAGCCTGATGACTTGTAAATTTGATCCAAAGAACTATATAAAGGTAGAAATAGAGAACTCGCTCCACAAAGCTGTTCTCTGATTTCTGCATACACCACATTCTGCATGCATGTGTGGCCCGGATCCTTGACATATAGTACATGGCAATAACAATACATTAACTTTAATTGAAAAGTATTTTAATGAAATCAGTATATTCTGATCATGCTTTCCCCTTCCCAGACTCTTCTCATTTCCCCATCTACCCAACTCCACACCATTCCTTGCTCTTTAAAAAACAAACAGAGAAAAGAACAAACAAAAGTCAAGAGGCACACACACCTCCCACGAAAATAAAAATGGAAACCAAAATATATAAACAAAAGAGCAATAAGACAAATATCTAAACCTAGCAATGTGAGACAAAAAGTGCAAAAATACCAAAAATTTGTGTGTGTGTGTGTGTGTGTGTGTGTGTGTGTGTGCTGGCCAACTAACTACGCCTAGGTATGGGGCCTACTCTCTTGTTAATGTATCCAGTGAGACTCCATTGGAGAAAATGCTTTTTCCTTTGACAGTGAATCTGAATTGCAGATATCTTCTTGGTGAGGGGTGAGAGACTGTATCTACTTGCTCACCTCACCACTGGAACCTTGTCTGGCTTGAATCAGTAGTCCCTGTGTGCACTGCCATAGTCTCTATGAGTTCATGTGCGTATCAGTCCGGTTGAGCCTGGAACATGGTGTTTCCTTGAAGTCATCCATTCCCTCTGGTTTTTACAGTCTTTCTGCCTCTTCTTTAGATCATGAACCTTGAGGGGAAGGGACTGATGAAGGCACCTCATTTAGGACTGAGTGTTTCAAAGTTCAATCTCTACATATTGTCTAGTTAGGGTCTCTGTGTTAGAAAATTCTCTGAAGATGGCTGAGTGACACACTGAGTATAATAGAATGTCATTGAGTTGTTTTGTTGCTACATTTGTTGATGGTAGTGCTGTGGGTTAATGCTCTTGTACCCTGTAAAGATTTGTCACTTGTATTGGTTTAATAAAATGTTGATTGGCCAATAGCCAGGTAGGAAGTTTAGGTGGGACAACCAAACTAGGAAAATTCTGGGAAGAAAAAGGCTCAGTCTACAGTCACCAGCCAGAAGAGGCAAGATGAAAATGCTACAGTGAGAAAAGGTACCAAGTCACATGGTTAAACATAGATAAGAATTATGGGCTAATTTAAGATGTAAGAGCTAACTAGAAATATGCCTGAGTCATTGGCTAAACAGTGTTGTAATTAATATAGTTTCTATGTGGTTATTTGGGTCAAGGTGGCTGGGGAACGTAAGCACAGTCTCCAGCTACATGGTAGAACAGTATCATTTGTTTTTATCTCTAGGGCCATGACATCGAATCTCAGGTTCTTGGCTACCTGAGCAGTGTCAGGCATGGGTTCTGTCCCATGGAATGAGCATTAAATACAGAGTGGTTGTTTACTGCTACAACTTTTGCCACTATTGTACTAGAATATCTCACAGACCTTTGTTGTAGGCAACAGAGGTTGTATCTGGGTTGGTGATTGCCTTTCTCCTCGGGTAGCATGCAGAGCACCTTCCAGTACCACGAATGCTATTCAGTAGGGGTTAAGACTGTAGTTAGATACCAGCTCAGCTTCTCCATGCTCAGTGGGTTGTGTAAGTGTTGTCTTCAGCAACAGGGCCTTACCATCAATTTCTGGAGAGCAACCAGTAGCCTTGGCAATAACCTTTTATGTTTCGGGTTTCCATTGTGAGCCCTTTGGCCAACAGCTCAGCAAGATGTACCCTATTACTAGTACTGGAGATTTCCCTTGGTGGTGTAAGATATGCAGCTGGGGCATTCTCTTCCCCATTATTTGGTGACTCTAAATCAATAAAACAAAAAAAAATTCAAAAGTTGAAAGGTAAGATCAGCCAAAGAAAATTCAAAAGATGGATTAAAGCAGAGAAAAACTATCACCACTCTAATATCCCCACATTTATTCACTTTTCTTTTTTCCATATCAGTTTGCTGAGTCAAAACCCTCTTTATATGCTGTCTTGTAGGCAGAAGTTTTAAAGTAGGATTGCTGAATTTTATATTTACATCTTTCCACTATGGTCTTATGAGTCTCATTTAATAGCATGCAATCTCATCAAATAGTCCTAACATATTTTTGGTGTTGTTTTGTGACAGCGTCTCTGTGTGGCTCTGACTGTCTTGGAACTGTCTGTAGACCAGGTGGGCCTTGAACTCACAGAGATCACCTGCCTCTGCCTACTAAGTGCTAGGATTAAAGACACAGGCCAGCATGCCTGGCAGCCTTGGGATATTTTAAGGACAGCAGGCTAAACCGTATATTCAATTATCTCTCTAGTATATAGCTGTTATTCTACAGGTACACATGAAGTCCTTGCATAGAGGTTATTTACTTATTCTCCTTCTCTGTAAACACAGATGGCTAGAGATGGAAATCCCAGGTAAAAATACACTTTCAAATAGTCTTTATTTCTGATTATACATAATATACACTTGTTATAAAATACTTAGAAAAAAAAACAAAGGCACTTCATGTAGCCTTCTCTCAAGAAATGTCCACATTTTTGTATATTTTCTTTCTGTATTTTTGATATATGTTCAAATATATAATATGTTATATAAATATATAATATATATTCATGTTATAAAACTCCTAATTTTTAATTTGTTACATAATGTACTGATTTAATTATCAACATTATTTCCACATTCATCTTTTCTCCTGGGCTTTTATTTCTATGTTTTATGTTTCTTTTTTAATTGAATTTTGTTTGTAATTATTTCTGTAAAAATTGAGGCTTTCTTAAGGTATTTGTCTATGTACCTTTGTCTATATTTAATGTGATACTTTAAAAATTTATTTTTATTTTAGGTGTATGAGTGTTTTATGTGTATGAATGTGTGTGCACTGTGAGCATGCCTAGTACCTGCTAGGCCAGATGAAGGCATCACATCCCCTGGCACTGACGTTCAGAATGATTGTGAGCTGCTTTGTGGCTGCTAGAGACTGAACCTAGGTCCTCTACAAAGCAACAAGTGCTCTTAACTGCTGGGCCATCTCTCCAGTTCCCCATGTGGTTTATTAAAATGAGTTCCAGGCATGGATTTCCTAAGTCAAAAGGTATAAATGTTTTTACGGATGTTGTATAGGGTCAAATTTCTCTCCCTCTATCTGCATCTGTTCCAGGCTTATAGAGTTATAATAGGCACTTCCTATCTCTGGAGTCAAGGACCAGCCATACCATTTTTCTGGGGCCTTAATCCTTCTAAGCTCTGCAATGGTAAGGAATGTTGGTGTATTTAGTATGATGAAGATAAATACAATATTTAAAAGCTCAGATTGTTGGAGAGCTTCCACTTCCCCACTTTCATTTGGACACAACTATTGTACATTCATTTGTGGGAGGTATTATCTGGTACTCGTGGCAATACATACATGTCTTAAGACCTTTTCCCTCCCCTTGTCATCCTGCTTTCTGTTTCTTGAGCTTTAAGTTAACTTTTTAACCTGTGTGCTTATTTAGATTCCTGCTCTGCATCTGATTCCCTCCAGATGGTCAAGTGTTGAGGACAGGGCACTAACAAACTGCTGAGGACTTCTCTGCAGAGATGGCACTCTATGGCCTTTGATCCTGCGGCTGATCCTGATCGCTTAGGATTAGGGACATCCACCAGCGTCTCTGGTTCTCTTCTCTTCATCTGAGTCCCAGGGAAAGCTCCCTGTCTTCTAGTATCCAGTTGCAGGGATATAAGCCCTACTGCTATAGCCAAGCGAAGAAACTTGGTCGTTGTATGTTGAGTTTGAAAAGTTGGCTTCATTCTCCTATTCCACTTCAATTTCCCTTCTCTCAATGCTTTCTATCCACTATCAAAAATCCTCTAATTTCTCCCTTTTTAAGTGATTAATCAGCAGACCTTTACTGGAAAAAGAACCAGGTTGAAGAAGTATCCAGCCATTATGGAGCCTATCTTTTCTATTAAGCAAGTTTGTTTTCCTGACTTCAGGCCCTTTTCACTCTAACTTCTAGCTGTATCATTACTACAAAAACCTAAGCTTCTCAGTGTTCTCCATGGCAAACTGAGTTTCACTTTAGTTTTCCCCACGGCCCACATGGGATTCAGCTGTTCAGCATCAGTTAATCGGCCATCACCATCATTCATCGCTGTGCTGCGCCAACTCGCAAGTGTTCTTGCTACTCTTAGTTGTTCCCAGACTTGATGGTTTGCATTTTGAGAAGAAATATCCCTTAGACTTCATACCCACTAAAATAGCTCCCGTCAAAAGTCAAGCAAAATAAAATCCAAAATAATGTGCTGGTGTGGAAGTAAGGACGTTTACTTTGTGCCAGACTCATGGAATCAAAAATGGTGTTGTTGTCATGGAAACTGTGAAGCAGCTCCTCAAAGAGAACAAAATAGAACACCACAGGGCCAAACCTGCGTTAAGTGGAACCTGAATGCAACGAAGCACTATTCACCTTTCAAAAGCGACGAGTTCTGTAATATACTCTAACTTGGATGGACCTTTATATGAAACAACGTTATATAAAATAATATATGTCAGACATAAAAGAAAAATAGGTGATTCGACCTAAAGGAAATACTACTGTTGTATCAGTGTATTCCCCCAAAACTCATGAGTTTCCATCATGGTCCCTAGTTTCCCTAAGGGAATGGTGTTTGGAGATGGGACCTTTGGGAAATAATGAGGATCTAATGAGGTCTTCCATTGTGAAGACAGTTTCAGCAGTGTGACGTATCAGCAGGAAAGAGTGTTCCTCACTGTGGTAAACATCAAGGATGAGAAATGCGAATCTGTCCGATATGTGTGAACCACTATAGCATAATGTGATGAGCGAGCCAGGGGAAAGACAGGCGGAGTAGGAGACCTAAGGATGTAAACCCATGTGAGCCACTGTGAAGGTCTGCAGAAGAGAAATGATGATCCCACTTTTAACATCCCGTTGACTTTCCCTTTGTAGACCCCAGAAATGCATGATTAACCGCTGTTGCTCACAGGGAAAATTAGTCTGGTGAAGAATGGAGAGCAGATGCCATCATTACAATAAGGCTACAGTATATTAGTGTGTGCACTTCAGAATCAACTGTCTTTAGGGCAGATGCCATCATTACAATAAAGAAGAAGATCAGTGTGCACTTTAGAACCAGATGTGACTTTAGGGGAAAGTAAATGTCCATGGTCAGGCAGTTGAGACTGAGGGATTCCTAGCCTTATTTTCTTGGCCTGTCATTGCATACCTGCATACTAAAGTCTCAGAGCTGCACTGTGCATTTGAAACTTAGTGACTTCATTCAGCGTGGCATTGTTCTGTTTCGTTTACACAAAGAGCTGCCTTCCACCAATGCATAAATGTATTTTTGAACTAGTTTGTAAAATGTCCTGGTATATATTTATGTGGTTATACATATCTCAGTGTGTGAGGCAGGTGGGCTATGTATGGTTAACCTTCCTGGGCATTGTGATCCCCACACTGCCTCCTAGTGGACATGGAAAAGATAGCCATGTAAAGGAGAAAGGAAGGATATTCAGAGAGAAAACAGCCTTGAGCCCAGATATGGAGAACCGCTAGGCCCATTCATCAAACCTAGGCAGGTGTGTTTGCAACTTTCAAGCAAGGAAGAGAAAGCGAAATTGTTGAAGTTCAGTTTTTCATCTTAGTCTTACCAATTTTTAAAAAGGACAGGAAGTAGGGTGTGACCCTTCAAGCTGAAAGTTTTCTAGGAGTTGCTGATTTGTGCTGTGAGGGGGCCTGGTCCCCTGCCTGGTCTGCTTGAATGGCTCAGCTGTCTGTCTGCACCTTTCTCCTCTGACTGTGTCACACTCCTAGGAGCCCTTTCCAGGAAGAGCAGGCAGAGCCCCACATGTGTGGTTCTTGCTCTGCTGTCCTGAAAGTTGGCTCCTTTGTACCCATGACTCCACTGACATGACATGGCTATTTTTGTCGTCTTATTGTTTCCTAATATTCCCCTACTGACACCCCACTTACCCTGCATTTTCTTCTAGAATCACTTAGATCTTACTTTTGCATAATTAGAGGCCTTCACATTTATCTGTGAAAAGGTGTGTTCATGCACAGCAGAACTCAGGGAACAGGAGCTCCTGGGACTCCAGGGGTGGGAGCCTAAGGGCCTGTGTGGGAAGAGAGCTTCACAGACTCCTTGGCACCCTCTCTTGTGCACCTTCCTATGACATGCAAGACAATAGATTTCACTAAGCTTAGCTTTGTATCACCGTCACTAGGTGACTAATGAAAGCACCTCCTCCTAGTCACAGTACCAAAGGTTTTCTTTCGATTATTTTTAATTTTCTAAAACGTATTGTTATTAATTGTTTTTAGACATAAAAGGGGAGAGACTGGAGAATTATTAGCATCAAGTCTCTCAGTTGGTCAGGGACAAGGCTGTCATTTACATGGAAGTTGTAGGTGCACAGCTCACACCTCCATACACAATTCCATCAAATATTCTAATTACTGAAGAGGATTTTCTGGGAATTTTTGCTTGTTTTGGCTGATGCATTTAGATTTCGTGGGATCTTTTTAAAGTTCAGATTGTGGAGGCCCCCTTCATGACTGCTGATAAGAAAGTAGAGGGGCGTTCCGGGGACTCCAGTTCTCCAAAACTTTGAGGGGACTTCAGGCTGGAGGCTGGTGACAGGGGCTCTAACTCAGGGTTTTGCTTCAGCGGTTAAAGGTGGGGACCAAGCAGGTATATTTCTTAAAGTTTTCTCAGGCATGGGAAGCATGGAGTTGTGGAGCTTGCTGTTGTAACACTGGCCTAATGGAACAGATAAAGAATGAGCAGCTAAAATAGTGAGAACCCAGGAGCTCTGGGAAAGTGAGTTTACTGCTCCCCATTTCCCTCCATTTCTGCCCTTCCTGCTTTCTGCCCCTGGTCCTTTCCTCCTCCTTTGCTTTTGAGGCTTGTTTTGTTGTTACCAAATAGTTTCGTTAGTCAATAGGGAGATAGATACATTGGAATAGAGCTTAGGTTTAATCATCTGGTATCAGTTCCCAGTTTTGCTACTTACCAAGCTGTAAGCTATTTCTCCAGATGAAGAGTTGAGCTTATAATAGCTGCTATTAAGGTATTAATAACCTGGGCTTCATTTACCTTCTGCCCCCTCTACGCACCCTATCATATCTAAAGAGTTCATGTTCATTCTTTTTTTTTAATATTTGTTTTATGGGTATGAGTGTTTTCCCTTCATGTGTGTCTGTGCACTGCATGCATGCCTGGTACCTGAAGCCAGAAAAAGGGTGTCAGATTCCCCCATCTGACTTATAACAGACACCTTGGGACCCCTATTTTCCTCTAAGGAGGGCAGAAAAAGACCATCCAGATTCCCATTGTTTGTCTTACAAGTGGTTCACTGAGCTGCTGGTTGTCACAAATAAATTAGAATTGAATGCATATTATCCAGACTGTAAAGCTCTGTCCTCCTGCACCCTGAACTCTGCCTATCCTTTATCTGGTCCTGAGTCAGCTCCCAGCCCTTCCTGCAGGGCTCTGTGCTAGTCAGAGCTCTAAATGTGCAGAAGCAAGAATGAGGGGTGTGTGGTCGGGAAGGAAGACAACTTACAATAAGGATTTATCTCCCACAATTTTGGAGGACAGCAAGGTCCCGGAGTTTCTGAGTTAGGACGAGCCCATGTCGAAAGGCCAGAGGATCAGGAGAACCCAGGCTGTAGCTCCAGGACAATATCAGAGACGTAGGAAGAATAGTGCTTCAAGTCCAGAGGCCTGAAAAATGCTAACCAGTTGGAAGGCCACCAGACAGAAACCATGTCTTCCTCTGGGAAGTGTAAACCTCCTCAGGTCTTCACTGATCAATTGGAAAAGGCTCATTTATACCTCAGGTGTGAGCATAAGACTCACCCCTAAATGCCTCAGAGAAATACTCAGAATATTGTTTGATCAAATATCTAGACACCATAGGGCCAACAATTTCTCAATTACTGCCTGTCAGGAGTCTGACAAATATGAATGATTCTCACTAGCCAGTCCCACAACTCTCTCACTTTGTTTTTTAGCCTTGTTTATTCCTTTTTGTGAGGGTCAGCTTTCTACTCTAGGGAAAACACACCCACAATAAACCAAAGGAAGAGAGATTTAATTTGGCTCACAGTTTCAGAGAGGTCTGTGACAAGGGCTGTGGGTTAAGCGACAACATAAACTGTTGTTGTGGGGAGTGTGTGGTGGAACACAGCTGTTTTTCTCATGACTGGTAGGATGCACACAGAGTGGAAGGCACCGCTGTTACCTTTACATCCCTACCTAAATAACATAACTTCCTACTATTAGGCAACGACTGTGAAAGGCTACCACACCTTCAGACAGCATCAGAGGCTGGTGACCAAGCGTGTGAGCCTTTGGAGGCCATTGAAGATCTAATCCACAGTCTCCCTGTGAAAGAAAAATTCCTTTGCCTCGCCTCGAGACTTGCAGATCTCACAGTCAGATTACCCCTCTCCTCTACAGTTTATTTTGGAATGAAGTCTGTTCTGCATCTGGGTTGTTTTTGCTTTGAATTTGACAGAAAAAAAGTTAACTATCCATTTCTAAGACATAGTAAAATACTATGCCATCTCTAAATCTTAGAGTATGATAGATACCCCCCCCCACCGTGTGTGTTATGTGCATCTTCTTGTGGGTGTGTTAGTACATATGTGTGCACATAGGCATGTAAAATGCGGAGGTGAAAATTATCATCTCAATCTCTCTCTGCTTTAGTTTTGGAGAGCGTCTCTCCCTGAACCTGGAGCTCGCCAAGCTCCTGTACTGTCTGACACACAAGCCCCAAGGCTCTTCTTTTCTCTGTTCTCTTGTGCTGAAGTTACAGATGCCAGCACTGCCACTCCAAGTCTCTGTGATTTTAATCTGGATGGTGGTGATCAAACTTGGTTGTTCATGATGGCCTAGCAGTCACTTTACCAACTGAACCATCTCCATAGCACCAATGCGATACGTTTTCTACAAGAAAATATGATGCTCATTGACGAGGAAAGATATCTGTTGAGCTTAAAACAGACTTCAAAGTTGCATAAACATATTAACTCTTATACATAGACTTGAATAAGGAATATCTTAATATTTTGGATAAGATTAATATTTTGGAAGAGAATTTTGTGATACTTTCTTGCATTTCTAGTTATCTCTGTGAGAGGAAAATTTAAAGGGAAGGGATTTTTGCTTTTAATTCTGTGTTTGTTTTTTCTGCAATGAAGTCTTACTACTTTTAACTTCATGTTCTCTGCCTTTGCCTTTTAAAGGACAGTTCTGTTATTTATGCTAAGGCTTAGTGGACTGCTCTTGTAGGTGTCCAACCTGGAGTTGATTTTTAGTCCATTGTCTTTTGTCATTTTGCCTAAAATCTGTTCATTTTCCCAGAACCTGACCAAGAATGAGACTTTAATAATGAATATGTTAGATTTTGTTTCACTCATGAAGTTTGAACTCTTCATTTCTTATCACTTGGCCATTTTCCCCGAAATATTATTTGCTCCCCGCATCCCAGGTATCCCAGAGATGGAGAGTCCAAGTGCTGTGAAGTTGCAACATCACTTTGGAATCTTCTTCATTCCAGTCCATGGATTCATAGATCTGACTCTGATATTTTGATTAAACGAAAGCTTAGCCAACTCTCTCTCTGTACTGGAGGGCAGATGTTCTTTCCCTAGAGTAAGGTCTTTGACTTCTCCTTTTCACCTTCTGCAGAAGCTTAATGGAACCCAAATCAGTGTTCCTTCTCTAATGCCTCCAAATTGGAGTCAGATATCACAGGTCAGGTTCTAGAATTGATCCCCAGTGCGTTAGCCTCCGAATCTGGATCCTTCGGATGGGAGAGTTAATGCCTACAGCCTTTGGGCATTTCCCTATCTACTTGAAGTAGGATAGAATTACACTATGACTCCAAAAGCTTCCATTCCAGGGGTGGGGAGGGTAGGATTCTGGTTGTTGGAGAAAAAGTTTAAAAACCACATTCATAGTCTGTTTTTTCATATAACTGACTTGTTTCTGAGTTCTGTTGAAATCTAAGATAAGAAAAGAAACTACTGTCCTGTCTAGAAAACTAAGCAATGGCCAGCTTGGCATTTTTGTCTTTATATTCAGCATTTCTGTACAGCCTAGCTTTGAAACATGATGGCTGTTCCATTCAAGCAAGTTTTGTAGCAACAGCTTCTCCTGGTACCCTTGTGTGCTCTGAGTTCCTTGTCTTATGCGTGCATCTGTCCTCTGTTTGAGGCGTTCACGCCGACACAGCCATCTTTCAGGTGCTGTTTCTGTGCTGTTGAGTTTTGTCAACTACACTTGGCTGGAGAGAGACACACTGCTGTCCACTTCTCATCTGCCCAATAAAGTTGTCAGTTGTCAGGACAAATGGCATAGAATGTAGGTCATTAATAGCCATATGGATTCTTTAAACAAACTGGACCGGAGCAAATTCCAGCATATGATTGAGATAAGAAGCTAAAGAAGAAGAAAAGTTTTAGCACACCCTCTTGCAAACTTGGCATTTCTCTGTGAAAATCAGTTGTCACTGGGGTTGCTCGTGATTGTATTGACTATGCTGAGAAAATACATAGTTTGTGTTGAATAGTATGCATGTCATCACACACACACATGTACACACGCACATACATACACACACATGCACTCACGCACACATGTGCACACACACACGCACATGTACACACGCACCTCCCTTTCCTAAGTCCTATCTGCATTCTTGATGGAGTACCTGAGGGATAGGCAGGGACTTTACTCCTCCATAGTCTCAGTGCCAGACACAAGAAGCACCCAAGACACATGTAGGGTCAAGTGCCCCTGAGTCTTGATAGTGGCCCTTATAGATGGGTTTGAGGATGTTTATCGACAAAGAACCTGAGCTTAGAGGGCTTGAGGCTCTGAAAGTTGGGACATGCAACCAAAGCCAGATGAAACTGACTGCTGAAATCACGCTCTTCATAGCAGCGCTCTGGCTCCCTGTCAAAAATACAAGGGGCAGGGCTTTAAAAAGAGCATTTCTAAGATGAAATATATGCTTTTCAAAACAATAGCAGAAAGTCTTTTCGCGGGTAACATGGTTAGAAAAGAAGAAATGATATGTAATTTAGTGTTCATTGAGAATAAGCAATTAATCTTGCCCTCTGGGGGTGAGTTTAGTCTGGCTTATTTGCACATGAAAGCACACGACTGGCTTCCTCTCTATGAAAGTAAGACATCTGGTTGGAAAGTGAAAAATTTGGTCAATTACCTGAATCGTGTTTGGTCTACATGATAGAAAAGCCCCAGATGTCTTGAAATCACCAGATGTTTGGCCTTGTGCAGTTACCACCAGCCCTGCCGCCTGGCCCTCTCCTGGGAGAGTTGCTGCTTGACATCCCAGAGAAGCAGCCATTGTTAGGAGCTTGTTATCATCTGTGAACCAGCGGTGTGCAAACAGGAGTCTAGACTGCTCACCCACGCTGGCCCCTGACAGTGTTCCCTGGGCTATGCAGAGTCAGTAAATGGGATTATAAAAGGAAACACAGTTATTTTATTTTGAGATAAATAATCTTCCTGTCTTTTTTAGTGATCAAACAATCTAATAATGAATCAGTGGTTTGTAAAATCAAGCCATTGGGACAAAAGTTTAAAAGGGAGAAACCTAGGTCTGTCTGTAGTTTCTTTATGTAACTCTCACTGAACTGTAAACCAACAAATCAAAGTAGTGAAATCCCTCTTCCAAACCATGTACTGCCTGGAGCAAAAATGGCAGCTAAAACCATTCTTTCCCAAGTCTGCCTTTTCCTAGGTGTGGTATACTCTCTCTGACCAAACTGTTTACATAGCTCTAGAAAGCCATAGCCCTATGACCGTCCAGTGTTTTATTGACAAAATAACAATGTTTCCTTTTGAAATCAGCATTTAGACCTTAAAATAACTCCAAAGATAACACTTCCTACACTCATTCTTTTTTAAATATTTATTTATTTATTATGTATGCAATATTCTGTCTGTGTGTATGCCTGTAGGCCAGAAGAGGGAACCAGACCCCATTACAGATGGTTGTGAGCCGTGGTTGTGGGAATTGAACTCAGGACCTTTGGAAGAGCAGGCAATGCTCTTAACCTCTGAGCCATCTCTCCAGCCCTCTACACTCATTCTTAAAACATTTCATTTTTCGCTGTGCATCTCTGTATCTGCTTTCATCAGTTGCTGGATGAAGGTTCTATAATGACAGTTAATGTAGTCATCAGTCTAATTACAGGGGAAGGCCAGTTTAGGCATCCCCTCCACTGTTGCTTAGAGTCTTAGCTGGGGTCATCCTTGTAAATCCCTGGGAATTTCCCTAGTGCCATGTTTCTTTCTAGCCCTTTGCTTGCTCCCTCAATCAAAATATCCTTTTCCTTGTTTTTACTCTCTGTCCTTCCTCCTTCTTGAATGACCTGCCAAGCACTGGGCAGAGCTTCTGGAGGCTAGTCCAAGAGAGGGAAGAGCAATAATATGAGCAAAGGGGTAAAGACCATTATGGGAATACCCACAGGAACAGCTGAGCTGAGCTTGTGAAAGCTCACTGACACTGAACTAATAATGGGGAACCTGCATAGGACCAAACTATGCCCATTGAATGTGGGGGACAGTTGTGAGGTTTGGGAAGTCTGGGGGGCCACTGGCAGTGGGACTCAGATACATCCCTAGTGTTTGGACTGGCGTCTTGGAGCACATTTTCTTTGGAGGGATACCTTGCTCAGCCTAGATATGGGGGGGAGGGCTTTGGTCTTTCCTCCAAGTGAAGTGTCAGACTTTGTTGACTCCCCATGGGAAGCTTTACTCTTTCTGAGGAGTGAATGGGGATGGGGGTGAAGGGAAGGGTGGTGCGGGAGGTGGGGAGGAAGTGGGAATGGGCATGGCTATGTAAAATGAGAAAAGATTGTACTAAAAAAATTCTTAATGAGAAAAAAAGCAAGTGTGACCAAGAAAAAAAAAATCATTCTAAAGGCATACCATAGATATATGACCACAGAAACATGAATTTTACTATGAATATTTTGACACCTTTCATGGTTTCTGCAGCTTGTGCATATGACCTCAAAAGCATGCAGTTCATCATGCACTAACGTCATAAACCCTCAAGCTGTTCAGACTCAGCCAGAATGAACTACATGAACTCCTTGTGCTTGGCGATGTAACATGCCGGGCACAGGGAGCTGTGATAACTGTGATACTGTCTCATACTTGCTGATCTTTTGTTCTGTGTGTGCTATCAGCAAATGTGCTTCCTTGGCATTATCTTGCTGAATTACCATGACCACTCTGCTAGCATTCTTATAAGCATGGAGCTTTGCAAGGGAAAGAAATGCCTTGCCCAAGATCATAAACCTTGAGAGTAGTACGGCCATGGACTGCACCCAAACAGGTATTACCTAAGCTAAACTCCACAAGTTATTCTAACCTGCCTGTCTGGGACAATACAGGTTTAAGAGCAGTGCCCTCCAGCTGCTATCCTTGAAATTAGAAGAATTAGGTGCAAGGAAAGTAGCCTTTGTGTATGAAAACAGAATGATGTAATTCCAGACACCACGCTGAGGGTTCCAGAGGAAAGAGGGATTAATTAGGATCCACCTAGGGGAGGGTTTTGGGAGGTAGCCTTAGGCTAAGAAAGAACAAAATAGGTCATCAGCAATTATCTAGAGAATTAGGTCACTGTGAGTGTCAGAGCTGATGATTTCGAACTGAAAAGACTACAGCTATGCCCTGAATACTTCAGAACTGCTTCCCACACCTCTGGAACCTATTGAATTTTGCCAGCTATTCTAGACACCATGTGACTTATGGTCCTGGCTTAGGTGAGCTTCCTTCCTCATGTTGGGGAGGGACCAAAGTGGTATATATATAACAGTGGGTATAGAATTTTGAGGAAGCCTTGTGAGTCAGGAACCCTGTGTTTAGTCTAGACTTTGCTTCTATAACTGCTTAATGCCCAGAGAGCGTCTGGCTTCGTGGTCTCTAAGGACCAGTCTAGGAAAGGAGAAGGTAGAGGGTTTCAGCATGTTCGAGTTTTGTGGCCCTTGTGATATTGTTCCTATACATAGCTTATCAGAGGTGCCTTCCTTTTCTGTCCACTGAAGTCCAGACCTAACCCCTTCTCCCAAATCACATGGTAGGTTGGGAAAATCCTAGGCTCTAGAGTCAAACATTTGAATTCTGTCCCCAATCCAGTTCTCAAATAAAATCCCTCACTCTTTACTCCCTAATTGTTTTGTACTCTTGTTTCTAGTCTATAAAATAATAAACTCTAATATCTATATACAGAACCTAATTCTATTGCTTTCCAAAAGAATTTACCTGTAACTGGTTTGTTACTAGGATGGAAAGTTATACTGACAGAAATGTTCCAAGAACATTTACCAGAGGCTCATAGACTTCAGTAATTACTTGTTGAAATACAAATCATGCTTACTGTTCTTTGGCTCACTGACCTATTGCAGTAACTACTTGCTAATTAGACTCTTTGAACCAGCTTATTCAGCTGAGAGGACTGAGATCTGTATTCTTCAAGACCATGGAATCAGTAATCTCTTGCTACCATAGCCTCCTTTGTGCATAGGGAGAGGGGGCAGCATGCCGGCTGCCATTTGCTGGGTATGTGCATTGTCCTTGATGTGTTCCATCGTCCTAAGTCAGAGATGTTTGAGTGGAGCACTGATGGGAGTATAGTAGGTTCTTTACCCTGGTAGCATCCAAGATTAAGAAATGAACTTAATGCTTTTCTCTTTACTTTCTACCAATACTCAGCATATGTGGGAATGTATAAGTATATAACTTCAGCATTTTTGTCCAAGTTGACTGATGTGGGCATGTATAAGTGTGTAACTTCAAGGTTTTTGTTCAAGTTGATTGATGCTTCTCTTCTGATCCTTTTTTTTTAAATAAAAAGTACTTTTAAAAAGTATACATTTTATTAGGTGAACATTACTTTAAATCTATTTTAGTACTTAGGAATGAGGGAAAATAGGTGCTAAGAGAAATAAAATAGTCTGTGAACTCTTCTCTTTCTACTGGGAGAGATGGGTAGAACCTAACATAGGGAAATGACATGTGAGAGTTATTCAGAAGTGAGTTTAAAATATAGGGTGTTCCCTGGCACTTTGTAATAGGGCCATTTTGTAGCATCACACACAACATAAGAGAGGAGGTGGTCAGGCCAGTGCTCTGGGATAATACTCTTGTATACTGTAAAGATTTGTCACTTGTATTGGTTTAATAAAACATTGATTGGCCAGTAACAAGGCAGGAAATATAGCTGGGGTCACCAGGCTAGGAGAATTCTGGAAAGAGGAAAAGCAGAGACGCAGTCATCATCCAGAAGAAGAGGAAGCAAGATGAGAATGCCTTACTGAGAAGAGGTACCAAGCCACATGGCTAAACATAGATAAGAATTATGGGTTAATTTAAGTTGTAAGAGCTAGTTCATAATAGGCCTGAGCTAATAGACCAGTTTATATTAAAAAAAATAATAAAGAATAGGATGCATGGTGGTTTGAATAGGTATGGCTCCCATAGACTCATGGATTTGAATCCTTGGCCTATAGGGAGTGGCACTATAAGAAAGTAGGTGTGGCCTTGTTGGAGAAAGCAGGTCACTGTGGAGGCAGACTTTGAAGTCCCATATATGTTCAAGCTATGACCAGAGTGGGACAGTTCACTTCCTGCTGCCCACGAATCAAGATGTAGAACCCAGCTACCTGTACAGCACCATGTCTGCCTGCATGCTGCCTTGCTTCCCATCATGTTGATAATGGACTAAACCTCTGAAACTGTAAACCACCCTCAATTAAATGTTCCTTTATAAGAGTTGTCATGGTAATTGTGTTTCTTCCCAGCAATAGAAACACTAAGACAAGGTGTATTTATTTATTAAGACCAAGTGTAGACCAGAATACAAAGTCAAAGACCCTAGTATTTACCAAGCAGTCCAAACTATAGAGTACTTATAAGATGTATTAACTAACAGATATAATTCAGAAGTGGTATGAGAAAGGCCTGGTACTTGCTACAAAAATCTCCTCTACCATTGACCTAATTTCTACTCTGGGACAGTGGATGGCACACAGTAGATGCCTATTCCCCATTTCTTTAGTGAGTGACAGAGAATATCATACAGTTTGATGTGAAATTGGTAATGGAAATGAAATTTAATTTCTAGTTACAATAACATTATTTCTCGGAGGCATATAAGAAGCTGTCCTTAAACAAGTGGCAGAAGAATGCTAGATTTGGGTTTCTTAGGCATTCTCTAGCTGACCGAACCATTCGGGACAAATGTAACTCCAATTCAGGAGCTAGAACTACTGGAGTCTTTTTGACCACATTTTACCAATTGTACCGGATCTAGAAAATCCCCAGAGCTGACCTATCAATGTGATCTGAATCAGGCTAGACTGTGACATTCTCTGGAGCCGTCCAAGCATGCTCTATGTCTGTGTGAGACGCTGAACTTAACAACTGCCACTGAATACTTTTTTTCATATCCCCAGCATAGTGTTTGAGAATTGTGTGTTCTTGGTTTCATTCCCCACCTTTAAATAAGATTGAAAGTAATAGGATGTTGGAAAGAATTCCAGGACTCTCTACATTGGCAGGGCAAAATGTCCTTTAGCACAGTCTTGGATACAATCTGGTTGACCTGTTAGCCTTGCCCAGCCGAGCTGGTACTAGCATTCCATAGCCAAGCACAAGGAAGCAGGGTCGCATGCCACCCACGCCCAAACCTCTCTGACATTTCCGTGGGCCTGGAGCCAACTCCCCCCATGTGTTTCATCTCCCTCTCAGAATACAAAGGAACACTGAACCTTCCAGTTAATTCAACACCCTCCCCCTTCCTGGAGAGGGTAACAGTTCTGTTGACCATTATAATGCATCTTCTGTCTCCCAGCAATCCACATAGTCATTAATTTCTGCTGCTGACATCAGGAAAGAGGATTATGTGTGTGTCTGAAACTGTTCCCAGAGTGCTCATTAGTCATAGATAATTGAAAAACTCGTAGGGGAAGGTTTGGTGTAATAAGAGCCCCTGCTTGTGAAGAGGAACTGCAGCCACCCGATAATTGTAGACTCCAGTTTGACCACTCAGGCCACATCTGTCCATTCAGATGGGAATTCATAGAGCCCAAGTGTCCTCAGGGCCACCTGACATCTCAAGGTGAAGCGTGTAAACACAGCCAGATCAGAGCATAGGCGAATCACCCATGGGATTCTTTCCTGTCTTCAGCAGAACAGAACAAGGAAAAGATGAAAGGAATCTGTTTTCATTTTGTTTTTCTTGAAACTTAAGCTAATTTGGTTTCATTTAAGCAAACAAATAAGGTTGAGAGCTGGAAGCCATACAAATAGCTCAGGAGAATACCTCCCCGACATAGCCTCATCTGCGCTGTAACAATAGTCAGTGTTTTTCTAGAAAATCTCTGGAAGTATATGTGCTTAAATGTTCGTAGTCTTTAAAGGGGGCACAAATGTGCTCATCAGATGCCCTCTTCCACACCCTGGCCTGACCCTTAGTTTGTCTTGCACTTCTTCCTAGATTCATACCTTAATTCTACCTCCTGGATTTTTAATGACCATGTAGGATTCTGCCGAGTAGATGTGTTTTTGTTTGTTTTCTTTTTTAAATATCAGACCAGAAGAGAAACACCTTTAAAACTATGATAAAAAAAATGTTTGTTCAAAGAAACACCAAAGAAACCACAGGTTAATAAAAAGTACATACTCACCCCCACCCCCACTGGAAATATTTCCCATCTTTTACCTCCCAGGAATGTAGTTTTATAAACTCGTCCACCACTATTGTTGCTTTTGCAATGAAGTCATATTCTGCTTAATATCTTGCAGCCTGCATTTTCACTTGTTTGGGTGTTTGAAAGATAAAATGTTTCCCATGCTAGCCTTTCTTCACATAGTAGGTTTATCTTTTTAAAACTGGAATTTGAGTGTCGAGTGGGTAGGTACTTACTAGTTTGCTGTCTGTAGCCTTGTGTTGCCCTCGCATAGGCTGCCCTTATTCCCCACCTCTCCTCAGTGCCCCTATCGTTAATAAACTGGATACCCTAACTCCTGGCCCCTTGGGGTTCCCTACAGTGAACCATCATTAGTTTTGATGGAACCACTTCCTGGAATAGTCTAATTCTAGTATGATTACATCTATTTTTCGCCTTTGGAAGTCATTCTAACCCTTATCCAGGTGCTGTCTCTACCTTGAGTATTTCATTCGTTCTCTGAGGTCAGTGTAAGGAGCCCTCCTCGGTTCTTTAGGTGTACCATGCACATTCTACCTTTCTCCTATCTTCTGCACAGTTAATATTTTAGCTTTCCATCATCTTAGTTCCAGACTTTATGTGAATATTTTGAAATCCTAGAGGCCTCTTTAGCTTACTTACCAGCACCTAGACCTTGGCCCAAGGCAGGTGAGAACTGGTGCAGACCATCTTCTCTGCATTGTTTCTAAAAGGCTTGTGGAACACGTGAGCGAGCAGTTTGATGAAACAGGAGAAACTGTGGAGCCTGAGTCAGTGACGTCTTGATTAGCTCTGGGGAGAGCAATGCTGTGGGTTATTAAATTTCATGGTGAACAAAACATTGGGGAAAGTTATCAGATGGCATCTAACCATCTTGGACTCTCTAAGATGCTTCTGGCTGAGAAAATGAAGATGTGGGAGATTTCTTTTCACAGAATATTTATTTCTACCTTCCTATCTTATGGTGCATCCTTCTGGTTTGGATAAACAAAGCTCCTTCATGTTTGGGGTCAAACAGATGATGGTTGAAGGATGTAGTTCCAGTTTAGGAAGGGATGTTCATCATGATGAGCATTAACTTTTATTCCTAGATCACTAGCTTCAGAAGCCTGGCTCACCGTCCTGGGCTGAATTCTTTAGGAACTGAGCTGAGACTGACGTGGGATGAGTTGTAGACTGAGCATGGTTGTCTGTGAAAGCAGAAGACTCTGAGTGGTGATACAATTCGAAATTGTATTGGCCAGCCAAGTCGAGTGTTTTAGGGTGAAGAGCACCTGCCAGCCTTCTTTCCTCCTTCACTGAGTCACGGGACAGGGGTCCAAGAGAAAGATCTTCAGCTGAAGATCCCTGGGTGACTTGGGGCTGGCAGCCGCCACTGTCTGTACCCTCAGTCTCTTTTAGCAAGTCAGCTTTTCCTTTCTTGATAAGGGAATTCAAGCCATGGCATCGTCTCTTCCTCCATAGTCCCTACATTAAAAGTACCACCATAAAAACCTCTCATGCCTTTTCTGTTTCTGCATTCCAATTACTTGTTACCTTAATGATTTCTCCCTTTGGTGAATGAAGAGCTTCACTGCTGTTTTCTTTTCCAGTATCAAGCATATCCTCTCCTAAAATGTTGGTGGAATGAGCATCTAAAAACACAGATCCAGCCACCACCCTCTTGCGTCACCTCTTCAGTGGGATGTGGTGGTGTCAGCGCTGAGGCCCAAGCCCTGCAGTGTTGTTGCGAGGCTTGCTTCTCTAACTATCTCTGGCACCTGCTACTTTCTAACCAAACCTATGCTCTACTCCCTTTGCCCAGCCCTGAACCAATCACCCATGATACTTCCTCTCTCCTATCCTGGCTCTTGTTCAAGATGATCTACCTGCTGAGCGGTCTTCCCTGCCCTGTGAAGCCTGACACCGGGTCTGCTGAGAGCCTAGGACTCTACTCACTGTCGTCTGAAGCCTCTTTTCACAGGCCAGATTCATTCATTTATTAACTAAGCTGTTTCTAACTCTCCCTAGAGAGAAGAGATCTTCCCTGCTAATTCCAACTCCTTTATGAAACTGTCCATGGAAGTTTCTCCTTTGAAGTTGTAGATCTTGCAGATGAATCTCTATAGTTTCTACCTTTACTTTCTTCTAGAAATCAAGCCTTAAAGTAACTCTGTAGGCAAGACTTCTTTTTTAAAAAAATATTTATTTATTTATTTATTTATTATGTATACAATATTTCATCTGCGTGTATGC
>LOEQ01000022.1:459180-491958 GCA_001685075.1 Bramus lutescens | reverse complement strand
TGTGTGTGTATGTATTTATATATGTATATATATGTTAGTAATTTCTCCTCTTTTTCTCCTTTTCATTTATTCTTTGTGTCTTTCACATCATTGCATCTCCATCCCATTCACTTCCCTGTCCCACGTCCCATCATATCCACCCTCTGCCCTTGCAACCTCCTCCACCCCACTAAAAGAAAATAAACTTTAAGAGAAAAAAAAGAGAGAAATAATCAGTCTCATTGTGGAAGTTGTAGTGTGGCACAGTGAGTCACACAATAGACACTTTTATCCATATATCTTTTCTTGCAAGTGTTCATTGGAGACAGTCATTGGTCTGGTTTGAGGCTTCTGGTTTCTGCTCTATTGTCGATGCTGGGCCCTCACTGGTTATCCTGCTGATGCCTTATGATGTGGGGATCCTGTAGCTCTTGGTCTGCATGCAGAACTGGTCCCTTTGTGTGCTCCAGCAGATTACAGATGGGGCGGATGTTGGGCTAAACCAACACATAATTCTTGTTCTGGGCCTGAGTAGTTGCAGGGTTGGTCAGCCGGCCAGCTCTCCCTTGTCCTCACCACCAGGGTGAGCTCTTCTGCATTGTCTTTGGGAGTTCACCCCTTTCAGCAATGAATAAATCTTTGGTGTATGTTCTGTGTCCTCACCAAACATAATTCAGATACTAGATTTCCACTGGAAATGCTTTCCTTTCTTAAATGAATGCAGGAAAAGTGAATTTGCACACTCATATTATTCCAAACATACTTTGTTTTTCAGAACACAAACTTAGTGTGTTTTAAAATTTAAATGTAAATGAGTTAAAATCAGTATTAAATGAAGAAGATCTAAAACCCACCATAGTGCTATCAGTCTTTTGGGCTAACCTATTTTCAGTATTAGTTATAGGCAGAAGTTTATTATTTAAGATAGATATAAGCATGGACTGGGGAGGTGTTTTATTTCCAGTTAGAGGGTCTTTAGAGCAATTTACCATCTTAACTTATGTGTGTGTTTGTGTCTGTCTGTCTGTCTCTGTTATGTCTGTATGTCTTTGTGTGTGTGTGCGTGTGTATTTGTGATTGTGTGTGTGTGTGTACGCATGCGTGCTGAAAACATAAGGCACCTCTGCCTAACCCTGAAGCTCCCTAAACAATTGCAAGTGATGCTTTCATGCTCAAGAAGCACAAAACACACATTTGGAATCCCAGAATCCTGGGACTCAATAGAGATTACAGACTACATATGGCCTAAGTCTTACATAGACCTTGCAAGGCAGAAATACTTACAGAATACTTTTCAGAGTGGAAGGGGTTCATCCTCTGTTAAATACCTCACAACAGATAGATCATTTCATTTTCCTCTGCCTCACATGGTTTTCTGTGTCCTTATCTCATCTTCCTAACTCGGTCGAAAACAAGAACTGTCTTTTACAGCCCAGCAGTGCCCACACAAAGCTAGAGAATCAATAAATTATTAACTAAAGGCCTCCCTGATGGCAGGACTTCAAGGTCACTTGAAATATCAGGGTCACTGCATTGCAAAATTCTGAAGAATTGTTTCTGTGCAAGCAATAGCCTCACAGAATCCCCTAAGGTTTCAACTGGCCTGTCTCCTCCAGCTAGAATACAAAATTTAAGAAATTCTTTCTTGGAACAAAATATTTCTTTCCTTTACCCTACAATAGGAAGCAAAGGCAGAAGTCACTTTTCGGTTTCTTTTGGAGCTTGTGTTTGCGTGCCTATCAAAGACATATACCAAGATCAGGAAATGAGCAGAGGGGTGTTTTATGGGTGCATGGTTTCTGTCTTTGTGCTTTTGAGAAAATGCAGGCAAGGAGGATGGAGCAAAAAGGCTCTCTTAAGAAAACCCTCTGTTCACGTTCGAGCTTTCCAAACTGATGGGTGTTTGTTTTCTCTCATGTCTACCCAGGAAATTTCGTGCTGCCTCCTGGAACTTGTCTCGGAAGTGGGCTCATACCAGAGGCAGCCAAAGAGCTGGGTCTTCCCTCGGGGATTTCTGTGGCAGCCTCACTCATTGATGCCCATGCAGGAGGACTAGGTAACCTCTTCTTTCCCAGCACCGGTTCTGTGGGTTCTCTGGGCAAAAGAAATGTCGCCAAGAGCCCAGAATACTTCTTTTCTGCTTGCTCAGCAAAGGTCAAGGGCTGATGATTTAAGGTGAAATAAGAAAAGGCCTTTATACACATAAGCATTTTAATAGAATTAGAAAACATATAATTAAAAATAAAAGTTATAAACTATTAATTCCTTAATACATAATAATATAACATTAATCTAGATAGTTCTCTAGCATTATGAAAATTTGAACAACGTATGTTTACTTCCGTCTACAGTGTGTGAGGGTAGAGTGCTTTCATGTCTTCTTACTTTGCTAATGGTAGTGCAAAATTTTTATAAGCATGATATATTTGTTTAATAAAATATTTGGCTTTTTTCCTACACCCAATTACTGATTGAAGTCTCGATTTAATTTCCTATATAACTTTCAAGTCCTCAGTTCATGCATTTATTTATTCATTTTTCAAAAACCCATTGACTCCTCACCGCACGCTCTGGCATGGTGCTAAGGGATGGTGGACGTGAAACAAAGCCCGGGACTGGTGTGAGGCACTTGCCCAGCTTGCACAAAGTGTGTGATTCAGTCCTCAGCACCACAAAGCTATGTGACTGCGATTAAATAAAGTAAAATAGAACAAAACCAAATCGTCCTCCCAAATTTTAATAGGCAAACATACAGCAAAGCAGAGAACTCCAGATAATGTGGTGGCTCTGTTCTCGTCTTATACACGACTGTAGTTTCCTTCTGTTTTCTCTTTTGACTACTATGATTCTCAGTCTCTCAGTTTTACTACTGTCCTATGTTTTCCCCTATCCTCTCAGTACAACAGCGTTTGTTTCCAATGATGGCTTGTAATTTGTAAGGCAAACGTTCCAAGCCATGCCATTGACTTTTAAGACCAGTATGAAGTAGGACAGAACAGGGCAGAACACAGCAGACTGTGTGTCTTGCACAGCCAGGCTTGGTAAGTACTGTGTTGTTAGCCTGTTTCCATGTGTGAATATATGTATGTGTATACCAGGCCATGGCTAAAATGAATCTCTTATAATGGATTAAGGTCACAAAACTTTAGTCAAGTGTGGTGACACACATGTGTGATATTTTACTACTTGAGAAGAGAGACAAGAATTCAGGCATTCTGGTGGCATAGTAAGACTCCAATTCGTAATTGCCGATTCACATTTTACCTTAGAGCAGCTGTTCACATGAATAACCCTTTCATGGGGTTCCTAACCATTGGAAAACACAGATATTTATAATTCCTAACAGTAGCAAAGTTACATTTATAAAGTAGCAATGAAAATATTTTTATAACTGGGGTCACCACAACATGAAGAACTGTATTAAAGGGTCCCAGCATTAGGAAGTTTGAGAACCACTGCCTTCAAGTCAAGAGCTGTCTCTTCAAGAACTCACCATAGATTGTGTTTCCAGATCTCATTCCATTACATCTCTGTCTTGGCACATGTGTTGTCTGCCTAGAAATGACTATGAGAATCTCAATCTACTTTGTGCTGCTCTAACAGCATCCCTGAGGCCACAGATACCAAGAGTATAGATTTATTACAGCTCTGTAGCCTGGACTCTCAGAAGACTCACATCTAGTAGCATTCTGTCTGGGTTGGAAGGCAAGGCAGAATGACAAGGGAACATTTTTGCACGTGAAAGAGAAAGGATGTTGCTTTCATTGGGAACCCTCTCCTTTAATTCATAACCCATCCCTACCATGTGGAATACCTCTTAAAGCTCCCACCACTCAACATTGTCACCAAGGGGGAGGCTAACCCTTGGTGACAATGGTTAGGTAACCCCCTCCAATTTGAAGGCCAATAAAAGCTTTCTCCTTTACAGCCTGTACCGTGGAACAGTTAGGTTGAGAAATTCTGTAAATTGCGCTCCTTTTGTTGTATTTATTTGTTTGAGGGAATGACCACATTATGTTGTTGTAACTTTATGATTGATTGATTGTCTTTTCTACCAGAGTAGGAAGTTCTTGAGAACAAGGACACTGTATCATTCATCTCATGCTCCTAGTGGTGAACGTTGTGTCGTGTTTTATAGGTAGCTGATAAATGTGTTGAGGAAGGTCACATTGAACTTTATAGTGAAGGTTGATCTGTTTCCTCATGTGTGGGATTGGGTGACACTCATCACCAGTCTGAGAGCCCCTTCCCGGCTCATCTTTCTGTTCTCAGGCTCTGGCACAGAGAAAGAATAAACAGGACTGTTCGTGGGAGAGTAGGGAGATATGTGGTGTGGCTGCGACCACAGGCAAGGCTGTTTCTCTCCAGCATTTCCCAGTGCGAGCAGTGCTTCTGGGTAGAGTGTCATGCTTTGAAGTATAAGCCACGGAGCTGGAGGTGTAGACAGACATGGCATGTTCTCGTCTCATAGCTGTCCTGACAGTGAAGATCATGGAGCCGCTCAGGGAAACTTTCTTCATTTTCTTTTGCAATTCCCCTTGGGGTGACAGTCTCAACCATTTGCCTCACCCAGGTGACAAACACTTGGCTGGGGCCACTATGTGCTACAGGGAAGAGGGCCTCATCTTGGGGGAACCACAGGCACTGTGGTTTCCTTGTCAGCTTCCCTGGCCTCCCTAAGGACGTGTCAAAACACACCTTCTCATTTCTGCCCAGGACATTTTGTACTGTCCACGAGGGGTAAACTCCAAGATGACCTTCATTTTGTGTCTAAATACAGAGCTCACTGACAGAAATTTCACCCCCATGAGCTTTGGCTTATGTCTTTTGTGCCTAGGTTCTCCCAGATTATTGAGTTCCTACCTATTAAAAGTAAATTTGTGAAATGGAAAGATGGAATAAATTCCTGGATTCTTAAAGAGCAGAACCCAGGTGCCTATGCTGGTGGGAGAAGGCAGGGGAAGGGATTCTCACTGCTGTGGAGTAGGAAGACTTCCTGAAAATTCTGATCAAATTTTGTTCTCCTAGCTTCTTACCCTGCCTCTTTTCCCCAGCACTTTACAGCCAGCTCAGGATTAGGATATCTGGAAAAGTAAAGAGGCCTGGAAGCAAACATTCTGCTCGTTTTCCACCTTGTGTATGTCATGTTAGGGTTTAGTGGAAAACAGAGGTCAGAGAGACCTGAAAGACCATCTGACCACAGATGGACTAAAGATGAATATCAAGTGTGCGCCTCCTGTCCGTGCTGGGTCTGGACACTGGAGACTGTCAGCAGTGAACAAAACTAACAAGAACTCTTCCTTCTGGGGAGCTTTGTATTGTTCTCCCTGCTCTGTGTTTATGTAGCTTTCTAGTATTGGCTTGAGCCTACAGATCTGACGCGACTAAATCCTTGTTCTGCCTAAAGGCAGGTTACTTCTTCAACTTTTGTTTTCTCTTTTATGGGAAGAGCTACCAATGGCCCTTTGTGGTTTTTCTGTGAAAATTGGTACTATCTACATCACACATGTGCACAGACACAGACACATGCATACACGTGCTCACACAGACAGATATACAGATGCAGACACACACAGTCTCAGAGAGAGAGAGAGAGAGAGAGAGAGAGAGAGACTCTCTCCCCCAGGTGTGTAGTATTTCTCTTCTTTTCCCTGTGCATAAGCAGGCAGAGAAGAAAGAACCCAAGTCCCTGACCCCTCTGTCTCTCCAGAAGTTGCCCTAATTGTCCTCCTCGTGCCCTTTAAAAGAACATGGGATTCAGTACTCTAAGAAGTTACATAGATTTAAGTCAGAAACAGCTTTCATAACTGATGGAGTGAACCTGATGCTGAGCGACCCCAAATGTCATGATAAGAGCCTAACTTTGGAGTGGGAGTGGTATGCTAGCCATCCTGTTCTCTCACAACACTGCCTTGACAACCATGGGCATGTCGTATGCTGACCTGACATGATCAGCCTTGCACCCCACATTCGGAGAAGTGGTGGGGGTCACCTCTCAGCAGAATTACCCTGTAGACTCTCATTCCCAAAGACAGCCTGGGATGGAAAGATAGGGATCAAAGAGCAACACAGCTCAATTCATGGGTTTTCCAGCTCTGGAAACAGGAGGAAGGACTTTGTGGGAATGAAAAATCAAAATCAAAGATAAAAGAACATTTTGTTCTTAAGGGACTGGTTAGTGAGTTCTCCAGCAGACAGCCAGCAGATAGGAGTAGTTTTGTTTGCACTTTGTGGGGGTGGTTCTGGCCAGGGCTCCTGCTGCTGGTATTTTTCTAGCTTGCAAAAATAGCATTAACTTTGTTCCAGGTCTGTTCTTGGCTCCAGCGCCCCAACTGTCCTGAAAGGAAATAACAACCACATTTGTCTCACAGGCCCCCTTCTCCTTTCACTGGCTGTTCTCTATCAGACAAACTTCTGACTGCCCATCAATGCTTGAAGATGCTGCTGTCTTCTTTGGGAAGCCTTCCTTGACTCTCAAGCTAAACGAATCCTTCCTTGTCTGTGTGCTTGCTGTACCTTATGTTTGCTGGTTTGTGTGTTAACGTCATCTCATTTACTCATGTGTAAGTTCTTTTTCTTTTCTCTCTTTTTTTTTTTTTTCGAGACAGGATTTCTCTGTAGCTTTGGGAACCTGTCTTGGGAACTAGCTCTTGTAGACCAGGCTGGCCTCGAACTCACAGAAATCCGCCTGCCTCTGCCTCCCAAGTGCTGGGTTGAAAAGCATGAGCCACCACCGCCCTGCTAACTCTTGTGTGAGTTCCTATGGCATACTGTCATTTCATCCTGAGTGGCTAGTGTCACAGTGAGTGAGTGAATGAAAGAATGTCATTCTCTCATGGATGCTTATTTCAGCTGGGAATCTTTCTACAGTAGCTGTACCTGGCTCAGATCTTCAGTAGAAAGCATTGAGTCCAAACAATTCCTCAACTGATCTGCAATGTCTGGAAATCTCCATTTATGCTCGGATTAGCCTGATTTGGTAAAAATCAAACCTTTTCTGCTAGGTTGAACACAACTTTTTAATTACTGACGTTGGATTCTCTATCAGATGTTGCATTGTTTTAAATTGCTCATCTGAGTTGCAGTTTTGGAAAAAATAAGGACTTCCTCCATTCCTCCCTCCCTTCCTTCCCTCCATTCCCTTTCCTTCATTCCTTCTTTCTTTCTACCTTTTTTTTTTAATGGCAGAAGAATTAGTTTAGCCAGTCTTAGAAAAAACTTCTGGTCCTTGCCTTTCTAGAACAACAGTTTCTTCCAGTGACCAACAAACCATACCAGTCTTTCTTTCTTTCCCTTTTTCCCCTTTATTTTTGTTTGTTTTGTTTTGAGATAGGGTTTCTCTAACAGTCCTGGCTGTCCTGGACCTCACTTCATAGACCAGGCTGGCCTCGAACTCACCGAGATCCCCCTGCCTCTGCCTCCCAAGTGCTGGAATTAAAGGTGTGCACCACCACCGCTTAGCCCATGCCAGTTTATTATCTCACCTTTTTCTCTTCTGGAAGATAGGGCAGGCAAGCAACAGAATCCAGTAATGTGATTTGAGGAGTGTTTATTTATAATTAATATGCACAGATGGATATTATGTGTGGATATGATGCATGGCATGTTTGATGACAGACATTGTTTCTAAACTTGAGACAGAAGCACATTTCTCCTCTATGTGGAATCCCTCCTAACAGCAACTGTGTAGTTTAATGGGACAGATATGTGAAGCCTTATTTGACCATGGGGGCACCTGCAACTCAGAGTTGAATTATGGACCCAAGAATCTATTCTTCTACCTGTTGTTTCATTCTTAGGAAGAAGTTCTTTGCATGGTGCTTTTCTGTTACATTTGTCAAATGGGACAACGGTGGCTCATACGACTGCCTAACTTTGTCAAAACCTACATGGCAAGGTGGAGGTTTGTGAGTAAAGCCTGACTGGTCAGAATCCGTGACTAACACTTGCCGCTATGGAATGTGAAATGATGGACCTATTAATATATGATTGGTCTACTTTTGAGTTTGTCCCCGAGAATATCTAAATAAGTAACAAACCTTGAAGAAAAGCTTTCAGCAAGTGTATACTGACAAGCAGCTTTCCTGGCTGATGAGGATGGAAGGTGAATACGAGAAAGCAGTGGAGTTTTGTAAAATTGCAGCCTAGTAAAAAGGCAAGTACAGTAATTACCGTTATTTGTGCTAAGCGTCGAAGGCTTTGGTAAAACATAAAATAGCCTCAAAATGGAGACAGGAAATCACAAAGCATCCCTGGGTAAGAGATGCTCACAGCAGGCCATGCCATTATTATTTCTTGGAAAGTAGAATGTGTTTGTTCAGTCACTTTTAAACTTTAACTAAGTATTATTTCTAATAATACATTGATAGTAGCAGCATCTTTAATAAGAATCACAGTTCTTAGTATTGCATGACCATATCCTGCCTGCCTTCCATGGCCCCGGCGCTCCACCTGGTGCTCCACCTCCTTTATCTTGACCGTTTTCAGCAGTCCTAGTAGATAAAGGTTACTTCCCATGTTGTGAGGCACAAAGTGACATTTCCAGACTCTCATAACTAGTGTCTTAGCTAGCTTTGCACTTGAGATTGAGTCTGTAGCTCGTATTATTTTCTTTAGGCTGGTGGAGCTCAAGCAGGGGTGACTTTAGACACCTGCATTCCACCTAGCACAGAGTTATCACATCTGAGGAGGGGGAAATATCACTGGCATGTGTCAAAATGAAGCCAGAGGTGTTGCTAACTACACTGCATGCTCAGGCCAATCTCTGCACAAAGAAGCCTTGTCTAGCCACGGACTGACCTCCCCAGCATGGTGGCTGAGAAGCCTTGCTCTGCTCCAAACACCTACAATGATAATATATCCCATTACCAATTCAGCTTATTTCGGTAGAAGCAAGAACTAAGCCAAAACAATGGTTTTGCTAATGTGGTACTTTTTAAAAGTAATATTCTGAGACATAAACTCCGCAATAAAAGTAGCCAGGTGATAAAAAGAAATGGAAGTGGAGACTGAGGGGTCAGGATCAACATGACCTTTTCAGCACCTGTCCTTCTGACATCGAGCTTCTGGGACGTGTGGCCTTCTTCCCATGCTCTCTGCCTCTTTCCTTTATGTCCATGCTTCACTGCTGAGCATCCATCCTTCTCCCCCACTTAGACATTCCTGTTCAGTCATCAGATACAGCCAAATTACAGTGCGACCTCTGCTATAGCATCTCCAAACCCCACTCTCTACCGAGTACTAGTTGCCCTCTTGATGTCTCTCCTGTATATGTTCTACCTATTTCTGCGTTCCTTTGCGTGCCTGCCATCCGACATGAATCCTACTGACGTGACAACTATGGAAACGTTCTGTGAACTCATGAGTAAGGATGACTAAATGTACGAAGGGGGACTTTGAAATATGGATTGCAGATCTTATTGACTCATGAAGCTGGATCTAGCTTTGTGTTCACAAGATGTCATTTGGAATCCAGAGGAGCAAAAATACAGAAAATGATGTCATGGGTTCAGAACAGTCGTGATGTTCAAGTGACAGGTGGGCAGGTGAGATCAGAGCGGAGCGGGCCAGACTCTGGGTTGGAACTGGGAGCAGCAGGAAGCTTTTCCGCAGAAAGTCCATAGAAATGGAGGGGATTCCAAGCACTGATAAAGCCATCTGTGGAGACTGGAAGGAGAAAGGCCGTGCCAGGCCCCGAGCAGATAGCAGATGCACAACTTCAGGGAGTTTCTGGGTCTGATCAGAAGCAGAAGGAAGAATGCGTTAATATGAGTTCAGGACTGTGGTTTTAAGCCGAGGTTTGATTTGATGAGAATCACAGCTGCCGAAGATCAGCGGCTGTATGAGTGTGGAAGACACATACACAGTAGAGGGGCACAGGGGACAGTTGGGGCTGGAAAAATTTGGAGTTTCTGTTCTCAGACTCCTGGGCTTTCTTGGAGAGCTGCAGAAGATTGGCCCGAGCCAGGTGACCAGTCTCTTACCTATAGACAGGAAGCTAAGAGGGATCCAGGCCTCAGGGCTGCAACCAATTCCTCCAGCTCACCACTCTTTAAGTCTGGTGCCACATAATTCAGTATGTGAAGCCATGACCCTGCCATGACATCATAGTGTTTGCGGTGTGATACACACATACTCCTCTTTGGATAATGAGTTATCATACGGTCTGGGAACAAAAAGTCTATTCAAAGAGTTTCTATAGTAAATTGTCTAATTTGCAGATGAGAAAACCAAAACTGGGCCAGAAAATTGCTGTCAAAGCTTGATTGAGAAATCTGTGTTTTCTCTTTCAGGTTGGCGGGGCAGCCAGGGCTCTGCTCCATTATGTAACACTATCTCCAATTAGGAAAAACGAATGGGCCCTGGTGTCTTCTTCCATTCCTTACCGTAGCTCCTATGTAATGGCTGCAGTCTGTGTCACAGCTGGCCATGAAATAGGTAAATTACTTTTTTGAAGCTAAACATGAATAAGTTTTTTGTTTTGTTGTTGAAGTCTACAAAGCTCTAATATGCCTCCTGAAAAGCTATCAATAATCAAAACACACAGTGAATAGCTTCCTTTGAAGAGCTCAGGATACTTATTTTTATTTCATCTACAACTCATTGAAACATACTCTGTGCCATAAAGGGCCTTTAACACACTCACTGCTGTCATCTTGAAACCACTCTAAGCTACCATTGTTTTCTGCATTCAGTGCTCAAGGAAATTAAGGTATATTAACTTGCTCATTGTAATGTTTTCTTTAATTAATTAATTAATTAATTAATTAATTTTGTATCCCAACTACATTCGCCCCCTCCCTCCTCTCTTCCCCTTCTCCTTTGCCCCACCCCCAATCCATTTCTCCTCTTTTTCTGTTCAGAAATGGACAGGCTTCTCCGGGTATGAACAAAGCATGGCATTCCAAGTTGCAGTGAGAGTGAGCACCTCCCCTTGTATTAAGGCTGGGCAAGGCAATCCAATATGAGGAATAGGTTCCCAAAAGCCAGCCAAAGCATCAGGGACAGGCTGATTCCTGTTGTCTTCCCACAAGAAGACGAAGCTCCAAAACTCACACATATGTAGAGGCCCTAGGTCGGTCACATCCAGGCTCTCTCGTTGTTGCTTCAGACTGTGCGTTCCTGTGAGCCATCTTAGTGGATTCTGTGGGTTTTCTTGTGATGCCCTTGACCCCTCTAGCACCTACAATCCTTCCTCCCTTTCTTCAGCAGGATTCCCCAGGCTTAGGCTAATGTTTGTCTATGTGTCTCTGCATCTGTTTCCATCTGTTACTGGATGAAGTCCCACTGGTGACAATTGGGGTAGTCACCAATCGGATCACAAGAGAGGGCAAGTTGAGGCTACATATCCACTATTGTTAGGAGTATTAACTGGGTCATCCTTGTATATTCATTCGAGTTTCCCTTGCAGAAGTTTTCTGCCTGACCCTAAAATGCTCCCATTTCCAGTTACCTGTTTTGGTACTCTCTCCTCTCTATCAAGCCCCTAACCCAATCCCTCTAGTTCCCATCACCACCATCCCCCAGTTTACCCAGGAGATCCCCTCTTCCCTTGCCCGATCCTTGCATTTCCCAATTAGGCCCTCCTTGTTACTTCCCTGGGTCTGTGGATTATAGCACAGTTTTCCTTTACTCAATCTAGATGCCCCTCATCTAAAGGATGAAGAATGTGGCACATTTACACAGTGGAATATTACTAAGCTGTTAAAACAGTGGCATCAGGAAATTTGAAGGCAAATGGATGGAACTAGAGAAAATCCTCCTAAGTGAGGTAACCCTGACCCAGAAAGACAAACATGGTATGGATAAGTGGATATTAGCTCATAAGTGGATATTAGCTGTAAAAGTAAAGGATAACCATTGTAATGTTTTAGTACGTGCTACTGTTCGGTCCTCTGCCCAGGCTATCCTCCTCTGGATCTTGTGTGTTTCCCTTCTTGTGGATAGTCTATGAATACATATGTGTTATGGTATGCCCATGCCTTTACTTGCCTTAGCCTATGCTTAGACCAGTCTACACCAGTGCCCCAAACAGGGCAGTACTCCAAGTTATCTTTGTTTGGAACAGGTGCATTTCTAGGTCCATTTATGAAAGAGAAAGTTGAGGTTGGGAACAAGGAAGTGAGTTTGATAGCGGCATTCTAAGCAGCCCCAGAGCCCAGATTCCATCCTGTGAGGTTTGCTAGACAAGTCTAGAAATAGGGTAGAGGGAACAATAGTATTCATTTTGTTAATATTCATGCTAGTTTTATGTGTATAGTATTTTGCCGTCTTCAAACCACCATCCCAGGAACAAGGAAGAGTGGTTTCCTTTTAGTAGCTGAGAAAATTGATACTTCAGGAAGCAAATGAACTAGCCAAAGCTAGAGGACCAGGAATGCTTCCCTCCAGACAAGCCCCATCTGTGTGCCCTGCCATGTCTTCACATCTGTCTTGCCACAATCTTTGCATCAAACAGGGAACAAGCTGTGCCCAGCACATCGAGTGGAGCATCTTCAACCGGCGTGAGTGAGCGGCTGTAGCCAGAGCCCGTTGTTTGCAGCACACCTCTTACCTTGTCCTCAGCCCCAGCACCTTGTCTGCTCTCTGGGAGGAGCCTTATCCAGAGGCCTGCAGTTAGCATTTCACTTATGGGTCTGTGGCTGGAAAGAACAGCTGCTGTTTGCCATTGCTGAGCTTAGTGATGAAACTAAAAAGAACACATAATTGTCCAACCTGGTTTGACACCCACCTGTTAGGGACTGCCTCTCTCTTTGGGGCTGGTCTTTAAGAGCACACTTCTGCCGCTAGTAATTTCTCATAATACAGAAACCCAACACTGCCCCTGGAACACTCCTCTTTGCTTTAGTACATACCAGCAGCTAATGGTGGGGAAAAATACACCTCTACCAACTGCCCTACAGCAGCCTCTGTGGACTGCTGACCACTTCCTTAGGATCTCTTAGTAAGCCTGCTTCATTTTCTGGTCTCAATTTTCTCTTGAACTATGCGTTCAGATATGTGAGTAGGTACTCTATTGAAGACAGCATCTGATTAAAGAGAAAATAGCTTTTGAAATTCCCCGTCCTGCATCAGTACCTTGTAACAAGCTCAGGGAGTTTGTTGCAATATAGAGAAACCTCTAGACTTGGGTTCTCTCACCCAACTGCACTCTCCTTTCCACAGTGTTGACCGTTTTGTGTGCTCTACTGTGCATCTAATAGAAGAACTGGACTCTGAAACAAGTGAAAACTGGAAGTTTAGAGGCAACGCAGCAGAGTAGCTAAAGGCTCACAACTACCCGAGTCCCAAGTCACACACAGGTGTTGGCCTCATAGGGAAGCATTTGACATTGTATGCCTTGCTTTTGCCACCTATAAAACAGGAACAACAGTCGCTACCTTACAGAGATGTTTAATGATTAAGTGGACATGCTGTGTAGAAGGCAGAGCTTCATGCAAAGGCCACATGCCACTTCTCTGAGAAGTGATGGAGGTGTGGGAGAGGAGAGGGAGTGAGTTCACTGGCTTGACTGGAATAAGTTAGAGCATCGCCTAGGATGAAAATTGGGATATTCATGCCAAGAGGCAGGAGCAGCATATGCCAAGGTCCTGGAAATATAAGAAGGCCTGGTGTATGCAGACTGAAGTTTCTGTCTTGCCTGGTCCTGCAGACCTGCAGTCCCCAAAAAACACATAGAGACTTATATTAATTATAAATTGTTTGGCCTATTAGCTCAGGCTTATTACTAACTAGCTCTTACAACTTAGATGAACCCATAATCCTTACTTATGTTTAGCCATGTGACTTGGTAGTTTTTCTCAGTGAGACTTTCTCATCTTGCTTCCTTCTTTCTTCTTCCCAGAATTCTTAGTCTGGTTGTCCCACCTATACTTCCTGCCTAGCACTATCTGATCAGCATTTTATTAAACCAATATGAGTGACAAATCTTTACAGGGTACGAAAGCATTATCCCACAGCAGGTGTAGATAAGGAGTGTTTCAGCATGGCAAGCTTCCATTGTGCCTAAGAGGCAAACAGAATGAACCAGTCTAGAAGATAGCCTGAGTGGCACAGTTTGTACCATCCAGTCAGGGCCTGAGGTCATATTCCTTCATTGAGCTTAACTGCTCTGAGCCTCACATTCTAATACTAGCAGGGAGCCCCAAAAGCCATGGTTAAAAAAAAAAGTCATCTCATTTTAAGCTTATAGCCAACTGCTCTTATGTGGAGTAGCAGATCTGCTAAGCTCTGAACGAGGTGACCATCTCAGCCAGTGATTAGTGCCTGACATGGCAGCACCCTGGCCTGGTCTACAGGATGGTGCCTTGCAAGGATACTGGGCGTTCCTGTCTCTCACCTCTAGCTTTCAACAGTCCAGCATGGGCAGAGCTGATCCTCACCACCCCCATTCTTGCCCCTGTCCCCACCATTGTCTTTTGGGTTTTGGGGGAGGAACTTTTTTCGGTCCCTTTTTCCTCACCCTTTAGCTCCTCACCTTGTTATCTCTTAGTGTTCTTCAAATCCAAACAGAAAATGTAGATATAATTTATGGTTGCTCTCGTGTGAGCTGGTGACTAGCTTTGCGGAGTCATTAGGATGTCTGGACTCAAACTTAATGTTGCCATCTTCATTTTGTGGGTGACAGTGACAAATTATCCCCCTCCCATGACTTCCCTCTGCTCATGTCATACTTGGAAATTACTGTTTACTGGAGACAGAGACTGAAAAATGCCTGAGGGAACAGCCGGAGAAATCAGTGATTTAGAGAACTCCCAATTAGTCACAGTAAACGAGCAATATGGATAAGAAAAAGAGAGAGCTAGAGAGGGTATATTTTTACTTAAATCCAGAACAACTCATAGGAACTTATCTGATTTCTAACTTTATTTACTTATTATAACATTTTCTACACTAGATTATATGTCTGGTCACCTGTTATATTTGAACATAGAATGCCTCCCACAGGTTCAGATTTTGAAACCTTATTCTCTAGAGGTACTGTTGAAGGGGGCCTCAAAACTCAGTGAGATGGGGCCTAGCTCAAAATGATTGCTGACTGGGTTTGGTCCTCAGGGGCATATTATGTCTGGCTGCTTCCTGTCTTCCTGGCCCATCACAATGAGAACTGAGTGGCTCTCCCCCCACCATGGCCTCCCTGCAACAATAGTCTAAACTCCATAAAACCATGAGACAAAATAAATCTATCTTCTTTTAGGATGACTGTGTTAGTAATTTGGTCAGGAACAGAAACATAATTACTATAACATCCAAGTCATTTAAAATACAGGCCGTTGTTCAGCCTAGCTTCTGATTTATGGTAGAATTGGTGCTGTGTTATCTTCATGTATCAACCCCCATATGGATCTGATAGTCTTCACCTGGGCACTTTAAAAGGCAGTGGGAGGTGGTTCCAGCTGCAGCTGATCACCTTAAAAGTTGTGTACATCTTGAAAAGGCCACAATATACCAGGAAACAGGAAGATTGCATTTAACATCTGTGTTTCAGAGGTGGCGCATGCAGGGGTCTTCTGTCTGTTGCACTTATGTGACCTCTGTACTCCCTCAGTGACAGCAACCTGGTGGCTCTGGTGTGTCTGACTGCAGTACCACCAAGTACACAGCTTCAAACAACCCCAAGTTAACCAGCTTATCTGTATTTGATTTTTAAAATCTATTCAAAAGCCTGAAGACTGGAGATTTTATGTAAACTCAAATCCTTTCCTCTTTTTTCTTAAGAGGATGCGTTATGCTGTTGATCCATATTGTTACTGATTCCTGCACTGAATTTTGCTTAGGAAGTTGAAAGTGTGTCAGCCTATGACTCCCCACCGTGAAGGCCTGCAGTGCCATCTCCTACCCGTGTTGTTAATATGAGTGAAAACTTCCCACACCTTCTATAAACAGGGCTCTCACAGCTGAAACTTGTAAAGAAAAACCCACACAATTGGATGCTGTGAAATCTATCAAATATCCCCTAATAATATGACTGTTCAAAGGAGGTAATATATACTGTCTGCTATGTTGTGACATAATATTATTGCTCAGACTAATGCATATGGCCCAATAATATCTCTAAGTGTAACACATAGACAATAATATTTAAACACCTAAATACACAATGACATTCCTGCTGTCCCCCCCACTTGCACTGTGAGCCTCTTCTGGACAGTGTAATCTGTTTATACTCTTCTCTTAAACCCAGGAATGACTTCAGCAAGTGAATGAATATATACATGCATGAATGAGTTTTCTGAGCAGCATGCTAAATACTGGACCATTTAAGGTGCAAATACAATAATCCAAAAAAATTGAGACATGTGGGCTAAGTTCTAAAATACACAAAGTGCTGTGATTCGTTGATGAATTATAGTGTAACAGAAATGTGCTGAGGAGGCCATATGGATGATGAACACCCACTCAGTGCTTGCTCTTGGCCACCATTCCCATACTAGCCATCCTGGCCCCTCTGGGAGGTGGGAAGGACTGAGTATCATTTGAATTGAACCTAGGCCAAAGAATATTTTGTCCAGAGAAAGCAGCAGAAGGCAGAGGATTCTGGACAGAGAGCAATATGTGAGCCCATACAGAAGTGGGGCTAGGAAATACAAGCACTGCCCTTGGACATCTATAAGGGATTCCTTCCTTTAGAGCTATAGAGATCAGAGTGGCAGAGGCACATTGGGAGCAGTTGAGGGCCATGCTGACAAGTGTGCTTTCCCTCTCAGTCCTGGCAAGTCATTGGGTGTTGTTAAGACACTGTTATGTAATTTGACTTCATATGCATCTTGGTTTGTTTGTTTTGAAACAGGATCTAACTCCAGATTATCCTGGAACTCACTCCGTAGTCCAGGTTACAATTTTACCTTAGTTCTCACAGTACTGGGATTAGAGTTATTAGTTATCATATCCAGTAAAGGCTTTATATATAGAAAGGCTTCATATATTTTATATACATACACATGTGTGTGTGTGCATAAAGGGTTTGTTTAAAACTAACTGTGGTAATGGGTCTTGAAAGACGATAGGGAATTTGACACCTACTTAGCACAGGATCCATTGATTGAGCAAGAATTATTTAAGACTTTGGATGCTTTTTTTATTTCTCCTGTGTCATTCTATATGACTATTACTGAACTAAATATATAAAATTATCTTTCTTTTTATTTTAAATGATTTTTTTCTGCCATACTTTACAGAAAGTGATAACAATGACAGCCCCAACCATGTCAGAGTGACTCCAAGTCCAGCTTTCCTTCCCATCTGTTGTCTTTGGTAGAGATACTCAGAGAGTGAATTCCCTCAAAGCTGAGTTCTGATTCTTGAAGTTAAATTAGAAAAAAAAAAAAGAAAGAAAAAAGATGACTTTCAGAAACTGAGAAAATGCTTGCTGCAGGCTCTACACACTATAGGAATATCCAAGGATCGTTCTTGGGCTTAGCAATTTAGGTAAAACATGGGGTTGTTTTCCAGGAAGGCATGTTGTCACTAGGCACTAGTCCTCTGTAAGCACAGAGTGCTGTGCCTGACCCCAAAGATGTGAATATACATGAATCCAATTCCTTCACTGCAAGGAAAGGAAAAGTGCTTAAAACAGAGGCGTTGCTCTGAGGATTTTTAGGAAAAGTATGCAGGAGGCCTTGTAGAGTCTCGGTTCATCTTGCCCTTTGGGGGGGGAACCAATGGTGTTGTATTTGTACCTTTAGTAAAAGAGAATAACAAGATAGGGTAGTTTGGTGGGGAGGAAGGCTAGGAGAGAGGCAGGGGTGGGACAGCCTGCCCTGCTACCCAGAAGCACAGACCCATTGAGTTATTTCATAACAGCTGTGCTGCTAAGTGTGGATGTAGATGTGGACGTGTGGGGGGTACAGATGAGGAACTGTTTTTGAAGTCTATTAATGTAATTTTAAAGAGTTAGTGGTTTTTATTCTTGAGATAATAGTTTTTAAACAGATAGCTGGAAGGCAGGGAGGTGAATAGATAAGCAGCGAGCGGAATAGGAGATACTGAAGGCTGGAACTAAGTATATTGAGGGTAGAAAGGAGGGATGAGTTAAGATTTTTAAAAAAAGAGACTAAAGAGCAGTTGTGACCATCATCAGGGTTAGAAGGACTACAGATATTCTCCTCTGCAGCAGGAATAATAGCATGATTGTCTTAGAGAGAAGTAAGCAAAGGATGGTTTAAATCTTGAGCCTAACATTACCAATATTGTGACTCCATAGGCTGTTTTGTTAAGTCCAGCTTTTCATAGGTCAGAAGATGAAGATCAAGGGTCATGCTTTTACATATATACATTTTATGCTAAAATTTTCCCATTCTTAAGATACTATTATTGGAATAATGGTGATCACAAATATGAAGTATTTTTATAAAGTATTTTTATTCATCCATTGGAAAAATTATTGAGTATTTTGTTTCTGACAAGATTAGACTATCCTCCAGTACCTTTGAATCAAAAAGCTGCATGGTAATCAATATATACACACATAGAGCTAATGCTGCATGTGTGCGTGTGTGTGTGTGTGTGTGTGTGTGCGCGCGTGCGCACGTGTGTGTTTACCCTGTTAGAAGGCTTAAAGATCTACTTGGTAAAGTACTTAAGGGACCAAGGTCAGAAAAGAGCCTAGAGCTGACCTTAACATTCCTACATTCATCATTTGGTATTTGGCAACCTGCAGTCAGACGTTGAGAAACCAAATACCCATAGGGTAGGCTGCAACTGTAGGATAAAAATTTGAATGTATGCATCAGGAGCAAGAAAAAATGCTTAAAATTTTCTAGGCTTTTAGGTGGTACCAGGAGTAAAGACAGACTAGTCAGCAGCAAGTTTCAAAGGCTGAAGTCCAACTCTGAATTGGCTCAACCCCTGATTTAATTCGGTTCATCTGTCCCCACTTTGACAAAATTCAATAAGCAAAATCCTATCCTTTCTAGAGGACAAGACAGAGACTCAACGTATATAAAAAGTTTTCATATGTATTTTGTGCATTCAGTGAAAATTACATAATAATACAGCATATAAGGATTTTCCAAATCCAGACTTAGTCAAGATATTGGCAGAAATAGGCATGGTAAAGTAGAAATTGGAATATCTGTAATGAACATATTCTAGAAAGGTAAGAGGAATGTGGAAGGTTCAGCAGAGAGCTGAGAGCTGTATGAAGAAATGGGAATTTTATAATGGGTAATGCAGAGTGGAGAGAAAGAATTAGGGGCACCTAATGGCTGCTGGGAGGGAAAGAACTAGTCTAGGAATGAGCCTTCTGATTCGTTCTCTCCTACCAAGTGTTCAGCCCTGAAATAAATAAATGTATGTACATATACATTAATCTATATAAATATTATATATAATGCAAGCAACATTAAACAGACTCCACAGTTTATACTTATATATACTAATATATACATATAATATAATAATAAAATAGGCCATGAATTTAAGAGGAGTGAGGAGGGGGAAGACATGGGGAGGGACCATGAGAGAGGTTGGAGGGAGGAAAAGGAAGGGGGAAATGACATAATTATTTCTTAATGAAAAAATTTTAAGTTTTAAGAGAATTAAATAGAATAAAGAAAACAACGCACAGTGCAGCATACAAAAATAGTAAATGAAACAAAACATAGATCAAAGAAAAGGTTGTTCACACTGCAATATAATGTACAGATGGCTGGAAAATACATGAAATACACAGAGAAGCATGAGATATGGAGATAGGCAAGACATTAGCAGCCATATAGTTGGACCCCCAGGATGAGAGGATAGAGGTAAAGTGGAAGCTATATTTGAAGACATAATGTCCAAAAGTTTTAACAACTTATTTAAAATTATTGCACCTTGGAAAAATCAGCTAATCTAATTCCTTATTAAAAGGATAAAAGAAAATTTCTATGATATAGTAATAGTTGTATAAATGATGCTTTTGACCAAACAGTACATATTCATGGCATAAAAAAATGTCTTGGCAAAGTAAAAACAGAACTTCTTTATTCTGAATAAGGATATCTACACAAAAATCATAAGGCATATACCATTCTGAACATGTTGCCACTCCCATTATGTCTATTATACATCATGTTAAAACTCCTAACCAATGTAACAGGTTAAAAATAAATTTAAAATACAAATTTTAGAAAGAAATAAAGTTGACTTCATATACAATTATATACATGTAGAAAATCAATGGAATCTATAAAGTATTACAATTTAACAAGATAGTAGTTTAACAGGATTGCTACTGCAAAAGAAAATAAAATTAAATTTCACATCTATAGTCAGAAACATTTGCTTAGAAAGTAACACATTGTCAATAGCATAATTTCCAGTATTATCAGATACCAAAATCATGATATGAAAGACATGGATGTGAGAAGCTCTAAAGCATTAGTGAGTGTTTTGATGTCATAAGGAAATATCGGAAGACTCAGTGGTAAATCTGACAGTTCTTCCCAGTGTTCTGTAGATTCAGTGAAGTCCAGTTCAGATTGTAGTAAACATGTAGTAAACAGTGTAAAGAACTGGAGATCGGAAGTCATTTTAATCTTACATGGAAAGAAACAATGATATGACAACCTTAAAAGTAAACATACAACTGACGAATGCCAAAGCTTCTACAGACTACTTGAAAGTAGGGTAATCAGAGCATCTAGAATCAAATGTCCTTGCATGGACAGTTTGCTAGTTACAGTGTTGGCCCTGTGGAGCTGTGACTAGGGTGTGTTATTAAATGAAATAGTGATAATTAGCTATCAAATGGAAAAATTAATTTTGCCACCTTACTCATTTCTAACATAAAAATAAATTCCACATAGATTAGATATCTAAATATAAAGTGTAAAATACAAAGGTTTTAAATAATAGAAGATGATCTGAGATTGGCAAATATTCTTAATAGGACAGCAGAATCAGTGTAACCATAAAGGGAAGGTTTGTAATTTAGGCTACATTAAAATTAAGAATTTTCATTAAAATGAGTAAAAATGCAAGCCTCGTGTATTTTCAGTTCTTGCAGCATAGGAATTATATCAAGAGTGTGTAAAGAAATTCTGTAGATTAACAAAACAGAGGCATGCTAACCAGAAATTGCTAAGGATTACTGGATGGGCTGGATGGGCTGGAGATGGGTCGGTGGTTAAGATCTGTACTTGCTCTTTCTGAGGCTCTGGGTTCAATTTTTAGGACCACATGGCAGCTGACAAACATATGCAGATCCAGTTCCAGGGAGTGTGACCCCATCTTCTGGCCTCTACCCATAGCAGACATTTGACACAAAAAATTATCTGCAAGCACAGCACCCGTACATATAAAAAGTAAAATGGTGCTCAAAATTAAGAAAGTATGCCTCCTGACTTGCCACAGTTTGATCTACTACCATACTACAGGCATATGGTAGGAAGAGAGGAGGATATGGATGATGAAAAGCCCGGGCTAGTAGGATGGCGCCCACTGACAGCACAGCTCCTTCTCTGGGACCAGTAGTTAAGAGCCCTGTGGCAAGTGCCACACTTGTCTCCCTAGCCCATGATAGATACATGAGGAGTCTTGTTCCAAAGGGCAAGGAGATGGGACTGACCTGGTCACCTTTTAAGTTTGCCTTATGTGTGTGTGTGTCTGGGGGAGGGGTGGAGGGTTAAGATGATTGAGTGTTATCTTTTTAAATCATTTAAAATTTTCTTCTTTTATAAAAGGGATTCTGCACATACTAACTCCCTTTGTTGAAAACTCATGCTTATCAGTCTTGCATGGTAGGAATAGAAAGTAACACTGATTTCTAAGAGAAATACCAAGTTTAGTAGGAGAGCCAGCCAAAGATGAGGGAAAAAGAAGATGGGTATGCAGCATATACTGAAGAGAAATGTGGGTCCAGAAGCCATGCACAACAGACACCATTGCAACAGCATCCCTAAGGGTTGCAAAGAAGGTGATTATCCTAAGGTCTGAGGGGAGAGGACCTCAGAAATGTTGTCCAAGGACCACATGGCAGGTACAAGAAGGCTACTTTGAGAGGCTCTTGAAGCCACCCCCACTCTACCTGTGCAGAGAGATAAGAGTGTGGAGCTCCCAGGTGATGGAAGCTCCTAGAAGCTCCTAGAAGACAGTAGATATACTTCTGAGAGCACTGGTCCCCTGAGGCGGCGCTCAGTAAATGGGTGTGAAGTTGAAGCTTCTGGACAGATAAGGAGAGACAGTCATTAGGGCATAGGGCCCACCAGGAACCAGTGCCCTTCTGTGAGAACCAGCAGTCTCTCAGGCTCTTCTACTTTTCATTTTACATCTTCCCCTCCACTCTCCAGAGACCAGGCTCAGGAAAAGCGTTCATGCCCAAAGCAACACTAGAAGTTTCTCCCTTAAAGCCAGTGACCCCTTTGGCTGGTCCCCATGGCTGGTGAAGCCAGGGAGGATGTAGAGCAAGGAGAGAAGGTGGGCATCAGAGACAGGTACAGGAGTAGAACCTTCTGGAATGGCCAAATCTTGGAGTCTCTCTTCTCTCGGCAGTTCTTGAGATGTGCATGTACTTTCCTTTGGAGACCCTGTAATTCTCCTTTTCCTCCCTTTTTCTGTACTGTTGATTTACCTAAGCTTTTATTTAGCTTTTATTCTTTTTTTATCTTAAAGTTCTTTTAGCCACATATCCTTCACTGTGGTACAACCTTGGGCCTTTCTCCTAGTCAAGTCTGCTGGCCCCCATGTCACTTTATTCCCTGTCCTGCCGCCTGACTCTATGGGTGGAGGGGTCACCTTAGGCTCCCACTCCCAGTCTCTTGGGATGGGGAAATAGGGATAGAATTAAATAAAGCCCAGCCTCAGGGATCTGTTTTTCCTTTCAGTCCCTTTATTGTCTGAAGCTTGGGGCCAGGCGTGATTAATCAGTCGAGGTGTAGTGGGGCCCTTGACACTCTCCAGGGGAACTCCTGGCCTCATAGAAACATAGAAATGGGGCCTGCCTTTGGCTCTTAGCCTGAATTCCAAGCTTTGGGCTGTCAATGTTCAACTAACCACACAAAACCTCTAGAAGTTTGCGACGGAACCGGAATCCATACCAAGCAAGGAGGTGCAATCAGATGTCAGAGAGGTCTTTCTCTTTGATGTGTTAGCCCTCTGTCCTTAGCTCATGGGTTCTGAGGAATCTAAGCCTTCCCGTGCCCACTTGGGGTCCTCCTGATGTGTCTTGGGTTGCTTTGTCAGGACTGCTGCTTCCTTTTTCCATCTCCAGGAAGAGAAACTGCAGATAATCTTTTAAATGAAACCATTTGTCTACTGGCAAGGTTTTCTGCTAGAGAAAACCAATGTCTGATTTCCCTGGGAGAGAGTATTAATAGCCCCGTGTCACAGGTCCAGGGCTGTGTGCCTCACACATAGTGACAGGCTAGTTGAGCTTGCTCAGGACCGAGGCTCTGGACATAACGATGCAGAAGAAAGACTACGTTTACTAAACCTGCCTGAGGCTTGTGTCAGCAGCCCCTGTAGCACAAGAGGGATAGCAGATGTGCTGTGAGCGCCCTCCTGGCCAGGAAGACCCAAAGAGATGGTTCACTGAGTGGCTAGGTTTTGCAAAGAGAAAGTGGGAAGTCGGAGAGTGCAGGAAGTCTGGCCCAGCAGTTCTGAACGAGGGGCAGCTCTGTGCGACCTCTGAGAGCTTTTCTCCCTGGAGGAAAGGATGTGGCTCACCTCTGGGGAGCACTTGTAATGTGGAGGCTTAATGACCTGCCTCAGGGTCGTGGTCAGAAAACACAAGGCTTTTCCCCCTGTTTCAGAGGTCCTTCTGAGTTTTCTTCAGTGCCTTCAGCACAAAACACTCAGGACATGCGTACAGTACATAGTGAGACAGCATTTCCTGTACCGCATTGAACAAAAATACTGAGAATAATGGCTGAATGAAGTAGAAGGCAGTATTCTTAGCCTGTAGCTGAGAAACCTGGGGGCTCAAAGAGGTGTGTTTCCATATAGAGGTCAACGCAGCGAACTAAGGTAGAGCCGAGGATTGGGTTGAGATCTGACTGACATCAGACTGAGACCAGCCAAGTTCTTCAGCGTGCAGCCCCATCTGCTTTGGCTGCTAACCCAGCAGACTCCTCAAGGAACCACTCTTCTCATTTGTGTCTTGTCTTAATATCTCTTGTCTAAAGATCTATCCAAAACACCTCCCTTTCCTCAAATTTATCCTTGCTAACTGGTGTAAAGCACATCGATACGTGGAAGCTACTCTTGTAGTTCCAGGGCCACTACAGGCGGTACACGAGCCAGGAACTAAGCTGGAAACGTAAAAACACATAGGCAGATACACACAGAAACATGGGTCACAAGAGTGCCAAGTTTATTGTGCTCAGGGGAAGCTTATATAGGGCTCTGGCCACAACCCAGTTCTCAGGATCTTTCAGCTGCAGCTCCACCAGCTTGCCATCAGGGTCTTGTGGTCAGAGCCCCTGCAGGCTGCTCAGAGCAGAGGAAAAGAAATTGTTCTGCTCAGAGCACCCGCAAGCATAGGAAAAGCAAGCCACTCACAGGGAATTCAGGGTCCGGGGGTCCACAGCCCCCAATAGCTCCCAACAAACTGGCATACTTCTTCCTACCTCATTTGCCTCTGGAAACCTTCTGGCTGTCCAAGAGAGGTCAAGTTTGGAGGTCCCACCCTTCCCTGAGACTTAGCTCATTGACTGCCTGTTTTGTCAGTATCTCCTAGTGTCCCTTCCACACCCAGTAGATTGGAATCTTGTAGAGCAGAGGGAAGAACTTCTGTCTTTAGTTCTCTAGCACTTGATACTGGACGTCTGGATTATTATTAGGGACCAATAAGTAGTTGTGTTAGTTTATTTGTAAGATGTCAACAATCAACTGAATGATTTCGAGTTGCAGTTTGAATCCACTTAAGGTCATATTCCACAGTAAATATTTGTGGTACTAAAGTCAATTTTCTTAAAAAAAATAAAAAGTAATTTTTTGCGAGTTAACTTGAGTAGGATTGGATTTCAACATGACACTTTACTGTGCATGACCCCTGTAAGTCTTTTATAAAGGTATAGATGATGAGGTACCTGTCATCTGGATGGCCTGTTGAGGTTAGGAAGAAATCAAACTTTTGCTTTTTCCTAACTAGGGATTTTGCTAGTGTTATTTAAGCCGCACATTTCCAAGCTTTTACACATTAGCCAGCCTTTGAGATTTGATCTCTCTGGGTAGAGATGAGGAACAAAGGAATAAGACCCAATTATCTGAGGGTCTGTTCTTGGTTTTCTGTTTCCTTAACTGCCATTAGGACTTCGTATTGGTTTCTCATTAGTTCCAATTACGGAAGAGTCTGTCAGTAAGACAAAAATGATTAACACCATCACAAATTGGATTGCAGTTTATATGATGCTTCATGTAATTATAGCTTTTGCACATTTGAATTAACTTTTTGAGTTACTCTTACTAATGCCAGTGTTTACAACATTAGCCTGGATTGTTGCACTATCTGATATATCCCCCACCTCTGAATTATTCTGTCATGAACTGTATATGAAGGACAGGAAGCAGATGTCTGGTCCATCTGCAAAAGATGGAGTCAGTCTGGCAATGTGTACACCAAGTTAAAGTAGCGTGCAAGCAGCCATGCCAAGCCCTGTTTCCAGTACTAGGAGTGCAGCACTGTGGTGGTGCAGGAAGGAAGATGAATGTGTGGCGGAACCTGTCCCAGGCTTTGTTTACTCATGTAACCTTCAGGGAAGCCCACAGGCTACCAACTATTATCTTTCTAATATGACAATTCGGGAAACTGAGGCATAAGAAGATTTTTTTAAGATTTCACTCATTTGCAAGACATGAAACTGTGCCATCTGATTCCAGAGCTCTCTCTCTTCTTAATCACTATACCCAAGGAGCTCAGCTATCTCCATATGATTTACTACCCTCCAGGCCCTGGAGTGGGACAAGGGCATTGTCAAGGTGTATGAAATCTCCCTAGACTTAAATCATAGGGATTTTTAAAATTCAGCTGTACTTTTTGAGAACTTTGTCCATGAGTATTACTTCTGTATTATTTCCTTCCTTTCTTCCTCCTCCCCTCCAACTCCTTTCATGTTCCCATCACTCCCAAATCCATGACCTCTTGTTTGATTATTATTAGTCATTAATAATCATATGTGTACACACACAAACATGGATATATATATATCTATCTACTGCATCCATTTTGCATTGCTCATATGTACTTGAACATGGGACTCTTTTAAAAGATAAACATAGTTTAGGATTTGTCTTGGGTGAATTCTAGAGCACACTTCTTTCAAAGTCAAGACTTTGAAGAACACTTTAAGAACACTATGACTGTAGATTCCCTTTTAGCTGCTTCTCAGCATGTATCTGTCTCCAGGTTAACACTGTAGACTTAGTGTAGTAGCATAGTGACAGCCAATTCTGAAAGACACTTTGTTCAACTATGCCTTCTGAGACTATCATTGTAAGTAACTAAAATAAAAAGGTGGGGTTGGTTTATTCATTTTTGTTTTGAAAGCACTATGAATTAGTGTAGGGTAGGCTAGGTGGGAGCCAGATGTATCTGGATATGCCACCCAACTCTCCTGTTGTTAATAGTGATGACCTTGAGAAAATTATTTTCAAAACATTTTTCTGAGGTTAGAAGGACAGATCAGCAGTTAGGAGCATATGCAGTTTTTACAGACAGGACTTCATATCTTAGCACCCATATCAGGCTGCTAGCACATGCCTGTAAGTCTACCTCCAGGGGAACTGTTGCCCTGATTTGGCCTCCACACATACCTGCATACTTGTGGAATCCTCTCTCTGAGAGAGAGAGAGAGAGAGAGAGAGAGAGAGAGAGAGAGAGTGTCTGTGTGTTTGTGTGTGTCTGTGTCTCTCTCTGTCTATCTCTCTCACACACAATTAAAAATAAAATAAATCTTAAAGGAAAACTTTTCCCATTCCCTCTATTTGTAGACCAGTGTGGCATCTCAAGATTGTTACACAATTTCTATTTGCAAAGCGTTAGGCACAAAGCAGTCTTCCAATAATCAAAAGAAGTGTTATTCTTTATAAGTAGTTTTTGACAATATTTTAAAAGGTGGAATATGACGTTCTGTTAATTTTACTGTTGTATATAACAAATCTTTTTTATTTTAATCTTTTCTCATAAAATCCCAGCAAAGTTGTCCATGATGAATGTGCTCTTGTCATCTACAAAGTATTTTAAGGGTATATATGACTTGTTCCCACAAGTCATCCATTTATTCATTCATAAACAATAGAAGAAGATTATATACCACTACACAGTCAAAATTTTATATACAACCAATACATGTTAAATAAAGGAAAGGTTTTCTGGGTCTCAGCTTGTTCATCATGTAGCAGAGAAAGACAGCTGTGCAGATAAAGAAAAGAATAGATACAATTATAGAGACTCAGACTCGGCCTTTGGGGCACAGAAGGTGTCCTGCCTGGCTGGCCTGCTTAGCAGACACAGAGGAACATGAGCCAGAAAGATTTAGAAACTGGGAGCATTATAAGGAAATGCTCAATGAAAGAGCCATTTCCCATTCAAACCTCCAAAGGGAGCAAAAGATACATGCTCCAGGATCTGTGAAAAAGACTACAGGGAATCCTACTTGTTCAGACACTGATGTAGCTCCTGGATTGTGTGGCTCTCATTTGATCAGAACCATTGTCAGTCTGTACCTGTCAATCTCCACAGCACTTTTGTAAATTTGTATTATCAATGTCTTCCCAAATAGAAACTAAGGTTCCATATCTGTATTTCAAAGCATTACCCAAAATCATATAAACAGGATTGAAGTCTAAGTATTAAGAAATACATCAAACTAAATAACAATTATTGCAATGACAAAATGATAAAAGAAACAACAAACATGCCTACGATGTGAAGTTTGGGCTAACCTGTACTACCTGATAAATCACTAGTGTTATTTGGGGATTTGAATTTAAACTTAACTAAAATTGAGTAAAATATATATTTAGTTGCTCAGTTTTGCAAGCTATGTTTCAGTTGCTCAGTAGTGATATGGAACTCCTTGGTAATTGCTGAACTGGACAGTTCCAACACAGAACATATTCGTGTACAAAGATTGTGCTACTAGATAGACTGGCCTAAGCATTTTAAATATATTAGCATGTATAAACAATCCTATGAGGAAGGTGTTTTCTAACTGCGTATATGTGAAAACTGAGGCATAAAAAAGGATTTGAACTGTAACCAAAGTCACAGGGTGAATGAATCTTTAAATACTTCTCCATTATGTCAACCCATTACATTAGGTTCTATGTAGAATAAATATTAATCAAAAGTACAGAATTTTGTGTCCACATATAGATCAGAGTTAGGCCTTGAGAAGAGGAAACATCTGTGCTAAGTTCTCGCCCATCCAGGACCTTGCAGTTGCCCCTAGATGTTCCACACAAGAGGCTGGTGGTCCATGTGGAATGGTCTTCCCAAGAATGCCAACCTGCCAGCTAGCTTAATCAAGCAACTCATTTGATTGACCTTTTTAGTCAGCTCATTCCTTCTAATGACTGAAGCAAGAGTTGATGAAGTCCCAAGACTTGTTCAAATTTCACCTTTTGTCTTTTTCTATGAAGGGTCTCAGATTGTTTCGTCAAAAGAATCCTTTTTCCAGATATCAGCACTTGAGATGCAGAGACTCAGTAAATCTTTGTGTGAGCCCTGCCTCTGCCTCTGAGCAGTGTGTGATGAATTACTTCACATCTCTGAAATTCACTTCTTTCAGACCAAACTGGAATAAAGGATGCAGTGTTGGCTTGCAAACGCTAAAGTACTGTTATATAGCTATAAAGTGGGACATAATTATAACACAAATGCTCGAACTTGGGATGTTTTCCTTTCATATGACCCTATAAAACTTTCAAAGCAGTTGTGGTAGGATAAATTACAGGATAATGGACTCTTAAATCATAACATTTGCAAAGTCTTTAGTTTTTCTGTTGGTGAGTGTGGTAGGGGCTCAGCGAATGTCCGCATGGAAGATGGATGGGGTGCGGGAGCAGCGTGTGGAGGTACAGCAGAAAATTGCCCCTTGTTTTCACTTTTCCTTTTAAGTTTTGTTTTGAACCATGTTCCTTTATATGAACTATGCCAAATTTTGAGGAGAGAGAGAGTCAGTAAGTGGGAGGTGCTGAGCTGGTTCCTTGAACCAGTAAACTCTGATTGTAGTTGGACCTCTCGTGTTGGGGGCGGCCCTTCCAAGCTCTACGAGGCCTCAGGAAAAGGAAAATGGCACCATTCAGATCTATGTGTTCTCACGGTGTGCATTACCTGTGTGTTGCTGTTGAGCTCAAGATGGCACCCAGCAGTATAAAGAACCTTCCCCACTGGAAAACTTGTTAGAGCAGCTTCTTGCTGGTTTTAAACAAGTATGGCTGGTGTCTAAGGACTGGAGAGTAAGGGTCCTGAAAGAACAGTTCGCTCTTAGGTTTCCAGCAGTTGTGTTAGGAGTAGACCTGAGTATAATATGTACTGAGAACAGCTGAGGAAGAATCATGATTTGGTTCCATTCTCTCATTTCAGAAATAGGGGGACAAATTCAAATTTGGGGCAGAACTGAGGGTTACTAAAACTCGGCTTTTTCAAGTTGTTGACTAGGGCACTCAATATGTTCCACTGTACACAACATTTCCAAGATCATTTACCTTATATATGATAATTAAATTGAGATGAGAAAACAGTGATAAATCATGGGCTTCAGAGCCCCAGAGAACACTGTCAAATGTTGGTGCTGGTTTTTGTATCTGTAGGACCCCAAAGGCTGAACACTCTGATTCTTTGTTTCCATGGAAAGAAAGCATATTTACCACTTCAAGATTTTTTGTAGTTATGAATAAATTGCGAACATTAAATACAGAGTATGAAAAGAGCTTACCATGGTACCCAGATTATCTTAGGTATCTGATGTTTTCATGAAGCAGCAGAAAATACGATTGATTCTTTAGAGGTAGTTCATGTGAGGGTGATGCAATAGTGATGGACATGACAATGGTGCTGGTGATGGCGACAAGTCAACTGCTGGTGAGACATCTGTGTTGTGAAAACTGTCTCAACATCAGCACACTGATTTTATTATTTTTCTTACTCTATAGCAGATGTTTATTTCCAGATTTTATTTTCTCATTTCAACTCACTAGTTGTTACATTCTACGCTTAGATAAATCCATATTGACTACTAACTAGGGGACACAAGGTCAAACTCCATCAATTTCTTCTTTCCTCATCTTTGAGACTTCTTAGAATGGAATGACCTTGTAATGCTGGAATTCCTGCACTTCACACAAATGGAACCAGTTAGTGAGGTCCATCTGCAGGAATTTCTGAGCTCTTTGTTGCACTAAAGCCTAACAGTTGTCTGCCCCCTTTCTGTCAGGGATCTCACACCAATACTTTTGAGACCCCAGTATTTTGAGATGTTTAGGTAGTAAACATTGGCTCCCTGGCCTTGGAGAAAAACCTGAGTCTTCGTGGTGAAGAACCAACACTTGGGAGTCATATTATCTTCGTATTAACCACAGCCCTACTCTTTAGAGCCCTGTGCCCTGATGATGTTTCCTTTCCTTCCTAAGCCTCAATCTCCTCATTTGTAAAATGAGGATAGTAATAGTCCCAGGCACATTAGTAAGTTGGTTTACAGAGAAAATAAAACACATTGATAACAAGGTCATACAAGAAAAACAATTAAAATTTGCTCGTATTTTGAGGTTCTTCCTGTTTCAAAGTTCCAATGTCCTAAACAGCGGACTCTGAACACACTGGAAAATGTCAGCACTGTGTGCTTGAGTAGGAATTTCATACACAGAAATGTCAGCCAGATACTGCACCTAAGAAGCTACAGGCCAGTCTTCCAGTCAGGGGAAGAGGGCTGAGTTACTGTAGTCTGGATGTGAAGGACACTAGAAGGTGCGGGAAAGCCTTTTGTGACTTTTTACACAGAGCTGACAGCCACAAAACTGCATCTTCCATGTGAGCCCTGGCTTGAATGAAGGGTACCTTCTTTACTCTAGCCCCTACATCTCCTGGAAGGGCTGATCTTGACTGAGACTATGCATTGTATTCTACAGGAACAGCCTCTATCTTAAAGAACAGAACAGTAAGCTTGATCTGAAAGCAAATAGGTTCAAGACCTCAGTTACCTACTTGGTGGAATTGACAGAGAATTTGAAAGAACTAGACTTCCCATACTGTTGGACATCTGAGCAGCTGGGCCTGAAGGTAGACTTGGGAAAGATGTTGGAGCAAGTTACTGTTGCCCCAAGTCAGTCCTCCTTTCCCGCTTTGCCAAGCAACTGAGTCCATCAATATCTGCAGACTTGTTGCCTGTTGTGACACCCCATTCTGCCTTTCGCTTAGCAAGTCTTGGAGAATCTGAACTTGAGACTTGTGGTTTCTGCATGTGAACTTATCCTTCTGGGTTGAAATTCTTCCTTTAAGGTTCTCTCTACCTCACCAGCCTGCGTGCATGGGAGTGCGAGGTCTTGTCTAATTAATCATGCATTTATAAGCATTCTTACTCTCAGTCTGTGCCCTGGCTAGCAACTACCGTAGGCATGTGAGTAAGACAGCACTATCTTCTTGCAGCCTTTATTGAGAAATTTGATATTTCAAATTTTCCAGTATCTTGTGCTGGGGTCCCTGAGATCATTGGACAGGGAGACAACAAAGTTCCTAAAAGATCAGAAAAATACTTTCTGAGGAAGTAGTGCTCACTGAAGACTAACCAGACAGAGGAAGGAGCTTGCACAAAGGAGGTATGAATGAGTGAGCGTCCTGCAGTGCAGATTAAGAGCAGGGTAGTGCAGTTGATGCTTGAGCTCAAGCTGTTCTTTCTGCATCCCAGGGTCTGCCCTGCCCTGCTCATCTGTCATCTCTTCCTACTGTCGTCATGCAGATTTGCATGTCACTGGCTCGCACTGCATGCTGCACCAAAACGAATAGAAGAAGAAGGTTCTGGATGGCTATTTGAGTAAACGAAGGTGGAGGAACTCTTACTAACTCTCCTTGTGTTAGCAACCTCTCTTGCTCTCCCAGTACCAAGGAACCCAGGGAGCCGTGTGGACACCCCTCCCCCACATCCTCTCTTGTTGCTATGAAGCTCCCTGCTGAATGACTTTCTTAAAGCCGGAACTCACCTTTCACACTTGGAGCTTTGCGAGGGAGTAGAAATAAGAATGGAGACATGAATGTCAAAAAGATTCAAACATCACACGGTTCCTTTGCTTTTGCCTTCCTTGGCACTGGGATACAATGAGTTAAATGGGATTCCAGCCAGAAGGACTTGCTTCTTGCTAGCACTTTGACCTTGGACATGTCACTTGGCCTCTGCAGATCTGCTTTTCCTTTGGCGTCTGTCTATGGCATTAATTATATCTGCTAGACAGTGTTAATATCAAGTGATCCATGTCATGCACAGCATTGAGAATGGTATTTAATGGGCACAGATGTTTCATGGCTGCTGCTTTTATGTAAATAATTATAGTTGGTATTATTCTGACAAGGTTAGATGCCATACATGGGCAGTTCAAGCAAGAACAGAATATGCTTTCTAGTTTGCCCATGAATAGCAAGCAAAGTTTTTTTGTCCATTTGGTTGGTTTTCTTATTCTATAGTCTTTGAGATTACACATGGAATCCTCCTTGTTATGTGGCCTTTAAAAAAAAAACACGAAAAAACGTGCTTTTTGCTTGTTTTTAGATTTCTTGTCTGTCTCTCTCTCTCTCTCTTAAGAAGATTTTGTTTGGTTTTACTTTCTCACAGGAGTGATTGGAGCAGATGTGAGAGGTCATGGCCTCATCTGTGAAGGACAGCCAGT
>LOEQ01000022.1:441678-457096 GCA_001685075.1 Bramus lutescens | reverse complement strand
CTCTCTCTCTCTCTCTCTCTCTCTCTCTCTCTCACACACACACACACACCATCTGTCATTTCTGATGTTTCCAGGTCAATGAGTAACTGAGGTAGAAATCCCTGGAATATTTTGCACTGATCCAGGTTGCCTCTTTCTGATTCACCACAATGTAAAAAATGAATAAATGAATGGCCAAATCATTTCATATTGGTAAATTCTCAGAAGGCCTGCGTCTCCATGTCACTGTTACCACCAGGAATGGGGAGAAAGGGCCTGAGGCAGAACACAAGACCCACTAATGGGGCCTTTGATATTTTAGAAGATACAAGTGTGGGCTGCACATTTATCTTCCTTGTGCACGATTTAATTAACAAGGGGGAAATGCTGTTCTTTTTTAACTTTATGAAAGCAGAGCAGCTTGCTCAGAGTTAATCACTCCCAACTCTTCAAAATGCAGGATCTCACACAGCAGAGGTTAGCCAGAGGCCAAGAAGTCACAGGGTCAGGGAACAGATCCTTGCCACGGCTCCAGCACCCCGTTTTCCGGAGCTGTCAAGTCAGGCCACAGTTCAGCAGCAAGTTCTCCAGTGAACTTATTCGAAGGGGAGGAGTATTCTCCAGGACAGTTTGGTGGGAGCCTGGAGGTCAGGAACGTTCTGTCACTAAGTGGACACTGAGCCTCAACGACATAGGCTTCTTTTTCTGGTTTACTTCCTATGGGAATTTAGGTAAATACTTAATCTAACAGTGCCTCGTGTCTTTGCTTCTTCATCTGTTGTGTGTGGACAGTAGTGTCTTCCCATGGCAGTGTAGAGAGTTAAGTCAGGTCACTTTTATGAACAGGTTGGTACCTGACACAAAATAGCAGCTCTAGGGTTGCTATTTAAGATGGTATATTGGTATATTAGGGTTAGAGCATAATCATATGGTAACCACTTAGAATTGAAGGTATCAGAAGAAATTCCTCTTTAGTTTAACATAGGAAATGCTTAGGGATATGTGTTCATAATATTAGTAAGCATACACATCCCCGGGTTCTATCAGCTGGGAGGGCAGGAAATTGTACAGATATAATGAAAGATGTGGGGCCAAGTATTCTAAAAGAAAGGGGGTATGTTTCACTAATAGTTCTTGGATGTTGCGGGTGTAGTGATGACACTGGATTTTGTTAGGAGCCCATGGCTTCATGGCAAGAGTGCTGACCAGCAGGAGAGAATAAAGCCAGGGACAGTGAGCATCCACTCCATACTCTCTTCTCTCTTCCATTGAGACAGATCTTTAGAAGATTCCATCTCTGTCCCTGCCACCACCGTGCCCTTCCCCCACCATGCCCTTCCCCTGTGCCCCCAGAAGGAGGGCCTGATCTCCTTCCCCATGGCTCTAGAACACACTGAGAAGTATGTGGATTGCCTATAGTCTGACCTCTGTGATACTGGGAAAGACAGACGGAACCCATGGCTCTGCCGACTCTGGGCTGCCCTCAGACCGCACCATGTGGCTAGAGCTGGGGTCTCTGGGTAGTGTCACTAATGACTCGCTGAAGCTGTCTCAACCCATCTGAGAACAATCCTTCCCACGCTCCCAAAGGAAAGGGTGCCTGGTTCTAGCTAGGGGTGCAAAGGATGTGCAGCACCTGCCAGGGAAAAGGGAAATGCCCATTAAACCACAGTGAGGGCTTGGAAGGTAGCTTGAGTCAGTAAAGTGTCTGCCTCCCCAGCATCAAAATCTTGAGTTCAGTCTCCAGAACCCATGTGAAAATATCAGGCCTGGTAGATTATGCTTCTAATCCAAGCAGAGGAAAAGCAGAGACAGGGGGATTGCTGGGTTCCCTGGCCAACCAGCCTAAACTTATTGGTAAGCTCTAGACCAATTGAGAGATCTTGTCTCACAGGAGGTGTACGATGTTTCTGAAGCTAAATCCTGAGGTTGTCCTCTGACCTCCAGGAACGCAGGCATACTTGTATAGTATGTAACACCCCCACCTCTACCCCCCCAGAAAGAGAGAGAGCGAAAGAGAGAACTAGAGAGAGAACCTCATGCACACATGCCTTTTAAAAACCACAGTGATGAGATTCTTGGCATGCTGACTGGAATGGTGAGCATGTGGGGAGCTAAGAATCACACACAGCTGCTAGGACAGTGAAGAGCACAGCTGATTTGGAAAACGTTTTATCCGTTTCTTAACCAGGTCTGTCTTTGGTGATAGAATCCAGCCATTTCATTCCTGTGAAAGCTGGGCTGGGCTGTCTAACATCGTGAATCTGGAAGCCCACCAGGAACACAGCAGGTAGAAGGTCAGAAACAAAAGCCTTGTGAGACTCTGCCTGGCATCTAGCCTGAGCCTTTCATCAAAAGGCTCTAGCTTGCCCTAGCGAGCTGTAAAAGTAGTGAGGGGAAAAACAGGACAGCCATAGACAGTTCCCTCTTGAGGAGCCCTGAGTATTTGGGGAGTTGGGTGATAGATGCATTTTCCTGGCAAGGGCACAGGGAAAACAGGAGAGGGTAGAATGTTCTAGAGGAAGCTCTTGATGGAGTGACACTAACAACAAATACTTTTTGCATTTTCTAATAGCCTTTGAGGAAATCCTTGTCATAACTTCATGCATCTATCAGCGTTATCCTACCAGCACACAAGGAATGATCTGAAGCTCAGGGAGAGAAGCTAACTATCAAGGTCATACACAAATACCTAGGTTTGCAAATCCAACTGTGGGATTCCAGAGCTCCTCTGGGCCCTTAGCAGAGATAGGAGACACAGGCTGGTTGGTGTCTCTGCATACACGTGTTTTGTGGAAGAGAGGCAAAAGTATATCGAGGCATATCTTTTCCAAAGGCTGATGGGGACTGCAGAGTTGGGCCTGGACCATACTCTACCACAATATCCATTTGCCCTTCTTGACAGCCTTCTAAATCTCTGCCGTTCGGGAGACCACTAGCGTAAAAATAAACAGCATCACTTGTCACCGTCCTCCCCTGGAAAGACAACATTTCTAAGACTCTATTTAATCGTCCTTCTTCCCCTGCTATTTTGTGGTCACGTACTAAATCTGGCAATTTGAAAACACACCATCAACTTCCCAACTCATGAAAATGTTTTTTGTGGAAGAGCATGAAATGAAAAACACATTGATTTCTTTCCCTTTTTCTATTTAGTGGGTTAATGGCCCTATGTCTGCTGAGGAAGTAAATAGTAGTGATGGAAGGGTTTGTGCCTTTCCATGGCTCAATGGGTTGGACTTGATGCTGAAGACAGTCACCATGGAGTCAGCACTGAGCACTGTGCAAGATAAAGTACTGCAACATACATGAAGTCACTGGATCACATGTGGCTTCAACTGAGTATTTAGTAATCTGCCTTGTTACCCCTTTTTAAAAGATTCTCTTCTTCCACTCAGTTGAAGTGCACAAGCTCCTATTGCCTATTATTTTACATGTTGAGTCAATATTCACACCTTTTTTTTGCTATAAGAAGCAGCTTGTCTACTTTTCTACTTAGCCAGTGTTTAGAGTCCCAGAAGAAATAACATCTAAGAGACCAAAAGTCCAAACAGAAATTAGGTTTTTGAGCAAATGGCTGAAAGTTCCTTCTTAGAGGAACTCCTGCCAATAGGACAGACAGTTCAAATGGGAATGTTGAATGGATATTTTGGCTATGGTCCAAAGGATTTAGTATATATTCCCCTCAAAAGAGCTAAGTCTTAAGTCACCAAGACGTGAAAGTCACTGTAGTGCTGTTGTGTATTTTCAAACTCCTGAAGAACTAAGGAAAGTGATGTCAGAGAAAGTCACACTCAGTAGCCATTCTTTGGGTTACACTGTGGAATAATGCCAGCAAGTGGTCTGTACCCCCTGAGGGTCATGGAAGGATGTCCCCAAACAGTGCATTTCTTGTTAGCTTGCTCCTAGTATTATACTTAACATATAGCAGCTGATTAGTATATGTTAGGTGACTACATGAGCAGACACACCCAGAAAAGTATAAGGCAGTAGCTATAGATGTTTACTGAAGAACAGATCACATCTTACTAGTTGGATGTCTCTGGTATGGTGGAATGACAGGGAGTGCAGCCAATGGAAGCTTCTAGAACATGAAATAGCCAATTCATGGCAAGTAAGGCTTTCTCTTCTCTCCTTGACTACACACTCTCTCAGCACAACACAGAAACCTTGGTTGATACAATCCCACGGGAACTGAGCTGTTCGCTAAATTATATCTTAAAGCAGGTCAAAAGCAAACATATTAAAGTATCAACCAACTCCAGTTGTGAAAATCTGTTTGATTGGGTTTTCAGTGGTTTTATTTGATATGAAGCCATGTGAAGAATGAGCTCTGTAACTGGAAGGATGTTTTTGAATGACAGATCTCCTGGCTGGACACTTTCTGACATAGACTGGCCAGGGCTTTCATGACTCAATGCTCCTCTCATTTGGCTGCCTGAATGGCCCCAGGTTTCCGTGGAACTCCTGGCTGTGTGATTTGATATAATTTCCAAAGGCATAACTAGACTTTTCTAAAGCTGGGCATGACCCCTGAGAAAGAAGGGTGAATCACAAAGGGAATGGGCAGGTATTTTGGGGTATGAATTTATTTTTCTGTGATATGCAAAATTATGCTCTGATCAGCTCATTGAGAAGAGGGCCGTGAATACTAAGTCAGATGGCTTTGCTCTTCGTGGAAATCTCTGCACAACTCTGAATCCTAGCTGAGCATAGCAGACCCTATGATCCCTCTGCCCAACTTTCACTCATTCCTGGTATCCCACAGCTTTTATTCTGTATTCTGTCAGGTATACCCATATACTCTTAGCTAAATTCATTGGGCCAGATATGTTTAAACATAAAGAACTGTGAGGTTTATTTAACAACTATTGTGTACTGCCAGATAAATTATTAATTTGATAATTATGATACTTGTAATTTTGTAGATAGGATGACTATACTAGACCTACATTTACTCTTCCTAAAAAGAGAATATACTTTTATCATTTACCATATCGCACACATATTAAGCACTTGCTGTGTTGTTACTCCAGCAAATGTAGGCATCACTGTATTGTGAGACCAGTGTTCATATGAGGAAAATGAAAGTTGGAGAGCTCTGAGATACAGGAAGAGGAATAACTGAGGTAAAACTATGGTATGGGAACCCAAGGGTCACCACACTGGTTGATAGTATGTGTTTGCTACCAAAGTTCTAGGCCAGCTGTCACCTCCACGCATCTTTTTTTCCCTTCTTGTGCCATCTGTAGTTCACTATACCTCCTATTGTCCAGCAGAGCTCAGTTGTGCTCTTTCTCACTCCATCTATTCACATCAAACCTGAATCCCTTAACAGTTGGGAAATGTCTACTTCAGTGGTCTGTTCTTGGGGCATATGTAAAAATTTAACACATGGCTTAAAAATCATAAACGCAAGGCAGATGTTATAGATAATTTCTATCCCTAGTGAGGTGGGTCGCAAGCATCAAATCACTAGTTTAGGGATGTAAAATCTAGGACTAAGAAAGAAAAAAAACTTAAAAATATGGTACCTAGGTTTATGCATTTTATTCTTATTACAGCTATTGTTGAGACAGGTTCTCACTATGTAGTCCTGGTTAACCTGGAGCTCACTGTGTAGATCAGGCTAGCCTCAAACTCACAAATGTCTTACTTTTTCAGTCTCCCAAATACTGGCATTAAAAGCTTCGGGCACTGTTCATGTTTGTAAAGAGGAAGAATTTGTTGGATAACAGGTCAAAGACAAGGGGTACACTTATATTTAACAATAGTGATAGCTAGAATGTATTGGATACTTATGTGCCAGTTTCTTTCCTAGGCAATCTGTCTGTAGAATTTCTAATTATAACAATTATATTATAGTCATTTTATAGTTCTTAACTGGACAGAACATTCAAAACTATATAATAAAGATTTAATTGCCATATTTTTCATTAGAATAAAGGATAATGTTAATATATTCAAATTAGACAGAAGTTAAAGTCTTAATTGGGGTTCACATAAAATACTAAATAGATTACATCTCCCTATCTATATATGATGAAAGTGATATCAGAGAGGCTATAAGGTGTATGTGGTCTTTTACGTAAATTCTTTAAAAGCCACCCTGGTCCTGGATTAATATTTTGTGACTGTCCCTGGGACTAGTTTGGCCTATGGGGTATGCTCTTGAAAATCTCCCAGAACCTGAAAGGAACCAGATAATTCATAGAGAGAAAGCAGACGTCATGAATAAGAGCCCGGTGATGAAGAATGGACTTGATCTCGGTGGTTGCTCTGCTCTTCTTGTTTATGGGGTTTCCTCTTATAATGAACTGACTTTTTCTCAGTGCTTTTCAACGTGTGAAATGGGTAAGGAATTCGGTGTACAGAATGTGGGAGGACAGTCAGAACATGTGATGTTTTCTTTTCCTTTATTCCTTTCCTTTCCTCAGTGTCCCACAGCTGATCAGTGAAAGGGCAACGCGTTGGGCTCCCACCTGAGCAAACCCCTGAGCTACTTCAGTGGCTTCCTCAGTTCCTTCTTCATCGTTTGCTCAGATGTCAAGGATCCCACAGTGGGTCAGCGTCTGCTTTGTTACAGGCAGGACTCCACGTTACATGTCACCATGTAATCTTCTCCAACTTCTCCATTGAGCTGTCAGCCCTTGCAGCTCAGTTAGTGTGCAAAGAACAGACCTGAGAAGCCCCAGCCCAGACCATGAGGGCTGATTTAGTTCTGGGAAGCAGTAGATAAGAATCTGTCGTTTCCTTTTACATTATTTATTTGCTTATTAGTGCCAGGCTAATACCCAGGGCTTTGTGTATGGTCAGCATGTGCTTCACCAGGGAGGCGTGCCATGAGCCGCAGAATCTCTAATTGTAATGTGACACAGGCTCTTATAATAGAGATTTTAAAAGACCCGCAGAAAGTGTCATCAGAGGACAATTGTGTCTTTCCACAACTGTTTTCTCAGTCCCTAGCAATGGACCCTTTACATTGATGAGAGCCTAGATGTATGCTAGATGGTTATGAGAGTGAAGTAAACTAATAAAATATGAATAATATCTAGCTGCAGTACCAATCCCTGGTGGATTTGAGGGCACACCACAGCAGTCTCTCAAATCTCTATCCTTTCAAAGAAGATGTCCTCTGGTATGCTCAGGTCCAGCTGTTCTGAGGAGCCACGACAGAGAATCTGGTAAAATCTGCTAACAATTACAGACCGTGGAATTTTTATGTTCTCTTGAAGACTGAGAGAGCCTGTTTGTATCTTTCAAAAGACAAACCCAGAAACCAGAGTGCAGATGCACCAGGGCACAACAGGAAACCGCAAAAGCCTAAGATCTTTCCATGTAAATAAGAGGCTGGAGTTTCCTTTTGAACCCACAGTGCTGAGTGGAGGACAGTGCTTTGTCCAGATTTTTGCCCTGCCTGGCTTTGAGCCTGTGCACAGTTAAAAGGCCATGCCACAGGATAACACACACACACACACACACACACACACACACCAAAAAACACGTAAAAATGTTTGGTTTGATCAGGACTTCAACAAGCTTCTTCTGTGTTGGTGAATAATTTGGGGACACAGGTGCAGTTTGTACTCGAAAGGATTAATTACTCTCCCTTGTTCTCCTTGTAGTGATATTTAAAGCCCCATTTGCCTCCATAAAGTTTATATTAATCCATATATATGCATGGGGCAGTTGTCGTTGTTAAACCTCTCTCCTATACCCCACCCCAGACCTCTGGTCCAGGAGCAAAGTGAAGAAGCATTAGTAGCAATTAACATACTTTTTCTTTTGTTAGCTCGATGTCCATAACCTGATTTGATCACTCCTATTACACTGGGAAGAAATGCATACCATACAAGTGATCAGGTTCTTGGTTTTGTCTTGTTTTGTTTGTAGTTGAAAATGTGTTAGATAATAACTATCAATTTTGTGATGAGGAAGGCAGACCTCGTTCCAATATAGAATGCCTGAGCTCCAGAGTACCTTCCTTTGTTCAGCACCTACTGTGAGCCAGACATGGATCACGTAACAATGAGTAGATGTAGGACCTTGCATCAGTTACCGTCCATTGGAATAGATGGATATCAAGCCAGTAATCAGAGATGTATAATTCTAAATTATGAGAAATGGTTTGTTTCCGTGCTCTCCCAGAGGAAGTATAAATTACATAATCATGTCAAAACCATTTAAGAATGCAAGTCCCCTACAGTCTACTAATTCCATGTTTAGGTAAGAGCCAGGGGAAACTCTTGCACTACTGTACCAATATAAACCCAGAACCTAGTCCAATATGTCATGTATCATAATAACCCCAGCTCAGATTTCCATTAGTAGAGGACTAAACTATTTTATTTATATGCTGTTGTACTTGCTTAATGAAGAAACTGCATTTGGATATAATGGAGACGTCAAGCAATCATAACGTAACACAGAAAAGAAATGAAAGAAATAGGTAGAGAATTATAACATTCATAGAAATTCTTAAACAAGTAAAAATAGATGCTAGAACTCAGGAATTTGGGCTGAGCTTGGGAAGATAAAGGGATAACTGCCACCGATATTGAAAACTTAGGCTGTGAAGGAGATAAATGCATTCAGGAGTGGTCTAGAGAATCTGCCATTTGTTGGTGACGGACACAAGTACTTGTCAGTTTGTAAAATGTCCTGTAAGTTTCATCTTTTCTTCTACATGCGATATGTGTGCTGGAACCACTTTGAGAAGACCCATAGTATGGCATAGAGCGGTGTGTCTGGTAGTTGGGGCTGTCCAGTAGACTTTAATAAGACAGTGGTGTTTGAACTGGGGGACTGAACAAGTGACGAAGCATAGTCCAATGGTGGGGGGAAGGGTGTGTGTGTGTGTGTGTGTGTGTGTAGCTGGCAATGGAAAGAAAAATAGTGTGGCAGCAGATGTCAAGAACATTCACAGCACTGGTGTGAGGCTGGAGGGAAGGCTAAAGTCAGGAAGCTGGAGAAGCAGCCGAGCAGAATAGCCTGGGACTGTAAGCCTCCCATTAAGGCATGTGATCAGGTGGGTAAAGACTTTAAGCACAGGGGATGACAGCTGGGTTTACCAGGTGTGTAAATAGTTTCAGTTTGTAGAACATATTGAAGAAACATCTGAATGGGTGATGGGAGGCCAAGTAGAGAATACTGGAAGTTGGGATGAGAGGATGTCAAGGTAGTTTGTTTGGGGTTGTGATGGAAGACACTCAAGAGATGGTAGATCCTATCATTAGCACTTTGGTCAAGCAAAAGCAATGTGGTCAGAGAGTGGATGCAGGGGAGGCAGCTTCCTCCATCATCTGACAAGGGCAGAAATGAGAGAGGGCAGTGGACTACTTGGCTTTTTGGGGGCAAGCTGGACTTATGGGAGATCGATTTTTCTCCTAACACTGCTAGGGTTTTATATGAGAAGTTTTACAACTTGGCCCATGATTCTTAACAAAGATCCTCCCAATAAGCCACCATGCAGACACAATACTACTTCAGTCAGAATCGAGCCCCAGTGCCCAACCCAAGTGTTACAGTGGAAAAGTATAAGAAGAAATGTCAGAAGCTCAAATGAAGGGGTCCTTTAAAAATTCCTCTGCCTGTTCACTGGAAAAATCTCAGAGTCGGAGGTGTGAAAGACAGCTTCAGAAGGAGTTCCAGAGTGATGGCTGCCAAAGAGGCAACAGAAGGGCTCTTGCTGTGTCAGGTGTACCCTGCACTACAGATGTTTGTCCTTTATGGCCACAATCCATAAAGGACATTTAGCAGGATAATTGATATGATAAAGTTTGTACGTTACATCATAGATTTACATCAATGTTTAGTTCCTGACCAGATAATTGTGTGTTGATATACAGGGATATCCTGTATTTATAAAATCTATTTGAAGTGCTCAGGTAAGAATAAGCCTTATAGCTGCAAATTGCTCTCAAATCATCCAGAAAAGTTATATAATGCACTGGACACATGTGTGTGTGCTAGTATCTCTGTGTGCATGTGTGTATATATTTGTGCATGCGCACATGAGCCCACTTGTGCAACAGGGACAAAATGTTCACATTGGCACTGTCTGGATGAAGGACATGGAGAAATTCCTTGTACAGTTTTACCCATTTACTATAAGTGTAAATGTTTTTAAAAATCAAAAAGGAAAGAAGGGAGGGAGGTGGATAAAATGTGTGGGAAGGAGGGATGAGGACGCCATGTGAAAACCAGGCTGTGCTTACCATAACTGTCCTGATAAGCTGGTGTGTTACTTATTGTACCCACTCAAATTCCAATTGAAAATTTTCTTTAGAATTTACTCTACGGAGTGGGATTATATAACTGCAATGGATCTGGGCTCTTTTTCCCAATAAAAATTATTGTACAGTTGATCATATTTTTTTTCTAGCACTGGGAGCAAAAAGCTGATATTGTTACCATAACAAATTGTTGCAAACTTAGCGGCTTAAATAAACATGTATACGTGTGTATATAGACACACACACACACACACACACACACACACGTGTTTCTGAAGGAAACAAATCTAAAATCAGTTGCATTCTGGCAAATCAAAGATTGGTATGGCCATGCCTGCCAGGAGCATCTCCTCCCTTGTTCAGCATTGGTGGCTGATGTGTTCCTGGGCTTATCACTACATCGCTGATCTTGGCTTCTGTAGCCATCACCTACTCTATTAAGGTCACTAACTTCTCTACTAAGGTCAGTTATAACTGCCCTTAAAATGCCCCTTACCATTCATTCAGGATTCCTAGTTTAAGAATCTTAACCACATTTACAAGTCTTGTTTTCCCCCCTTTTAGCTAACAATTACAGATTAACTTGAGAGGCAGCTGGTCTGTGTGGTTTGGATGAGGCCGCTTTGCATATGATATTTGGGTTAGGACGAATGCAATCTATGTGAAGACGGCAATATGAGTTGTATAGACATAAATCTTGCTCCTTCCTTTAAACTTATTTTTATTTATGTGTGTGTGTGTGTGTGACTATGTAAGTGTATTCCATATGTGTGCAGGTGCCTGCTAAAGTCAGAAGAGGGCATATGATCCCCTGGGGCTAGCGTTACAGGAGTTTGTGAACCTTGGGACATGGGTGTAGGAACCAAACCTATTGAAAGAGCAATAGGTACTCTTTATAGCTAAGCCATCGCTTGAGTTCTGCATTTCTTCTTGTGGATTTTAGTTTAATTGTGTTTGCCATGGACCCTGGTATTATTTTGATCCATTGTGTTAAAAAAAATATTCTTGACCTGGTGGTGGTGGCACATGTCTTTACTCTCAGGACTCAGGAGTCAAAGGAAGGTGGATATCTGTGAATTCGAGGCCAGCCTGATCTATAGAGTGAGTTTAAGGACAGCTGGGGCTACACAGTGAAACTCTATCTCAAAAAAGAAAAAAACAATATATATTCTCATCTCATCATAATTTACTTAAAATTTCTCCATTAAGCATGGCATTTTCTGGAGATAGTGTTAAAATCTGTATATCTTTTATGAATTAAGAGAATGGTTTCTAGAGTTCTTAGAGCAGATGATCAGTAGGCCATGCTCACACATCAGTGAGGGTTCTTCTGGATAGCCGTGGCTTCAGAGCTCTCTCATAGACAGTCAACCTCTCTAAAATAGGGACTATTGACCCTCTTTCATCCCCAGCACAGAACCTGGGAATTGATTAGGCGTTTGGTAATTTTTAAGTGACTGAAAAGGAGACACTTGATAACTACATGTTGAAAGCTAGGAGATGCTTTTTGCAAAGTGAGCCAAAATCCAGCTTTTTTCTAGTACCCTATTCATCAAGTTGAGCCAGTCTTACTGTTCATACCTCCATCCAGCATGTGGCATGGCCAGCAAGTCATGTGACATGTGATGGGATGAATGAATGAGCCAATCACACAACACTCTGCTGCCAGCAATTAGACTTAGCTGCTAAAGATTCTGAACTCTGTCTGAAATGAAGCCAGGTAGTTAAAGATGATTTAATCAGGGAGGAAGTAAAATGTTCTCTTTAATGGAATAATTTCTTATTTAATTTTCTCCTTAAACTTGGCCATTCATCTCATACTCTAGTCCTAATTTATATATGTTGTCCTGAAGTATGAAAACTGATTATTCTGAATTAAGACTTTATGCTCATAAATAATTGTCTAGTATGAGATGAGAAGGCTCCAGATTCTGGTATTAATTTAAAAAGGGTTGATTGTGGCAGCAAACTTAAACTTTACCTTCATAAAGGCAGAGTTGGGTGCCCATGAAGCATGCTTCAGGGGAAATAGGTAACGAAGACTAGTATCATAAAACAGGTAGTTCAAAAATACCACAGCAGTGTGCAGTACTCTTTGCTAACTCTATTTTGTGGATGTGCCTCTTTTTTCCAAAGCTATTTTATGTAATATTTCTGTTAGAATAGCTAATGTTTGGAAGCTTGGTGACTTGGAGTTTTCTGCCTGGAGAAGGGGGAAGCTAACTTACATTGTGGGCCCTGCTCTGTCCACTTCTCTCCTCCATGTATGCTGTCTACTCCAGCTATGTATAACAAGACACCGTACTTGTCTCTCTATCTAAGAGGGGTTTAAAGGGCCAGAGACCAGCTCACCAATGAAAGGTTTCCTAAATATCAAGAGTTTTATCTTGAGGCATTCTGGACATGTAAAATGGAGGTGGAAAATGTCAGCCATGAGCTTTAAGGAAAGGGGACAAGACTAGCTGCTGTGTCCGAGATGGTAAAACAGAAAGTAGAAACATGGCGTATACTCACAGAAGATAACAGAAGGTAGTAGTGAAAAGTGACCTCCCTAGAAAAAGGGGTGCTAGCTATAGCTCTTAAAAAAATGTCCCTTAAAAGGGACCCAATCAAGAAGATCCCCTGAAGGGCAGAAATCATCCCCCAAATGGTGCTGAGCCACCAGAAATTTCATTGAGACATTTGCTTCTTTATGCTTTGCCATGGTCAGGGAGCTCCCGGTGAGGACCCGGTAGCAGTGAACAGGAGCACATCCAGAAAGTCAGTTCCACACCATACTCTGAGACAGGTCGAAACCCAGTCACAGCCACATGATCCACTAATAGCTTTCTTATGTGAAGAGCTCAAAGTCACAGCTAGAAGCACACATAGCGAGGTAGCAAAGAAGCCTCTTTCTACGATTCTGCTTACACCTGAAAGTAGCTATGGTGCCACAAGGGTGAACTTTCAACTAGTCAGCTTGGGAGCTCAGATCGTTGGTGTGAAGGGTGCACACAATATCCGGAGGTGCCCCCAAAACTTTAAGGGTATTATTATTATTGTTATGATTGTTGTTGTTGTATGTGTTTGTGTTGTAACGAGGGCCTGTGGTGCAAGAGTAGAGAATAAAGAACAGCTTTGAAGAGTCAGTTCTTCTGTCTTTCTCCTTTCCTGTGGGTCCCAGGGAACAAACTCAGGTCTCCAAGCTTATAGAGCAAGGGCATTTACCTGACAAGTTATCTTTCTGTCCCTGAACTTTTTATTTTTGGAAAGAGTGAAAATACTATGGGTCCATCTGAAATTCCATCCTGGAACCTGAAAAACAGTTGAAGGAACAGACATGACAGGAAGCAGAGATTGAGGAAGATAAGGCTTCTCCGGGTGCCTGCCACCATGTTGCTGCTTCCACTGATGCTGTACACAGGCTCTGCCTTGTTTGTCTCCCTGCTCCTGTCCTGATGGATCTCATGCTCCATTTCATCCCATTAAACCACAGCACGAGGCTGCATGAGGTTGGTGGTATGTGGCTGTGGTCGCAACCCTTGGGAGGTCGAGGCATTGTGAGTTTCAGGTTTGCTGTCTCAAAACAAACAAACAAAATTTACCGTATGCTGTGATGTCTCCTGACCGAGCCCCTTTTTTCTTCCTGGACCCTGATAGTTTATTCTCATCATAATAACCAGGGAGGTCTCCTCAAATCATAACTCTGATTATATGATTCCTTTGCTCAGAACTATGCAGAGTCTTCCCATTTCGTGGAAAAGTAAAGTCACTGACCTAATGAAGACCCAGCCAGCCCTACAACATCTGGCACTCTTATGGCCTCCAACTCCTATTGCTCTTGATTTTCTCTCCACTATTGCTCTGCAAGGCTGTGAGTGTGCTGACACACTTCTACATTCAACATATCATAAAACGGAAAGAATTTATGAAGCCACACTCTGCCTCGTGCAGTGAATACAACCAGTGAACGCTTGAATAAATACCATGGGGTAAGGATTTCAAAATATTTATACTTACTCTTACATTGTCTTTAATAAACCTTGTTATCCTCAACTTAGTGCTGAGAAAGAGTGAGTTGCCCAGCTGCATAGTGAGTAGCCGGCCTGTCTTTGAACTCATTAACTCGAAGCTCAACTCTGTTTCTTCCTCAACGAGTATGAGTTATGTTTAGCAACTAAGTTAGTTGCAACAGCAGGAGTGCTGTTGTGATGTTGGCCATTTCCTTGATGAGCCATCAGGATGGAGCTGCAGGGGAAACTTTAAAGGGATTGCAGCCAATACTTTTATTTAGGGTGACAGAATAGATTTCTGTGTCCCTTGCCCCTTAACTAGTCCCTACACAAACTTGGCACTCATTATACCAAGTGTGAATACTGAATGAGGTACCAGATCTGCAGAGGGATAAGCCCTGGACACTCATATGAGTTATCCTGAGGCTGCCCATGCTTTAGGACCCAAAGCATCTTGCTGTTCTGTCACACCATTCTGTAATTCATACAGGCAACTGTGATGTTCAGGTGCCGGCCTAGAGCCAAGGAAGGGAGGCCAGGCAGTCTAGGTGGAATATGGAGGGGCCTCCGCCCCACAGTTAGGATCTCATAGTATCTGTTCACTGCCACTGAGGACAAGATGTTCTCATGTCTTTGATGCTCTATGTAATTGTAGCTGCAACAGCTTTCTTCTGACCAGATCAAGACTTTGAACTGAACGAATGAGGCACTATCTGGGGCATGACTCTACAAGAGATCAGTGGGTGATGGTATTGGAGAAATGCAAGGGTGTTTTGACCTCAATATAATTACATGCATTGCTTTTCAATATTAGGTCAACAGAAAACTTAATGCCCTAATAATTAAGAAAGTCTTTATTATTATTACTGTCACCATCATTATTGTTATTATTATTTGTTGTTGTTGTTGTTGAGACAAGATTTTTGTATGTATCTCTGGCTGTCCTGGAACTCACTTTGTAGATGAGGCTGGCCTTAAACTCACAGAGATCCTCCTGCTTCTGCCTCCAAAGTGATGGAATTAAAGGTATGAACCACTACCACACTCATTTATTTTTTGAACATAAGTGATTCATTTGACTTTATAGATCATCTATCTTTTTATCTAAAAAATTGCTTACCTACTTTTTGAAGGTATCTTTTTATGTATTTTTCCTTTAAAAAGAAACCAAACTATCTTTTTTCATTATACATACCAATCCAAGTTCCCACT
>LOEQ01000022.1:370363-405883 GCA_001685075.1 Bramus lutescens | reverse complement strand
TTATTAACCAATGAAAGTAACACATACACAGATGACCCTCCTACATCAAAAGGTCATGTTCAGCACAGGTGGCTATGGGAACATAGACAATAAAAGGGTCCTGGGCTCAGACAAGGCTTTGAGATGATAGCATAGGTGATTCTGAAATGATGGTTGCCGTGGGATGGGTAAGAAGATTTTAGGTACAGGCAAGCAGAGGGAAGAAACATTCAGACGATTTGATGTACAGGTGATGAGGATAAAAAAATAACATGCAGTTTTGCATGGTAAGAACACAGAAGAACTGTAGCCAGGCTGAAAAGAAAGGGATGTGTAACTGCAATACAGCCAAAGGTGAGGGAAGCTCCTAATGTCGGAGCCTCTTGTGCCAGAAGGGAAGTTTGTCACTGCGGAAAAATGGGGAAGACAGCAGGGAGTCACTTCAGCTTTTAGGTGGAGGTAGCAGATATCAGCTCTTGCATTGCAGAGTCTCTAGGAAGCAGAACAGAAAACCTGTCAGGAGGGAGCAAGATTTGGAGGTAGTGACATTTGGCCACTATACAGAGGTATTTAGAAGAAGAAATGACATCCTAGGGAGAGGTTAGAGAGCTGAGGGGAGCCAGAAATGCTGCCTGCTCTGCCACTACTTACCCCAAGCAACTGGACAACTCTTAGCTATAATTAAAGCTAACACACACACACACACACACACACACACACACAGGAAAAAGAAAAAATAGAGCATGTATATCAGAAGGGATGGTGTTTATTATTTTAGATATTTCTACTAGAGTTGTCGTTGGATCTTCTAGAAGCAGCTTATGGTGGTTGATTGCTGGACCTAGAAATCACGAGACAATAATGGAAAGGAGATGAGGATATATATTTGATCTAAATCAGCACTAGATGATAACTGGAGTAATACATTAAAAAAAGAGTGATGTAAATGAATAAATCAAGTGAAAAGGTGCCAGGCAGTTCTCTGGAAGATCTTAGATGCTTAAAGGACTAGCAGAAGAGAGGACTGAGCTGCAGAGGGGTTAGTAAAATTGAAAAAAAAGTGTTGGGGGGACTGAAGGAAGAGAACAAATGAAGAAGGGGTCAAGGGATGAAATGAGCTTCAGTAGAATGGGAAGAGCAAATGCATGAGAAATGAGGACCAGGATACCGACAGCATGATTGCTTCTTTCCGTGAATTCCTTGTTTATTATTATTATTATTATTATTATTATTATTATTATTATTATTATGGATATACCATACATTCTTATTTTTGACTTGTGAATATAATCATAGTAAACAAGAAAGAAGGTACTGAAGGTAGGTCTCTGGAAGAACTTACATATTTAAGGTACTAGCAGAAGAGGAGATTGAGCAAGAGAGAGGTTAGAAAAAAATAATAGAATTTTCTGGGGAAGAGAACAGATGATGAAGGACAGCCTGCGAACCTCAAGAATGAATTGATTTGGGGTGAGGGGAAGCAGTGATTCAGACACTGTCTGCATTTGAGATTATGAGCACTATAAGCTGTAATAAAATACTGTGATAGCAAAAGAAAATGAGCTACTTGTTAATCACCTGTCTTTGCATAGTGCTCAGGGCTCTGCATGGAATCTTCTAGCATCCTGCAAAGTAGAGACTACTGACTCCCATTGAAAAAGAGTGGCCTGAATTCGGCGAGGTTTAGCATACCTGCTCTCCAGTGAAGTTACTTGATGGTTGTTGAAGCTATATTTTCTTTGTCATCCTTAATGGGATTCTCTGAGACAGGACACATGAGCCGGCATTCATGAGTAGGAAGGAGAAAAATCCAATTGGGATCACAGTTATTCTGCTTGGAAGAAAGTAAGCAGCGCTTTGAGGAAGAATTGATAAAACATACAAAATGAAACAATGTCAAAACCAAAACCAGCATCATGCGAGGTTAAAATTATGTGAATGGTGACGTGAATTAGTTATTTTAATGTCTTCCAAGTGCACTTCATTTTGAATGATATACTCAGATAGCACACATGGTAAGGTATAATTGAAAAAGCATGTAGGGGAAAGGCTGAATTCAAAGAACAAACACACAGCTGCATGGAGGTTAGGAGTCAGAAGGGTAAGCATATGCCCATCCCCCAGGGATCTCATTAGTGTATGAGTGGCCATATATGTGCAGGCTAAATGAATCTCACTGTTTGCAAAGACCCTCAGTAAATGAGACAATGACAAATCAATAGTAATTAGGCATATAGATTCTTATTGACCCAAATGTCTGAAGCCAAATGCCCACTCTGAGATTCCTTGAAAGGCAGAATGAGAAGATTTATGGCCATTCACTTTTTTTAAATATATTTATTTCTATAATCTAGGAGCTGCAATGCCCTTCCAAAAGGGGCAGTGGTTATGAATAATACAGACTCTTGGCTTCTGATGAGAAAGGTTTTTCTTGAGGCTTTTGGTGTCAATATGGTTCCTGTTGGGCCAGACTAGGGAGATTTGGGAGATGGAAAGTCGGGATGTGATCATATGTAAATGTTATAGCTTTCCCGTCTGTGGATGCCTCGGAGGGCCTTTTCCTAAAACTGAAATAGAATATTCTACAACAGGGTTGTAGGGAGGCAACTTTGACATTCTTGTCAAAGTATCTGAGCTGAGATACAGAAAGCTAATGGCTTCATCACCAGTCACAGGGCAGGGTTTCATGTGGACTTTCCCCAGTTGTTCGACCACTAGGACTTCTTCTGTAAAGGGTCTCAGTGATGCATCCTCCCTAGACCACAGTGGAAGCTTAGGGCATGCTCCGAGAATGGTAGTTGCTATTCCAATCATGGTTGGGTTTTTCCATTAATACTATATTCCTCCTGCCAGAACTAAAGGCATAACTACAGATGCCAAGCAGGATTGCAGCAAAGAGCTCACTGGGCAGTAGGGCTCCCTCTGCTCTGCGGATGTTATAAACAGACATTCATCAGTTTGTGTGCTCATGTATGCACACATCAAGCTGTTTTGGTTTTCTACATTTTCTGCACTGGAGTTCCATACAAAAGTTTTACTTGCTAAAAGAATTTCACTGGGCCTGGGTTTATAACTCAGTGGTAAAGCATTTTGTTAGCATTCTCAAGATCCTGGGTTTGATCTCCCAGCACTGAAAAAAAAAAGAGAAAAAAAGAGTTTTCACTGATAGAAGAAGAGAGAGATAGAATTTTAACTATTTTTGTGATTCTTTTAGAAACCTACAGAAACTTCATGGTATACCACTCCTGGTATGGCAAAACCTGTACTGGAAATCTAGGATAACTAGAAATCACTTCTTCTAAGGCATTTAAAAAATACAGGTGACAAATATCATCAGAAGTATTCTAGATGCTTATTTCCCTCGGACTTGAGCGCTGTAATATTTTTAAACTGCAGTCCCAAGGACACCACAAATGTGGGAGAGAGAACACCTTCTAATTCATGTTTGGGATCATTGGTCAGAGCTTGGGAAGGTAGCATTTTCCTAAGATCTCCAGCTAGACTGTTGTCTTTGTGAGTAAGCAGTGTTATACTACATTATGAATGAAGAAATACACGTTCAGAAAGGCTAAAGCATGCTACAGAGCCAGGACAAATAACAAGACTTGAAATTGGCATTGCTTTCACTCCCAAGCCCACCTTCTTTTGCACTGAATAATGTCAGTGACTAACAGCGTTGTCCCAATTCCATCATTTTGCTCATCAATCAACTAAAACATAAAAGGGGGGAAGGCCTACACAACAGCATTTCAAGACCATGGTTTGGAATTACATGTCTAAATCTTGATCCTAACTGTGTATGAAACTCATTCATTGAATCCCGGAACATATATTTATCTCTATTTCTCAGTTCATCATTATTACTATAGTTAGGGAGACAGATTTTAATAAATCCTTTGCATATGTGCCATATTATACTACAGTTTACAGAATGCTGTTTGTTCAAATACATGGTCTTTGATCTTCATAATAACCCGATGAGGTAAGTTGGACAAGGATTGTGAGATGTTTCTCCAGATGAGAAGAGGGTGGTTCCAGAACTCTGAATAACCGTCTCATGCTCACACACCTTTCAGGAGTAAAGCCAGTGTCTGAGCAGGATTCCTGACTCCAAGCCTTTCCCCTTCCTACAGGGCGCGGTGAGGGGTATGTGAGAGTGCACTGGCTAGTTTCTTACAAGAGTCACCGATTTGCTGAAGCTTTTGGGAGCCTGTTTGCTTTCCTGGGTCTTACATGGACGTGCAAATGGTTTCTTTCTGCAGAATAATTTGCTCTTCAACCCCATTCCCTTTTAAAATCGAAATCCACTTCTCTTCCAGATGCCAGAGTATATATGCATATTTGAACAGTCACCTGGATCTGATTAAGAAGGCTCAGCCTGTGGGTTTCCTCACTGTTGATTTACATGTTTGGCCAGATTTCCATGGCAACCGATCTCCCTTGGCCGATCTGACTCTAAAGGGCATGGTAAGTGAGAACCAGTCCAACCAAAGCGTTGCAAAGTTTGGAAGGAACAAAATGAGGAGAAAGGAAAAGAGGGAACAGTTAAGGGAACCGGCCAAGAGGCGCTGGTTTTTCTCAGTTGTCTTGCTATAGTCAGGTCGCCGCTGCTCTGAGGAAAGATCTGTTGGCCATTGTTGTGTCTGAGCCAACTCAGAGCACTTTCAAAGTAGTGTTTCCTGTGTTCAGCTACTGCTGCCTCTTTGTGCCCTGGTGGGGCTGAAAGCCCTGCCTATGTCATATGTGCATTCACACTGGTTTGTAGTCTTTTTATTCCACCTCTGTCTCCAGGCCACCTGGTACCTCGGTGGTAAACATTACCACCCATAGTCAAACTTTCCCTAGCTACATATTGACTAGTCTAGGAGTCCTAGCTGTTCAGAGACGGTAGCAGATTTTTAGAGTTTCAGATTAAACATTAATTAAAAATATAATTAATGACTTGCATTGAGGGATAGAGGCAACTCTTAAGGAACTTTAAGACTGTTTTCACTATAGAGATTGTGAGCTCTCCTGGGGAGCCCAGGAAGAACTTGATGGGCAAACTCACACCCACCTGAGTGAGATGTAGCACTTCAGAAACCAGGTAGGATCAGGTGGCTGTCAGAAGTCTGGCTATTGAGAACACTGAGAGCCAGGCTTGGAGAAGGATGAAACAAGTTAAACCTAGAGATGAAGAGTGACTTTCAATCCTAAGGGGCCAGGTTAGAAGCCCTGAATGCCGAGTCTAGGAAATGAAGAATAAGGAAAGTTATAATAAGTGGGCAGTGAGAATGGAGGCTGTGAGCAATGCCATGCATGTTCAGGAGGCAGAGTTAACAGTGATCAGGCCTACTTGCTTCAAGAATTTAAGGTTTATGGATAGATTCATTAAGATTGTTTTAAATAGTTGCCCTAAAGTTCAGAACCTCACTTTTATTGCGTAGTTGACCACATATCAACTTCTGTTCATAAATGACAATCGTGGGCAAACAAGGAAACCGGACTTGTCGAGAGTGTGTTTGCTAGCGATGGAGGCAGAGGAGAAATATCCAAGGAGGACACAGCCACTCTTTGCTTTCTGATAACCAATGCAGGCAAACTGATGGGTTGGAAGAAGCACATGTCATACAAGCAAAAAGAAAATGAAAGTGTTAACAAGAGAGACAAATGCCTGAAGCCAAGTACAGTTAAAGATGTTCAAGATCCTGTTTTACCAGTCCCTAAGATTGTTCTAAAACAGAGCCAGGTCACATGGTAAAACGATCATGGCTCTAAAGTGACACAGACTGGCCCTTACCAACATTTGTCACCTTGTCAGACATCACGGTTCGTGGTGACTTTTTTTCATCTGTTTTTGAAAATCAACCCTGGCATCCAAAGATCTAAGAATTACCAGTGGTAGAATATTGTAATCTGCTTGATCCAATGCAGAGTACTTCCAGGAGCTTGTGGAGTGTTCTGAGGGATCTCATTGCATTAGATAAGTAAGCATGCACTGAACACAGGGGTCTTCTCACAGTGAAACATGGGCCCGGTTATATTCATAAATCCTGGAGTGCTTGCTTTTGCAAGAGTTTTACTGTCCCATAAACACACCTCTTGTGTCGCTGGATGTTTCTTAACAGTTCTTTCCCTCTCTCACTGTCCTTGGTTGGGCTCAGCATGCAGCAGCTGTCAGTATAGGAGGCTGCATCACAACAGCGTAAGGATAAAAGAGGACCTAGACAAGATGGAAGGAAGGCAGTTCTAACTATGCCCAAAATGTCCTCTCTTCAGTTCAGTTTTGAATAACATCAGAACAAACGTGCCCACCCCTGGAATTCTGTAATTGTGTTCTATCCTTCTGTCTGAATCTGCACTGTTTTTCCCTAACTCATATGCTAGGTAGAGCCCACATTATGACTGTTTGCTTTATCCATTTGCCAATCCTATACCTTAGGTTTTCATTCCCCAAACATTTATTGTCCACATTCCTTGCAATAGAATAAAATACCAAAAGCTTAAAGACTGAGTTGAAATCTGCAGCATCAATGTATTAAAAAAAAAAATCAGTTGTGGCCATAGACAGGGCTGCAACGCCAGAACTGTATTTTCTTTATTAACCAATGGCAATAAAACTTATTCATGGCATACAAAGGGGAATCTTACATCAGGGCCTAGAGACAGAGCGATCCCTGGTGCCTGCTTTCTACCAGCCTAGTTGCAGGTTCAGTGAGCCTCTCTCAAGGAATAAGTCAGAGAGCCATAGGGCAGGAGACGAGCTTGATGTCATCCTTTGGCCTCTGCATGCACCTGCACACACCGCATATGCCATGCACACACTCTCACACACACAAATTTAATTAATTAGTGAGTGCCAAGCACTGCTGCCAATACAACAAAGTGCAATAATTCCTGTATCTGTGGAGCAGGTCTAAAGGGGCAGGAGGAAGTGTTTGGTAGCAGGCTAATGGAAACTGCTATTGTCAAGACAATACTGTTAAGATCAGAACGACAGGGAGTTTGTTCTTTTAGCTCCAGATTTTCTTCTCTGGGCACATAGTAAGTATTAAGTATGTACTTAATAGTAATGTGGGTACATGAAGATAATAAAGAGGTTATTTATCACTACAGAAAAAAGTAGCAAATGAACAATGCTAATAACAAATTATTTTGTTGTATCTGGTTCAGACTATACAGATAAGTATCTAATACTGATAATAATGTCCAAGTAAATTAAAATATGCTGTGATTTTAATATACTTAGCAATGTGTTTGATATAATTAGGAGCAGATATAAGAGTAACTAGACAGGATCCCCACTCTAGCCATATTGCTGATGTTGAAGGAAGGCAAATTGGGTGGCTCTTTGTATCTGTCTGTGTCTCTTTTCTTCCTTTGCAGAGCTGTGGTAGTTAGGTGACTTTGGAGGAAAGGTTATTTCCATCTGTCTGCCAGGCAGTGGTGGTCTACCTCAATACTACAAAAGACAAGCAAAGAAAACTTCTTTGTACTCTGTTAAACAAGGGTTTGCCTGTAAACAGGAAGTGACGAATAACTTACACAGAGTATATTCTGGGAAGTTCATACATGTAGCTCCCTTAAAGGGCGTCCCATAGGAAAAACATGACAGAGTAGGAACAAGAAACAACACTTGGAGCATGCAGAAAAGGCCTCTTGAACATTATTTATCATCTTAACACACAGTGTGTTTTTCTGCTTTGTTTTGTTTTTCATTTTTCTATACCCATGAAATGGAGCCAAAACTTAGAGGAGGGATGAGGAAAGGGGCTGTTGAGATGGCTCCCTGAGTGAAGCTGCAAGCCTGCCCACCTGAAGTCAACCCCTTGGACTCACACACTGGAAGGAGAAACTGACTCTTGCAGTTTGTTCTTTGATTTCCATACCCACCCAAAATGTGTATATGTATATATTTGCATTTGAGAGTAATTTAGGAGGAACACCTCAACGAAAGGAAAAGGAAAAGGCCACGACCACAAGATAACTAAAACTGCATAATGGAAACAAAACTGCCATCAAAAACAGTGAAGGCTGAAAGGAAATCTGAGCTGTTGTAAGACTTAACGTGTGGTTTAAACTTACTCTGTTAGAAAAGCACAGTGCGAGTGGCTTATTTACTTGTAGGTCAGTTACCCGCACCAAGCGATTGCATTGGGGTCAAATAGTTATTACAGTCTTTCTTTGGCAAGTGAGGCTAGAGTGTCAAGAAGGGGTAATTTTTTAATTGAAGTGTAAATCCTAGATTTTGGGGATTTATGGGCCCCCATAAGGGACTTTATGCACAGTGCTGGACTTTGCAATATGCACTGAGAGCTTTATAACAGGAATTCACATTGGTACGTTAGGTTTGATCATACTTGACCTCATCCTTGCTGTGCTGACCTTGTCACCAACCTTGTCTGTCATCCTCCCATTTCCACTCTAACCATGGTCTTTGAGATAAGCTTTGGGTCCTGCCCCATCATAGTGGCTGAGCCTTCCTTCTCAGCCTCACTGCCCAAGTTTCAGAAGCACTTTTCAGCCGTGGTTATATGTTTCTCTTCTACTTCACTGTCTGTGCTCATAAGCAAGAGCAGGACAAGAAGCAGGTATCTTCCTATTGTGTACAGAAACATAATTTTCTTTGCCTTCTGGCAACACTTATCCCCCTGCCATGGGGCTAGCTGTTTCCTCCTTCCTTTGATGATATGTGCAGTCATCTTGCAATAATCTACTGAAATAGAGGTGCTGGAGGCCAGGAACAGGTAAGTAAGATACTTATCCCCCCTTTTTTTCTTATTTATGAATGCCTGGCTTTAGCTTGGCTTGTTCCTAGTTAGTTTTTCTTTTTTCTTTTATTTATTTATTTTTTTAATTTTTCCATTCAAAAATTTACACTTCCTCCCCTCCTCCCAATCCCCACCCACTCCCCCACTCATTCTCCTCCCTCCCCCTCCCTGCTTGAGAGAGGGCAGGGAACCCTGCCCTGTGGGANCCTGCCCTGTGGGAAGTCCAAGGCCCTCCCCTCTACATCCAGGCCTAGGGAGCTGTGCATCCATATAGACTAGGATCCCAAAAAGCTAGAACATGCCCTAAAAACAAGTCCCAGTGCCTTTATCAATGGCTTCTCAGTCAGCCCCCATTGTCAGCCACATTCAGAGAGTCGGGTTTGATCACATGCTTGTTCAGTCCTGGTCCAGCTGGATTTGGTGAGCTTCCATTAGAGCAGGCACACTGCCTCAGTGGGTGGACCAACCCCTCGCGGTCCTGACTTCTTTGCTGTCTTCTCCCTCCTACTGCCTTTCAACTGGAACTTGGGAGCTCAGTCCATTGATCTGACGAGGGTCTCTGTCTCTATCTCCATCCGTTGCCGGACGAAGACTCTATGGTGATATTCAAGATAATCATCACTGTACTTACCTTTTCTCCTTTTTAATTGATAAGAATATTAGAGATGACTTAATCATTATCTAAAAGAAACAGAAGCCTAGTCAATAGCAATCTTGTGAAAACCAGTGAGTCTCTAGCTCCTTATAAAATAAAAGAAATTCTTGCTTTCCACCAAGCATGGTGGTATGTATCTATAATCCCAGAGCTAGGAAATGGGAGGCAGGAGGATCAAGAATGCAAGGTCATCCTCAGCTACACAGAGAATTCAAGACCAACTCAAAAGAAGAGGAGGATGGAGAGTTGGAGAAGTAGCAAAGCAATGCTTGCTTTAAAAGTAAAGAAAGGGAATGGTGACATCCATACAAAGATAGATGGAACCAAACATCAGAAAGAATGATTTCATGATTTGGGAGGTTGATTTTTGCTATTTCATTGTGTGTTTGTTTTTATTCTAAATGGAGGGTTGAGCAGCTTTCATCACTGTGAAGATGTAGAGAATGTAAATTTTGAAACTGCGCCAGTATTTGCATCTTACTTGAAAATACATTAGCATGTGACAGTGTCAGGTTTATTGTATGAGGACCGTCTGCTCAATGGGAAGCTGGAGTAGCCTGGGCTTCTTTCCATGGTCGTTTTCAAATGAGAAATGCTTGCCCAACAGCCAGCACACCCTGGCTTCACAACAAATGAGTCTCACTAGTGCCTGCTTAATGGCTCCTGGTGGGGGATTCCATATGTGACTAATGAGCCTTGAACTAGCTGTAGATCTGCTGCACCTTAGCCCCAGAACTGACTGGAACAGCCACTGAGGTCCTCAGCCATAAAATCAGCTAGAGAAACTGTTAATGCTCAGACTGTCTCAAGATGTGCATTTCCTATGCATTTCGTGTGGATCTGCACATGGGTGTTCTCTACCCTTAGATCTCTGGCTACAGTTCCCCAAACACACACAGGGAATGCAAATCTAGACCCCACACAATGGTTATTCTGAAAGTCTTTTCTTCACTGTACATGGCTGAATTTTAGGCTCAGATTGGTATAGTTTCTATTTAGATGGTGGTAATTTAGTGTGTTTGCTTAAATTATTTTGCTGAAACACTAATTCGGAGCAGTACATGGACTAAGAGACATAACAGGCCATGAGTGCATAGCAGACACACAGCATCCCCTGTTGGTTGCATTGTGTTTCCTCTGCTTCTGTTTCTAATACTACACAACCCTGAGCAGGAAATTACATTCTAGTTCTCTAATGAACTGTATGGTACCATCTATTCCCTGCCAGACTGTGGAAAGCTGAGTGCTGGTTCCGGGGCTGTTGAGTCAGGAAAGAAGCTTTACAAAAGCTTGTATAGTCCCTGGAGACTTGGCAGAGGCCCGATCCCAGCCAGAGACACCACATCAAACACTTAGATGTCTGTATTGTCAGGGACTCAACTAAGACTTTGCAAGAACTCGGGAAAAGCCAGGTTCTCATGCCTTCTTGAGATGAGGACTGGAAGATGAAGCTGGAGGGTCCTGAGCCAATCAAAGCAGTTGGCAAGGGCAGCCTCAAAGATGCTAAATTTTGTTGTTTAAAACTGTTCTATTCAGACATTTTTACACCTTGTTTTTACTTACAAAAAATTAAGACTTGTGACAAATATTAATATTGTCAGTATTACTGAGCTAGCTTTCAGATAATCTGCTGCTTACTGAAGTGATTAATTTGTAGTGATTTTTCAATAAGGCCCATTTATTAGGGGCCTGATACTCCAAGTGCTGGGGTAGATGCTATGTTTGTATCCTTGCCAGTTTTTACAATAACGCTTTGTGATCATATTGGCAATTGAAACAAATAGAGAAACTGAGGATCAAGAAATGTGATCAGCTTATCCAGTGGAGGAAATAGTAGAATTAAGATTAGAAACCATGCAGTTCAAATTTATACCACAAAATTCTTATCTGTGTGTCTGTCTGTCTGTCTATCTCATGTGCATTGGTGTGTTTGCCTACATCTATGTCTTTGTAAGGGTATTGGTTCCCCTGGAACTAGAGTTACAGACAGTTTTGAGGTACCTTGTGAGTGCTGGGAATTGAACCCAGGTCCTCTATAGGAGCAGCCAGTGCTCTTAACCACTGAGCCATCTCTCCGGCCCCCACATTTTTAAAAGTAAAGTAAAACGGAAGCATTAAGGCTTTGCGTGTTTTTTTTTCAAGTCTTTCTGCTCTGTTTTCAATTTTTCGTAGAATCCATTTTCTTTCTTATAACCAGGGGATCTCAACCTTCCCAATGCTGTGACTCTTTAATACAGTTAATGTTGTGGTGACCCCAACCATAAAATTAAGGTAATTAATGTAAATATCTGTGCCTTCCCATGGTCTTAGGTGACCGCTGTGAATGGGTCATTGCCCCAAAGGGGTCGACACCCACAGGTTGAAGACCACTGCTTATAACCCATTCTTTTTTCTGTGTATACTTAACATCGAATAAAGCCAGAGTTAGAGACTAAGGGTAGATCTTTCTAGGCAGTGGGCCAGCATATGGAATCTGTTGCATTGGTCCAGAGAAGAGAAACACTGGGAAGAACTAGGTAGGGCCTGACCACCAAGAATAGGATCCAGGGTGGCTTGCGGCTGGAGACAGGGTTAGACAGCAGCGTGCAGGGAACAGAGCACTGGTACAGAACAGCTTTGCGAAGTGGTGAATGCATCCATCAAAATGGCTTTCACCGAGCCTCGGCAGGTGTGAACTGCCAGTGTGTCACCTCAGTTAGGTAGTGCTAGAATCAGGTCACTGGAAGAGTGTGAGCCCACCCTTTCCTTTTAATGTGTGTGCCCACTGCACCATCGTACAGTTCCACAGCTCAAAAGTCCAAGTTTCCCCTCTAGTCCCTGGTTTCTCTGCTTCAGTTTTCACATGGCCAAAAGCGGAGGCTCCTACTGGAAGGCTCTGGGGAAAATATACTTTCCACTTTAGTCATATTGTTGCTGAATGTAATTCCAAACTAGGTAAGACTAAGATACCAGTTTCCCTGTGAGCACCCAGGATTCCTGGTCAGCCGCTAGGTCAGTGTTTCTCAACCTGTGGGTCACGACCCCAAAGACCATTGGAAAACACAGGTATTTACACGATGATTCATAACAGTAGCAAAATTACAGTTATGAAATAGCAACAAAAATGTTATGGTTGGGGGTCACCACAACATGAGGAGCTGTATTAAAGTGTTACAGCGTTAGGAAGGTTGAGAACCACTGCTCTAGATGCTTCCTTAGGCTCACTACCTTCTGCCTATACCTCCAAACACAGAAAGACCAGGGCAAATCCATCTCATATTTTGAGCTTTCCTGGCTTTCCTTTCTGCCTCCTGCCTGCTAACTGCCTTCCGCTTTTTTGTCTCGTCACAGACTATTGTGTCTTCCTCTTTGCCATCACTTCGTGAGCTCTTCTCCCTTCCTCTTCTGCTTTTCAGTGCCCATGTGATAAATCAGGATAATCACTCCCCTTTAAGGTCAGCTAGCTAGTAACTGATTGTTTCTGTCAATTCCCTTTATAGCCAAGTATAAATTAGTGTTTGCATAACCAGAGGACAGAAATCTTTCTGATTCTTCCTCGCACACCACAATGGCACATTCATCTTCATTTCCCAAGTCTGCATGGGTTTTAAGTAGTGCAAAATATCTGCCTGAATTCCCACAGTTACTGAGTCTTCCCAGTCTTCTGCTTCCTTATGGTTCCAGAGAATTCCTCCCTGGCTTCTCTAGACCAATAGAGAATGGTCCCTATTTTCTAGTACCTCTCTTCCTCCACAAAATCTTCTCCAGAGCTTTCTCTGATCTCCTTCACCAACTCTGCCTTCCTCAGAAAACCTTGTTGTATTCTAGAATACTTCCAGTTAATTTCCTTAAGTGTTGGTACGCCTCGTCAAGCTCCTAGGATATCTGCCTTGTCTTTGACAATTATCAGGGACACTTAGAGAAGTATTTCCTAAAACACCTTTATAGCTAACATATATAATTTTTATTCCTCTAACAACTTGGAAGAAAACAGTAACTAAATTACTGTTATTACTAAGCTACTAGTCCTTACCAGAAACAGATTTTGAATTTTAGAATATCCAAATGTGTCTAGTGGGATATTTTGAAGGTAGTACCCAAGTTTAAACTTGAACTTCATTTAGGTTTCATGAATACTTTATATGCATAGCTCAAAGGTAATTTTATACAATGTGCATAATAATTTTTTCATCAAACAGGTTTGTTGTGTGGAAACATCTATTTGTGGTTAATAATAGCTCAAGTTTCAGATTTTGATACAGTTCGGGCTCCAGAGTAAGGCTCTTTCTTGATATACTTATTTGAATTATTTGGAGAACTTATGAACTTATAACTAATAATGCCAAGGTTTGGGACCCCTATCCCTCCAATTTAGTGCGTTACCTTCTTGCTAAAGTATGAATTGTCAGCCTACATCAAAGGTTTAGTTAACCTGGAGTAGAATCCCAAGGAAACTGCACTCAGTGTGAATGCCAGGGTGATAAAGGGATGTACCCACATGTGGACCATGACCGAATAGTGCAATATTGAAGCTGAAGTCCAAGATGAGGCTTTAGCTTCTGTCTCTCCAGTTTATAATACATATGCATATGATAAATTTGTAATGCCTAATGTTTCTCCAAGTCCTTGCTAACACATTCCTCATGATGCTATGCCTGGGTACTTGTTGGGGACACATTGCTTCTCCATGTTCCTAGAAGGCTCTGTACCTTTAGCACTCTGATGCTGGGACTGATCGCGGCCTGCCTTCTGCACTTGGTTCTCCATATCCAGCATCCACCGACCTTCATCCACTCCTTTCTGTAGTACACTGGAGTAAATGCTTTATTTCTATATCACAGGGGGAATAAAGCTTTAATACAATTCCAAAGAAAGAAAATGAACATTTGTTAATAGTTGAAAGGAAGAGGCACCCTTAAGTTTTTCTTGTATGTGTAGCTGGCACTATAAGAACTGAAGGAGTATCTAGCTTTTATAGATCCAATACATCTTACCAGTAAATAAGAGAAATTTCAGATGCAATCTCCTGTAGTCTTCAAAAATACTAAGTAGTATTATAGCCCTGTCCTCCAGATGAAAAAATGAATTCCAGAAGGGCTACAATTCACACAAGGCTCTACACCCCTTTAGAAGAAATCTGTAATGTAAACCCAGATGTCCTTCTGTAAACCTTACCATTTTTCTTTTCATGTACACTTAATTTATAGGAAAAACCCACATTTAGCTAATACTTGTGTCTTTAAGTTAGGAGGTTCGCTGATCCAATGTAGTTGTTGGCATGGTTTTGGACATCAGATGAAACTTTAACACATTTCTATATATTAAGTAAGTTCTTTTCTCTTATAGTTCCCCTTTAACACAAGAGCCTAAAGAAATAAAATGTGCATACCATCACAAGTCTCCCTTGGCGTTTCCCCATACATTTGACTGTCTCGCCTCAACATTCAAAATAGGCAATACATATTTATAAACGCGCTCCTTCCGCTTATGCTTCCTTTCAACTTCCTCTTTTGGAAAGGACCAGCCTTCAGCTGAACCATCTAGCTCATTGGGCCTGTCCTGGTTTAGAAGCTGTTATAAACCCACACACACCTCCAGGGCATCTCTAGCATTCCCTCAAAGGCTTCTTCATCCTCCAGAGTGGTCCAAACGGCACGCATTCCGTAGAAAGCCCCATCATGAACTGTTTTCGCCAGGGCAAAAACCCCAGTCTTTGACAGAATGAAATGGACTAACTGGCCAGATAGCCCTCTGAGGTGTTCGAGTGCCTATCAGGTAAGATGTCAAGGATGTAAGACCCCAGATCGCAGTGTCTCTGCCTCACGGAGAAATGGCGCTCACTGAGTCTCACTCCAGCACCACAGCCCCGGTGTTATTGTGAGGCAATGCTGAAGGCAGTTCTGGGGCTGCACTTGCTGCTTCTCCATAGCTCACACTTCCTGTTTAATAGTCCCCTTTGATAACTCCTTCCTGAGAAGGATGCTGTCTCTCGGAATGATGGCCATGCTTTACTTTGGAGAGGAGTTAATGCTGCCTTTCGTGTGACCCTTTCTGCAGCAGCTACTGTCGAGCTCAAGAGTTGAAGTTTAGTGTCATTAATTTCTGGAAGAAAAATGTCCCCTTTCTCTGGAGGCACCAGAAATTTACAGAAAGGGCTGTGAAATCAGTTTGCTCAAACATTAATGCTTTTTGGAAGCTCTTATGTATATTTACTAGATAGTAAAAAATAAATATAACTATGCCATAGTTTTTATGCCTTTAGGATGTTAGTAATTGAGAAAGATATCAGAACCAGCAACATTATTCATATTACAACATAAACACTAGATTGTCCAATGAATATAGATAAGGAAATGCTTCTCATACACAAAATGGACACCAAATGCCACACCCAATATAAATTATCTGGATTTGGTCTTTTAAACCTACCTGTGGGTCAGCCATGCAGATGATCATGGCCTGGTCCACTTTCAGTTGCTGTCCAGAAGAAGGCAACCTACTGACCTGGCTCCAGAAGGGAGCTCTAAGTGGTCCAGTCAGCTGCCCTGCTAGATGAGGAGCAAGGGATGAGCAAGTGTGCACCCACCCATCACCAGTGACCATCACCCAGGCTTCTGTGTGCTGAGCTTCAGGTGGCTCACCCTGTGTGTTCGCTGGAAGGGTCTTGTAGCAAGGCTGGCATGTATTTAATCCTGCCGGATGGGATGGCTTATCTTTACTCACACAAGGTCTTTTGTGAGCTCCTGGAACCTCCTTTTACCCCAGTCTCATAAGAAACACTCCTAGGGTAAGGGAGGGCAAGTGTGGGGACCTAGAGAACATCGAGTAAGTTACTCAACATGGTTTTTGGTTTCCTTTTTCTTTGAGACTATAGAACTAATTTCCTCTCATCCATACAAGTATTTAAGGGGCCAAGCAGCAAATGTTCAGATATTGTTCTACAGTGATCAGATTTTAGAAGAAGGAATGGTGTTTGGATGAATAAAAGGACCTTTGAGTTGCCATTAGCTCAAAAAGACAGTAGCATAGTGCCTACTCTTTCACATTATTGGTTTGGAAAGAGGGGTCCCAGAATTCCTTTCTGGTCTGTCCTGTAACCTTTCAATGTTCCTATGTGTTAATATCAAAGACATAGTCATACCTGGTGACCCTGTTATCAGCCAAGAAAAAGCCAACAGGTGTTGTGGGTGTGATTCAGGCCAGCAGGAGCATGTCATGTTTCATGAGGAAAGCAAGAATAAATAGATATTAGCGCGATGAGCAGGGGCCATGCCAGGAAGGTGTGCACAGGCTGCATTCCTTCTCTAGTGCCAAGGTAACAAGGAAAAGTTGGCCAGACTTTTTTGGTTTGTTTGGTTGGTGGTGTTCTGGGAGTGGAGGATGCTGTTGCATTTGTTTGTTGTTTTGAGACAGCTTTACTGTGTAGTCCCAGTTATACTGAATTCGCTAGGTAGTTTAAGCTAACCTTGAGTTCTTAAGTCCCATGCCTCAGCTTTCCTTACTGGTGCTAGGCTTTAACATGATCAGGTTTGCACATAAGAATAATCATACTAGCTCTACTGTAGAGAAGAATTAGAAGTGGGCTATAGCAAGCAGGAAGAACAGGATCATGGCCTGAACTAAGGAACTGAACAGCAGAGAAGACAAAAGCAGGCAGACTTTAAAGGACTTGGGAGATTAAATGAAGGAGAAAGCAAGGAAGAGAGCTCTCCAAATGGTATCTGTGCCCTGCAATAGAATGCCCTGATCAGAGGAGGAATCTGGAGAGATTCACCAAATAAGGGTGGAAAGAGGTTACTTGGCAGACCGCTCACCTCAGTGTTGTTGTGGGATACGTATTTATATCTGCTGCAGCTCAGAATTGCTCACACCATAGAGCCTATATTACATAAATTAATTCTATAACGTGACGATCTAAGGTGAGGCTCAGAGAGATACTTCACTGGATAAAGACATTGGCTGCTCAGTCTGATGAACTGAACCCACCATGGCCAAAGAAGAAAACCAGCTCCTGAAAGTTGTCCTGGGACTCACATAATACACAAACACACACGAACACAGATAGATCAGTTTCTCTTTTATCTAAATTGAACAAAGGTATTGATGTCCATAAACTTGAAAAATATATCAGCCTGTATCCTCTCTAAAGATTCCAAAAGAACATTGACACAGAGAGATGAACGAACTGATTACATCCACAGCCAGCATCCATTCATCTCTGGAATCTCCGAGAAGCTGACCCGCTCATATGGTTCTGATTGATTTTAATGGGATTCCCTTGCAAACCATAGATTCTAAATTATCCCTCAGTAGGTATAACATCTGTAGGAGACATACTATTTATCCTGAATAACCCTTGGGTACTATTACACTAAGTTCTGACAGAAGCTGAGTACATGGTCTCTTTATAGTCAAATGCCAACTGTTCACATTTTTTTATTTCTTATAAACCACAAAAGATACCTATTTATAACATTTTAATCACATCTAATTTCATGTTGAAATATCAAATTTAATCGTACAAGAGACTTTATTTATTTTTAAATTTTGGTTTGGTTTGGTTCACAAAGAATTTTTTTGGTGTAGGAGAGGAATATTTTTCCCCCAAGTTTGAAGTTTAAACAACTTAGTAAGCATTCCATGTTCAGCTCACAAAGAAAAGAATTTGCATATGAACTTGTTGCAGCCAGAAAAAAGGTCTGAACATGCTCATAGTCTATGGGAGTTATCTCTATCCATGGAAGCTGCTGTTGATCCCCCATTCTTCTCTTTTCTTCCTTCCTGTAGGTCACTGGGTTGACACTGTCTCAGGACCTTGATGATCTCGCCATCCGCTACCTGGCCACTGTTCAAGCCATCGCTGTAAGACACTTCAATAATATTTAAAAACAAACAAACAAGCAAAACCTTTGTACTCTCAATATGTTCTGACCCACATATCTGTGAGATGCCCCATAATGCTTCTGGGGCCGTTTCTCAATTAGAAGAGCACTTGCCGCAGAGAGATATTTGCCTGTCCAGACAGTGTTGATGACAAAGGTTCTCACCTGCCTTTATGACAAACTCACTGAAATGAAAGCCACAGGAAAACCCTTGAGCATCGTGTTTGTCATTTGCCTGATGTCTTCTAAAATCAAAGAGACAGATTCCAAGTACATGCGCAGCCGGCAAACTTCTCTCAGCAGTGTTTGCTTTTGTACAATCCATACAACTGTTCGCTTTACCAAAGAGTTCTTTCCGAGGTTCCTTTAAATAGTAAGCCTCCCCGGAAACTTTTGGTTTGGAGTAGTTACGGATGGTTAAAATGATTAAGGAAAGAAGGGAGAACTTATTCTGAAATGTGAGAGGCTCTTAAAGTGAGGTCCAAAACGTAAACCAAACCCTCGAAGCTCAGACATTGCCTAAGGAGTCTTCTTGTGCAGCGGTGCTCCATCGGTGGGCTGCAAGCAGCTTCTAAGCCCTGGTGTCATACAAAAGTTGGCACATGTGCCTCTATTAGAAATTGCACTTGTGGAAGTGGGTCATGACTTTCAGCATCTTAGAGGAGGTGCTTTTGTTAATTTTAGGAAGAGAAAGGAAACCCTCAGAAAGGAAAACTCAGCTTACGAAGTTATGATCAGTATTAAACCCATGGTTCATTGTTATTATTTAGGTATACGTGTGTGGATATGTATATGTCTATGAATGGGGCTGCATTGTAATCAGGAACTATAGTGAAAGGTGGTTGTGAGCTGCCAAGCGTGGATGCTGGGAATTGAACTCACATCTTCTGGAAGACCAGCATATTTTTTATTTATATTATTTATTATTATCATGATTGCTAGTGGTGTTAGGGGTTGAATCCAGAGCCTTACCATGTGAGGTGAGCACCCTATCCAGGATCAGAAACCTGTCTCTATCCCTAAACAAATTTTCAGTTTGCTTGTTACAGCTGTATAGACAATCAATATTCACTAGTTATTTTTTTCTCCTAACAGCTGTTTTTAGAGTCTTACTCTTTTTAATACATGCATGCATATTTACCCATATCACCAGCAGAAGGACTATGTTAGTTCTCATACTTACCCACGAGTCATGTGCCAGGTCTAGAGAACAGAGCCCCTTCTGTACGGTACGGTCCCTTCCGTAGAGCCATTGCAAAGGCATATGGAACCTTCCCATTCAGTCACACAACCCCTGTAGACTATAGACCAGACTGTTTCTCCCTTAAGCAACTTCCCTCTTGACTTATACCTTGACCAGTACAGGGGAACCAATCAAACTGCTTTCTACATAGAAGCTAAAAGCAAACAAACAAAGAAAAAGGAAAAAAACCCAGACAATTCTGACATATGTCAAAATGGAGAAAGTGAATAGAAGATGAAAACATAAACATGTCTATCATTAGTAAAGACATGCAGTAATCGTGTTTTGAAATTAAGATTTTCATGATACTACTAATTCAAAATAGAATTTGGAGATATTTGTGAGATATACATACACAACACATGCACACATACCTATATATACATATGTATATGCATTATATATATATATATCTGTACTAAATATTTTATGCCATCACCTGATTTAACCACATATTGATATTATGTTCCTCAGTCCACTGTCTAGAATCCCAAGCCTTAGTGCAGCACGTTAACTTGTTCATTGCCATGTAGTTTATATATGCCAGAGCAGTGATGATTGGGCACAGTTTATAAAATAAAACATTGAAGTATCGAGGCTGTTTTAATGTTTGACTTGTGAATGTCGCTGTATGAAAGGGCTTGCAATTAGCTCAGTCACTTCCACTGAAATCAACAGTTCTGGAAACCAAGAGATGCATGATGCTCATACCTTGTGAGCAAACCTAAGAGGTGGACATGAAAGACAAAGCTGCACAGGAGAAAGGTCAAGGACGTTACCATAGTGGCAAGGACTGTGACCCTTCAGGGGACCTCCAACTCTGTGCCTGGCACCGGAGTGCCTTTCCTGTCCAGGCCTTAAGACTGCAGCCCTGTACACCACAGGGCTCGTCTTTACATTTGAGGTGAGGGCAGGCTGTTTGCCAGGGTCTCAGGAGCTAGTGCACACGTTGTAATGGGAACCCATGTCCACCGCAACCCCAGCTCCCGCTCTCTCTGCTTTGTCACGATGTCTTTTCCTTTGATCTTTTCATAAAAGCTACACGAGTGAAATAAGTTTTCAGACATTCCCAGAGCACCTTTTACTTAACACGTATCAGAAGCCATCATTCATGTGGCCTGAATTTTTTTTCCACAGGCTACTTTTCCTGGTAAGAGCATTGCAGCAGGAAGCTCAGGAATGCAAAAGATTAAACTTAATAATGCATGCAAGTGGGAGGGGGAAAGAGCCAGCTATGTTTTCTCAAGTAACACACATTTGGGAAATCAATCTTATATTTAATGGGCCATACATACATTTAAAGTGATCCTATTTTTTTTCTGTCTATTGTCTTAATGACCTTTATAATTCCATGCGGTGAAGATGTTTTAAGACAGATTTCCTGATAAAGCTTTGCTGTAGAGTCAATTTAATTTGGGAGGGGTTCCATCTGTTTGAAAAAGTGTCTGAGTGTATTGATTTTCTAGGCAAAAATGTGCATTTTAATGAAGCATTTTGATGACAGATATTTTCCCATAATGTTCAGCTTGGGAAACAAATTGTTTCCTTCTTCCTGAATATCGCTGTAGCACCTATTTGTTATTGGTAAGTCAGACAGTTCCTCTGTATGAATATCCATGGTTGTCACTCTGTAGCAAGGGAATGAATTTAAAGAGAAGAAAGTTAGCGCCAGCCAATGGGAAATGCCTCCACGCAGTAAAACTCTTTCTTGCTAGGCTTCTTTGAAAGACCTGTCAGCCACTTGGGTTCCTCCGCAGCTCCTCTGTCTGTCAGAAAAGACCCTTAAAAAGTACGATTTGCATTTGAAGTCTCTCGATTTGCATTTGGTTCTGTGTCCACTTGGAATCGCCTAATTTTAATTTAAATTTCTCCATGCAAACATTTTTTCCAGAAAGGTGAGCACAGAAGCCTTTGCGCACAAAGCCCTTTGGTGGGCATTTCAAGAGGGTGGATGGGCAGACCAGGGAGTCTGGGACACTGAAGGGAAGGCCGGGCAAAGGGCTGCCAGAGTGGGGGAGTGGGAGACAGGCTGTCACAGCGCTGAAGGGAGTGCCTCTTGTTCAGGTCCTTGCTTTTCCTTCCCAGTCGTGTGCTTCTCAGTCACCCCAGTCACAGACTGCGGATCACATGGTTCAGGTGGGGTGAACAATCTTCAGGTCTCTAGTTTGTCTTGACATGAGAGATGACATTGATGCAGCAGAGCGCCTGGTGAGCCTCCCTGCTAGAGGAGCCGTTTTGTGAGAGCCTCAGTGAGCCTGCAGCTGTGGAGCTGGGAGGGACACGCTGCTGTGTCAAGCGCCATGTCTCCGGCCATACCTTTTACTTCTTTTCATGTTACCATTTTTAACAAGTCCCATTCAACCGAATGAATATGATACTATTTGTCTTATGAGTAAATGGGAGCGGAGCCTTAGGTTGGGTAGGAGGAAGAGTGAACGGCCTGTCAGAATAGGGCTTCTTAAGGGCAAAGCTCCTGCTTTCAGCTGTGCAGATCCCAGTCTTTGCAACAGGCCACGGTTAGGGTTAGGGCCTAGCACAGGCAGTCCACTGACCTCCTGAAGGTATACATTGCCCTGTTGTGTGTGACATTTTTTTCCTGGGGTTCAAGATTCCCCAAAACTAAATAAAGATCATCTGGAGAGAATCACTAATACTTAGGCAAGAAATCACCTTGTATGTTACAACATGTTTCATTTTTCAAACACAGCACGACCACAGATACTCTTTGAAGGCCCAAGTTTTATAAATCCATATTTTCACCAGATTCACGAGCAACTTCTACAAATATTTAAGATGTCTGTGCTGGAACTGCTGCAACTTTTGTTCCTGGCTGCCCCGGTGCTGCAATATTTATTGTAAACCAATGGGGATGTCATATCCTGTGACCCCAGATCACCCTCTGATCTTCCTTCTTTTTAGGGACTCAGGAAGATGTGTTAAGGGACACTTCTCTTACCAAGACCCTCACCCAGCAGGGCTCATTTACATGCAGTGCATTCAAACAGCTGAGGAGAGTCAACTGTGACTCAGTCAGCGACCCACGGGGCAGTATTCCTTCATGAAATTGGAACTGAAGATACTTCCCTTAGAAAAGTCACACACACACACACACACACACACACACACAACAAAAGAATGATTAAAAAAACAACAGAACAACCAAACCAATAAAACAACAACAAACTCTCAAGCAACAACACTAGGGAAAGAGGCAAAGCCTTTGGCTAGCGAAGAATAAAACTGCCTTTTTAAAATAGGCCCCGTCTTCTAGGGATGTCAGAAGCTACATGAATAAAGTCTCACCGACATGACTGACTGTCCAAATGTGAGCTGAAGGACACCAGTAGACAGCCAGAGTGGATCAGGAAAGCCCACAAGGCCTCAAACCTACACAAAGAACTACAAGCAGCTAAGGCTTGTGGGAGCAAGAGAAATAGTTTTCCCCAGGGAAGAGCACATCAACTAGTTATTCAATACTAAATCATCAGCCCTGAAAACAATATGCGCATATATATATCACATGCATGCATACATGTAACAACAATTAATGAGAAAAGAGACTCATTGAAAGAGGACAGAAGTGATATATCAGAAAGCTTGAAGGGAGAATGATATAATTATACTGTAATCTCAAAAGAAAAGAATTAAAATTGCTAGGCCTCCTTAGCCTTATTCCCCAGGGAAAGGGGAGTGTGCTATCTGCCCATTCAGCAGCCCCACCACTCAGGACAGTCAGATCCCCAGCCCCACTACGCAGGACAATCAGACACGATAGGGAGTCAGATCAAAGCAGGAACTCAGTTTATTACTGTGAGCATCAGCTTATATAGGTTAAGTGACATCATGTGATGTGGGGGTACCTCCAGGCAATGAGAGACAGCCAAGCCCTCCCTCTGGCTGGAGAGGCATCTACCTAGTTTTTACTGTCTCATCCGCACTGGGTTCCCTGAAACTCGAGCCAGGCTTTTCTCTGTCCTACAGTTCTCGAGGTACAGGCCCTGAGATAATTTTAGCCCAACAAAAATGAAATAAACAGTAAAGAAATCAGCTGTGCTAACACCCTAGCTGTTTTTCTCAGTGCTGTATTACTCCTGAGAGAGGCAAATGGTGACTGCAGGGATTTGAGTTAGGCAGTCCCAGGTTAGAATTCCCTGTATGAACCAGCTATGTGACCACAGGCAACATTATCTCCAAGGCTCAACTCTCTGGGCATACAGAGCTCTGGGTGCCAAGCCAAGGTCATGCCAAATACAAGTGTCCCCGATCACTTGTTTCCACTGCCATCCTAATGTTTTTCTCTACGTTCTCCTTTCAGTTTGGGACTCGTTTCATCATTGAGAGCATGCAGGCAGCGGGACACTCTCTCAGTACCCTCTTCTTATGTGGAGGCCTAAGCAAGAATCCCCTTTTTGTGCAGATGCATGCTGACATTACTGGTAAGCCTCATGGGGTGGGAGTGGGGATGACACCCTCTTTGGGTGGTCAACAAATGGGTTTGGCAGCTTAAAGGCAGGCTGAGGACAGGAGGCCATTGGAGGTAACTCAAGTTATTAAGATAGCTGTACAACCTGTGTCCTCATGATGGGGAAAGACTCTCAGGTATATCCAGTTACTGAACAGAACATCAAGGCTGGCAAGGACAGAACTTAATTTGAGCATATGCCCATCTTTGTTGAGTACTTCTGAACCAAGCCTTGTGAGGAATGTTGAAGATACAGAAATAAACAAAACATGACCTTGGCTCTGCAGAGCCCAAGGTCTCCCCAGAAAGGCAAACAGCTCACAGACACAATAAATAAAGTGTGACAAGAGCCCTGGGTGAGAAAAGCATAGAGGGAATTTCACTCAGTTTTGGGCTGTGCAGTACAGGGCAAGTGAACGCAGATCCCAAATACTGACGATAAGGTGTCTAACTGTAGACTGGGCGTGTAATACCAAGGGCCCCAGACGCTGAGATTCCTTCTCAGTGCCTAAGAATCAGGGTTCTGATCTTAAAGTCATACATTGTGTATCTTGTGATAGGCATGGAGGTAGGGGATAGTGGCAGACTGGTATCTGAGAAGAGCCTAGGGTTCCAGGAAAGTATCTCTCTGAGGACACCTGCCAGTGCACAATGCTGATCTAGATTCCTGTCTCTCTGAGCCAATACCCTCACCATTCTTTGTCTTCTTCCCAGGTGTCTCCTTGGGACTAGCTCTTCTTCCAATGCCTGTTGCTGGGTACTTAGGTACCAAGTACAAGCATAGGACACGGGGAGGGAAAACGGGGAGAATGGGCATTGTCTGGAGCCTCCACTTCTGCCTGATGTGGGCTCACCTTACCCTGGCCTCCATTCCTCATGACTCCAACCACTGTGTTCCTTACACAGCAAACAAGTTGATATCTGGGCTCAAACTATTTCATCAGATCTCCTTTTCTGCTCCAGGCCATGCGGATTCCTACATATGTGATCTTTCTCCAGCAGACAGGCTCAGTTGATCCCTGCACATCAGATAGAAGAAATTAGAGTACTGTGTCTACCTTAGGAATGAGTAGACTGAGGAGCAAGGCAGCATGTAGATCTAGGATGTTGGGAAGCATAGACTTTGCTCGCCTTAGACAAGCGCCTAGCGTGTTGGTGGGAATCATACTCCAATCATTGCCCCAACTGCTGAATTAGAAAGTAGACTGCTATGCAATCAAGCAAACAGAGGACAGGGGAGGAAGTTCAATTGATGTCCCTAAATCAGGTGGTGAGGTAGAAACAGAACCAGATTGTGATTCTCCTGTTGACCCGGGTTTCTGGACCTTCCCTTTGTTACTCTTCAGTGATGCCTTCCCTCTTCCAAGGTTTGTAAAACCTGCCGAAGTGAACCATGAAAAGTGAAGTGACAGAAACACAAGCCGGATTGGCTGGGTGGTTCAGATAAGGACAGATCTGTGGTGTGCTTTGATTTACAACTGTTTAGCCTGCAGTTAGCCAAAGCCTCCATCCCACCTGGATGGAGACAGGAGGCTAGAAACCAGCTTTAGTCCAGGGAATGGGAAGAAGGGTAACTGAGCAGGGTAACCAGATATGACCTGGGCACAGCCTGGGCACGAAAGCTCCAACCTTTGTGAAAATGTGTCATCCTCTAGTCTTGTGTCCCTAAGAGTCAAAGCCAGGGAAAGCCACTTCGCCACAAGCTCTGCACTGGAAACTCTGTCCTCTGAGCTGGTGAATGGGAGGCTGTTAATGGTTGTTTGGGTTCAGATTGCAATTGGAGCCTTTGTCTCTATCTACTGGCCAGTTCCAGTTGTGGACAAAGAGACATTTTCTTTGCCGAAAATTCCTCTACTCATGAGTGACAAAGGATGGCAAAGTGCATCTGCCTTCAAATGCTTTGGCTTCTGTTAAATTCATTAATGCATCCGATAAAATAGCTCACATTCCAGGCAAAGCCTCCCTCTTCCTGCCTTCACCCCAGGCTCAGAGAAAGGAGAGCATTGGAATCTGTCCTGTGAAGAGAGGCTGACGGAAAGGTGAGGAGGTCCTTGGTATCCTTAAGCCCTGGAATTTCTCTACTTTCCCTGCGCAGAACAGTTTAGAACAAAGCACAAGTCTGGTATGAAATTTTCAGAAACATGGGTGAGAAAATGCAGAGCAGAGTAGTGGAAAGAGCTGCAGGCCCGCTCTCTGACCCGGGAGAAGGCACTTTACTTGTGGGAGCCTGGAGTCCCTCTTCCAAAAGACCAACAATGTTGTTATCTCCCTCATGGAGATCATTCTGAAGATTGGATGCTCAGGAATTGGAGTTCCAGGCTCTTGCTTAGTTCCCAGTGAGTGATCCCAGCCTGTTGCTTTAATTCTTCCCTACAGGTATCCCTGTACTTTATAATCAGTTTTGTCCTGGTTAGGAATAGCAGGCCTCATACCATCAAGGAATATGGACTGCACCAGCTAGGGAAATGACATGGGCATGCAAGCACTTCCTGTACCCTGGCCACTGGCTTCACTGTGATTTCAGGAAGAAAGAAAAAATGTTTGTATGTACTAAGTAAATGTAGGTCTTCCTTCAGATTTGTGACTAAATGTTCTGTCTTCTAAATTGTGCCTCTTCAGTGCTGGCAGTTTCTCTAGCGTCTCCTTCTTCCTGTCTCACCATTCTGACCAACAGTTCATTCATTTGGTTTTTTTTTTTTTTTCACTCATAAGCACACCCTGGGTACCCAGGCTGTCAAGTGCTAAACTTGGCTTCAGAATGCAAAGAACAGGATGGCATCACGAGGTCCATTACCAACCAGGGAAGCTTCTGTAGTCTTCTTACCATTGCATAGGAGAGCAGAATACGGACCAGAGGTCAGAGGTGACAGGGCCTGGCAGGGAAGGGAAGCCTGGCTAACTTGAATAAAGGGTTTCTTTACAGAGGTATAGGAAACCTAGGCAACCAGGGAGCCTCCTATAGCTGCTAATCTATTTTCATTCCCTAGGGTTAGGCTTGAGGATCTGGAGCCACCAGCCTAAGATAGGAGCTTAGTCCACACTTAGCCAGAGGGCACTTGGCAAATGAGAAAAGGGAGGCATGGAGGGGTTAAATAACCTGTCTAATATTGCACAGCTGTGTCAGCACGGAAGCCAGAAGTAACACTCTGGCAGTCCAGCTCCAAAGTGTGTATGCTGAACTATAACCTGAGAGCTAATGAGGGGTCCCTGTGTGTGTGTGTGGGGGGGTGTCCCTCTGCCTCTACTGACCAAGGAAGGGGCCTGGGACTCCTTCGTTTCCACTCAAAAATAGATAAGTCATGGGGCTGTTGCAGAGAAGCTGAAGATAAAGGTTGCTTGGAAGGCTATATTCTAAAAAAAGTTCTAGGTCAATAGGAAGCCTGGGTGGCATCAGAGTCACACAGACATGAAGTATGCTTTCCGGCTGAGCCGCCAGTGCGATTTTGTGTGGCCTGGTGTCAGTCCTTCCCCTCAGGATGGCTGATGAGACCCCAGCTCCCACGAAATCCAGACAGAACCCTTACTTGCCATCAATGCTGTGTCTAACAGTCGCAGCCACCATGTCTGCAGGGCTGCACACAGACCAGGAAATAAGTGCACGCCTTCTGACAGCTCTGCCACTAAACCACACAGTGCACCTCAGTAGACCCTGTCCCTGTTTGGAACCTGAGATAGCCGGGGCTGAAAGAGTTAAAGAGGTTGGGGGGACTCCAAAGGAAAGGAAGCAGGGAAGAAGCCAGGTTTGAGCTTCTCCCAGAGCAGTCACACCACCTGATGGCTTAGTGGCACAGCCAGATGCTGCCAGCCTGCTGTTCTAATTCTTCAAGTCCTCTGAGCTGTCTGTGGGATTCTGCCTCCACTGTAGGAGGGGGATGGGGGAAGCTGACCTGACCTGGGGAGGTAGGTATGCTAACAAGTATGCCTCCCTGGGAGAGGCAGGAAGAGAGCTGCAGCCTTTGTCGACCAGAAACTTTCTTCTGTGGCATTTACTGTCATCTCTTGACTAGAAAAATCAAGAGAAAATCCTGTGAAAGTAGAGGGAATTTTAACCTAATCTTTCAGATAAGGAAACCGAAGAGCAGAGAGGTGGGGACCCTAACTTAGGATCCCACCATGAAGTCAGTGAAGACGCTGATTTGTAAATCATCTTAAGATCCAGAACACTGGTTTCAGATGGACCTTCAGCCTTGGGGACTTGTCCTGTACCTAGCTTCTTTTTGCTCTCCTTACCTTCAAATGCCTGTTTCAGTTTCATGACCTCTGTGTCAGCCATTAGCCCAGAGACTCATTCTTCCATCCTTTACTTACCATGATCTGGGTCCTACTCTAAATGTCAGAGACATGGTAGTCGACAGAATGTCCAGAGGTTCTCAACCTGTGGTCGTGACCCCTTTGATAACCCTCTATCTGCAAAAAGCATTTACATTATGATTCATAACAGTAGCAAAATTATAGTTATGAAGCTGCAATGAGTGGAGGTCACCATAACACAAGGAACTGTATTAAAGGGTTGCAACATTAGGAAGGTTGAAAACAACTGGCCTAGGCTTGTGTAGTGTCTGTTTTACCGGGCAAAGGATAAGACAGCCAAAGAAGAAAAATCCCTGGTAGAAAAGTGAAGGGGGAAGTCCAGGAGCCAGTGAGCAGTGTTGAAGATGGCTCACTGTTTTAAATGCAATGACCAAGAAAGACTCGGTTTGTGTTTGCACCATGGAGAAAGGCAGTTACACGGGTATCTGGAAGGGCCCTAAAACCACTCAAGAAGATGGAAGAGAGATAGGTCCATGTGGTGGGAGGAAAAGAGAAGCAAGAAGCTAGAAGAGGGTCGTGTCAGACTGTCCAAGGACTATGACTTATTAGGGAGGTAAGAAGTCCTAGTGATGTGCACATGTGAGCTAGAGAACCAGCCTATCCATGCCTGTACCTGTCATTGCATCTGAGACTAGAATAACAGGGCACAGCCTGATCCATTTCAGCCTCTACTGGGCCCAATAAAGCATGTAATAGAGTAGAGGGATGAACCTAAATAATACCAAATAGAGCTGCTAGAAGCCAGAGACCTGGGTGCCAAAGTCTCACAAGTTGATAGATGTGATACTGGCTACCTTGAAGCTCTTGGCCAGTGCACCAGGAGGCAGAAGGCAGAGAAATCCCCTGGAACCCAATATCCGAAAACACTGAGGACTTCAGGGACATAAAAGCATTGCTGCTTTACATCAGGTGTTTTGCTTCTGGAGGTGCTTGCTGGCTCCCCACAACCCTGGTCCTGCTCACTAACCAGGGTGTGACTTTGTCCTGTGCAGGCATGCCTGTGGTCCTGTCACAAGAGGTGGAGTCTGTCCTCGTGGGTGCTGCTATTCTGGGTGCCTGCGCCTCTGGGGACTTCACATCTGTGCAGGTATGTTCGGATGCATGGGCGGCTATGGTCTCTCCCCTGTCTGAGGCTGTCTGTTCTCTTGACAGAAGCATATAACTTGCAAAACACACGCGGGATATAATTAAGAAATGATAGGTTGCAGCCAGAGAATGGTAGGCACTGGAAGCCTTTGACGTAGTTACTGCTGCCTCCCTTTTCCTTTTTGCTTCACCTCTGTCCCTATGAGTTGTCCTGCTTTTCTCTGCTCTGGTAAAAGAGCTCCTAAATTATTGAGCCTCAGTTTCCCCTTGGCCATTTTTCTATGACCAAGTGAAACAGGTAATACTCAAAAATATGGATTTTTCATGTGTACTTTGGAGTTTTATTTGCTTATTTGAACTGCATCGCTTTCCAAATATTGCCAATGCCTCTGTCAACAAGAAACACAGAAGAAAGTGTTTAAAAAAAAAGAATTAAAAGTAAAAATAAGGAACAAAGTATAGGAACCCAGAAACAATTTGGTGATGATGATTGACTACACGATTTTGCTCTGAGCTTCCTGGCAGCCAAGACAAAAAAAGAATGCATGATAAATTGCATAATTCTCATTTTCAAAAAGAGGAAACATACTAGTTTCTGGGAAGAGACAGGCTTTTCCTGCTGTGAAATCACAAAAGACATTGTACATGCTGAAAGCTGTAAAAGGCTCTGAGAAGTAAAATGATACAAAATCTTAAACAATGAGTATGAGGTAGAGGCCACGATGACAGGCTCTGCAGTAACGGCTGGAAGCAAGTCAGACCCCCAGGTACCAGCTGAAAGTCAGAGAACTTAATGCCTTGCCCACGTGTCCCAGGGTTAAGAACTGGATATTCTACCAATACCCCAACAATTAGAGGTCAACTTGCTGTGACTGTCCAGAGTGGCAGGTACTGGACTAGGTTCTTAAGGATCGCTTCCCTAATACTTATAATAGCCTTCCATGGCCCGGAAGAGAGACCCAGAAACTTGCAAGAGTAGATAAAACAGAAACTTCCAGAGATAGAATCCCATTTCCCAGTCAACAGTCTCCATTCTGGGGCAGGTGGCACATGCCACCTTATGTGACAGTGACAGTGAAAAATCTCCTCTAAGGATCTACATCTGCTCATGGACCCGTGCGTGTTTTAATAGAAGCCTTTAAGCAGGGGTGGTATCATTGAATTGTCCTTATCTTCTGGGTTTCTTAATCCTCTAAAAACGGCTGAAAATGAAGAGACACTGTCATCAGAAAGGGAACCTCTGGCTGAGAAAGGCCTAGGCTCTTTATCTGCCATCATTTTCTAACCAAATCCATGTAGTCCTGAGCTCTGTGCTTGCTTGGACACACTCAGTGTCACCTGTTATCTTCAGTGCTTACTTAAAAAAAAATCTGAAGAATGGAGCTGGATATGTAGCTCGGTGGTTAAAAGGACTCTGCTGCCCTTCCAGGGAACCTGAGTTCTATTTCTAACACATTAGATGGCTTATGAGCATCTGTGACTCCAGTTCTAGGGAGCCCATTGCTCCCTTGGCTTCTGAGATCACTTGCACACATACAGGTGGTGCATATGCATTCACCTAGGCACCCAGACATACACATAAAACAAAAAGTAATTAATTAATCAATAAAAAGTAGTGTGTGAGACTAAATGTCTTTGGTATGATTGACTATAGAGATAAAAAGCCTAAAAGCCTTTAAAGTCTTTGTAGGAAGAAGCCCTGGGGTGATATATCTGGAGCTGCTTTGGAAATATAAATATAAATATTTGGCATTGTTCATTTCTTCAAAGACGAAGCAAATGGCCTGGGGACCAGCTTAGACTCTGCAAGGTGAACTTAAACAGACTGCCTTTCTGTCTGTGGTTCATACTTTTCAGCCTAAGCTTCAACACAATCTTATCTTAGAACTTCCAAGATCCTAGCTTGGTCCTCACAAGAAAGCTCAACGCTTCCTGCCAGCTACTCAGTTCCTGCAGCCGCCTTGGTGGTCTTGTCTAGATAGCCTGAGTTTGGTAGACACGGCAGAATCATCTCCTTCAGGTAAAGGAAAGGCTAGAAAAAAAAATGGGTTGCAGGAGACATGGATTGGCAAGTTAGAAAAAGGGCTGATATGTGCCTCGAGTGAAGGGGTCCCAGTTTGCTAAGCCCATGAATGGCATCGTCAATGGGTAGAACTTGTACCTTCCTTTTCCAATACCGGTAGATGAAAGTGGAGCCGTAGCAATGGTTTTGCTCGAAGCTATTGCAAGTGCCTATGTGCCATAAGCCTGAAAGGATTTCGTCAGCTGGAAGAAAGGGAGAATGGTGGGCTTTCCTGGAAGGGTGTTAGGGAGGGGCTGTGTCCATGTTCCATTGCTGCCGCAAATCGTGAAACACGCTGAGGGTTCTTCCTCACACCCCTGCTTTTCTTGTCACTCTTAGCTGCCTTCTCTGACCCTTTCCTCCCCTTCTCCAAGTCTTCTGGCTATTCCCTTTCTAAAAGAGGAACCCCAACATAGAGGATGAACAGTGCCCTGATGAGCTGTCCTTCAAGAAGCCTTCTAGACCAACTCCACTGAAGAGCATATCTTCCTTTATTGCAGAAATGCTATCTGTGTGTCTGCAGTTTAATTCTGCGCAGTCAGGACACCAGGATGCTGCTCTTGGTGTCAAAGTCCAGACGTTGAGCTGTGTCAGGGGACAAATAGAAGGGAGGCTTCATCCATTCTCCTATTTCTATGTGTGAAATCCACATAGTCTTGACCTATGACATTGCCAGCTAATCCACTGCACTACAAAATAATCCCCTCTATTTCCAAGAAACACAAAACACATCATTTGGTGTTGAGAGCAAAGTTTAATACTATGAAAATTAAAAAAAAAGTCCACGAAATTGCCAGTCCGCTTATATTTTTCTTGGTATAGATGGAGATTAAATAAGAAACTAGTTTCAGGGAGTTGTGAGAGAGAGAAAAAAAAAACCAACTAAATGATAGAAACAGACATAAAGTGCCTTGCCACTGACTACTTCCTCCAGGCCTCCCGCAGAGGTCATTAACCTTCTGTAATTTTTTTTTTTTTATCTTAAGAAGCAAGTTTTGTTCCACAGTGCTTTTTCCAGCCCTGCTGTTTACCTTGAACTCTCCTCTCCTTCCCCCGCTTAGCTCCCTAAAGCAGTGGACTGAAGAGCCCTAGGCAAACAAGCCCAAGGGGCAGTCACCAGTGCCCAGCAAGCACTGTAAAGGGAGTGAGTACTGGCTTAAGGAAAATGGCCGAGTCCATGGGAAGCTGCTCCTCGGCCCACCCACCACCTGAGGGGCGCCCCGTCAGCCACCAACTGCCATTAGCTTCCGCCAGACCCCCACTTTGCCCAGAAAAACGCCTGCTTGCACATGGTAGTTACTCACTCCTTCTATAGAGTGTGCCCACAGGGTAGACTCCCCTCCATGAGGACAGCAGCCTTCCCAGGTCAGTCTGCTCACATGATCCCCTTTGCTGGCAGAAGCCACCCCTTTGCAGAAGATTTGCCTCCTTTAGACCAACATAGTTCATGAACTATGTGTGATGCACTTCAAAGCCTTTGGTTGTGTATACAACGTATTTCTTGTTTTGGTTTTGTGTGCGTGCGTGTGGGGTCAGCTTGCTGTGATTTGAGTCCTGTTTACCTTTCTATTACCGTATATACCAGTTTTCAGCTTGTAATGTAAAGCTATATCTCAGCTTCTGGAGGTTGGGAACGGCTGAGGACAAAGGTGTTTAGAAGTTTGGAACCAACTGTTTCTTGGTGCGTTTAGTCTTAGTTTCCTTGCCTTGCCCCCCACTCTGCCAACCATTTTCTGAAATAAAACTGGTAATGCAAGCTTCTTGATGAAAAATTAGAAAATCCAATAGTGAAAGAAGAGAGATGTAAAAACACTGGTGGTATTAATCGAAAACTACTTTAGCAATTCTAATTAATATCCTGGCCTCTATTCTTTTTTTGTTTGTAATTGAAATCATTTTAACTGTAAAGTATGTTCATACAATAAATATTGTTTTATAATCTTTTCCCCCACTCAAGAACATGTAATAAACCTTTTAATTTAGTGAACCATTTCTCCTGGTTGTATAACTTGCTACCCTGTAGTATAGGCCTTATTTATTTCATTGGCCCTCAGCTGTTTTGGCTGTTTTAGAAAATGTTGCAATTAAAATCTCTATAGCTAGTTTTTTGCTCATAGTCTAAGTTATTTCCATAAAATAGATTATGGAGGTATACAGAAGTTCAGTCAAAATCTCTTATTAATTTTTAGGATCTTGTTATACACAGTAACAATTTATACACTCATCAATAGCATCTGAAAACTCAAGGTTCATGTTTCTTGTGAATTAAGCTCTGTTTATCTTTCGTGCTAATCCGTTTCATTTCACATCTGGTCCTGATAACAGCATGTTTAGTAGGCATTTGCCCTTTACTGTATAAGTGTATGTTTCTTGAGATATGAGATGCTGGGTTATAATTACATAGATTCAGATTTCAGATTAAATTTTCTTAGTATGTATTCTGCCCAGTAAGCCAGTACCCATGAAAAAAAAAAAAACAACAAAAGACTTTGGAATGATAGTTAACAGTTTCAAAAAGTATTAAATTAAGAATATGATGTTGGCTCTAACACATGTTAAATTTATTGCCACAGGTAATTAACAATGCTTTCTTATCATTATGCAAGCATCTCTTGCTTCTAAAGCATAGAAGCAAATTTGGGTTCTGATTAATTATCAGTCTCTTGGTTCCAATCCAGTTTGTAGAATAGCACCCTGGGTGTAAATGTCAAAATATTTATCTCAAAATTAGAATTCTATTTTTAAGAATAAAAGACATGTAACATCTGATTCTCCTACCCCTCACAGGCCTGTTGCTTTCCGTCTGTTACTGTTCTTAGTATCATAGGAACAACCTAGTGGGTGTTAACAGGGCCCACTGTGCAGGCAAATACAGGAAAGACACCATATAACCTTGATAGTGACCCCAACCCATCTCCTGGAAAGGACATAGATTCCAAGATGGTAGGCAGCTTAGCTGCCTTTCACGGGCAGCACAATGCCTAGGAAATCACTGCTTGATCGGATGTCATAGAAATTAAAACAGAAGTGTGCTCTGTTTGATCACCTCATCATGCTAAGGAATGTTGTCATGCTTTATTGTTTGCTGTTGACCTTTTATGGATATAAAACACACCAAGGCCTTCACCTAAAAGGTAGGTTTCAAACAGTGAGTATTAAGAATATCTGGTCTAATGAGGGCTGGATGGCTCAAGTGGTTAACAATACTAGCTACTCTTGCAGAGGAAGCAAGTTTGATTCCCAGGACCTACATGATGGCTGATAGACATCTGTGTCTTGGGTTTCAGGGGGATCTAATGTCCTCTTCTAGGCTTCATAGGAATCAGGCAGGCACATACATGCAGACAAAACACCCATTACACATAAAATAAAAATAAAAGTGAAAAATTCATCTAATGAATATATTCTTCCATAGCATTCCCCTTTCCCTGCAATTTTCCTTAACAAATTTTAAGAATCAGGTTTTTATAAAATTAACCATGACCAAGTATCTACTAGGTCATAAAGAACATAAGAAGATTACAGAGGTATATAACTAAAATAGAGTTTACCTCATTATTTAAATTGATTTTGTTTGAGGCAATATTTGATTCTGGTACAACCTTTGCTCTCTATATTGTACATACACATGCTTATATATTTATATTATATCATATATATGATTAAAGATAAAACTATATAATTTATAAACAAATGCTTATGAATATAATCTCTCACACTATCATTTATAATAGATTTCAATAATGTCCTTATTTGAATAAAGCAAAATGAAGTGAATAAGTTAGGGTTTTTCTTTTATATTAACTAGTACAATTCATAAATAGCAAATCCATGCTTTCTTTACATATACATACAGTCACCACAGTAACTTAGGTTGTGCAACCTGAGATCAGGAAAGACAAAGCCTTTAGTAAAATCAATAATAAATGGAGAAGAACCCTTACTGTACACATGCATGGACACATTTGCGCACACACACACACACACACACCATGAACATACACACAGGCACCCATATGTGCACACATGCACACACACACACACCATGAACATACACACAGGCACACATGCACACACACACACACACACACACACACACACACACACACAC
>LOEQ01000022.1:311038-351198 GCA_001685075.1 Bramus lutescens | reverse complement strand
TCTGTCTACTCCACCCACCTAAGGGCTGGCCTATCAAAGGGGCCAAGACAGTTTCTTTATTAACCAATGAAAGTAACACATAGACAGATGACCCTCCTACATCAACTTAATATCTATATAACTTAAAGACTAAGACTTTATATTAGAATATTAAACAATCTTTAAACAACTGTGCATAAAATGAGGACAATGGCCTCAAAATGTAAACAATGTATAAAAATCTTGATCAGAGGTAGAAATGTATAATGCAATATGGTAAATATATCCTAAAATTGTATCAGTATACAAAATGTCTCAAGTAGAGGTATGCATGCATACAATATGACAAAATAACTTTGCATAGGTGTATAAATATTATAGAAATAGGAGCATATTTAATATAACAAATATAAGTTGAATTTGTAATAATATATAAGAATCTATAACAATGTAAATTGTCTATAAATAATAGCTCACAAGTATTCACTCTATTACTCACTATTTTTTTGTGTGAGTAAGCTCACACTAATCCATCTACTGTCCCATTCAAATCCCCCCTCCTTTTTTTAGTGAGATCCTTGAGCCTACAAAATTTTCCCCACAATGCCCAACCCTATACCATAAAGGATATTCCCCCATCAATGCCTCTCAGAAGGGGCCATGGGATATCCTGCTGTATCAGTCTCTGCCCCATTCCACCGAGACAGAATCTCTCATTGTATGTAGAGTGAGACTGCCAGTTAGGGAGCCTCAAAGAGTCTCCTATCTCAGCCCTCTGTGCCCTGCTTTCTAGGCGGGTGCTGGGGTCTGAACTCATGCCCTCATGCTTCTGCAGCAAGTGCTCTTGCCCACTGCATCATCCTCCAGCCCTTGGTCTAGTTTCCTAAGCACTGTGCCTCTGGTTCCTTCAGTTATGATATGTGGATGAACATTGGTTCTGCCAAAGACAGTTATCTGTGAAGCTCAATGGTTAGCCTTGTAAAGCAGTTAGAGAAATACCTGGTGCTTCATAAGTGCAAATGCTGTTATTGTTTGTCAGGTTCCTGCAACCCCACTTCACCCTTCTTCACACACCTCCTGCCCAGTTCTTGGACAGACACTAGTGCACCAAGGACACATCTCTGTCCTGGAGCTCAGCCCATGGCCATTTACTAAAGGCTTCCGCTTCCCGAATGACAAAACCCTAGGCCAAGGTCACCTTAAGGAATCCCCCAGTACAGTCCAAGCCAGTGTTCTTCCCACTGCACACTGGAGGAAACTGTATCCCACAGCAGTGATGTGATCTTCCCAGCGTCTACATCAGGACATGGCGAAGTCAGGACTACAGTTTTACTTTTGCCGGTTTCTCTTCCCTCTGTGTCATCAACCTCCCTCAAAGGTGTCACTGCAGAGCTCCGAAAGAAGGGAGGGCATGATGGAGCCATTATGGTGAGAAGAAGTTCTCCCCACTGTCTGTCTACTTCTTGCTCTGTGATGGTTCCACAAACAACCTAGCTCCCGGAAACCATTGCTCAACCTGTCTGAAAAGGATCTGTCTTTAAAAGCGAGGCGGCAGAGAAAAATAATTCATACTGAAAACAAACTCTGTCATGAGTCCTTTTGACTTTGCTTTTCCCTGAACACATAGTTTATGTCTCGGGGGAGCTAAGGCTAAAGGAGCATCTGATATGTTTTAGGCTCGTAGGAGCCATTCTTTATGGCACTTGCATTCAGTCTGTGCCCATTGGACCCCAAGATTTAAATCAAATGTATGCTTACAAGGCCTGGAAATTTGTTATCTTGTTATAGTTTTGGAATATGATAGCTACATGGGCAGTTCCTATTCTTTATTGGAAGAGGTAATACAGGGATCTTAGATTGTATTGCTCTTGATATACTAGTATGAGGATTTCTCTGGGATATATACAGAAAAGGAGGATTCCCAGTGGAATGAGTTGTACATTCAAGATTGTGCTCACTCGCTGTGATCCCAGTCCTCTAGAAAGGCTGTCCTCATTTGTATCTCTGCCAACACGCCATGGTGTTAGTCATTTAACATTCTTGCCAAGACTGGGGGCAGAAATGTCTGTTGTTCTCTTCCTTTGCCCATCCCTGGTTAGCAGCAAGAACATTACCTTAATATCTTCAGGTCCATTAATATCTTCTCTGCATTTCAGAGCTCTGCTTTTCTTTTCTCTTGATTTCAAGGAAGTCTTTGCCTCCCACAAATATAAAAGCCTTCCTTAGGTTCTATCCCTTGCCACCTACTTTGCTTGAGAGGTTCTGAACAGCAGTGCACAACTTCATATGCTCTCACGTGTGATTCTAGCCTTTCGTATGGAGTTCCTAGAGAGCTTCTTCCTGAGCTCCTCCTGGTGGTAATGTTCCCCTCCTCCGCATGCCAGGAGTGAACACAGGACTTGGGAGGCAAAGTATCTTACAGAGCAAAACACATCAGCTGTCAAATTGGTCTCTGTGGATATTCTTTGCAATTTTGTCATGAACTCTGGGACCGTTCTAAAAGGTGCCTAGCACATGCGGAGCCACAAGATCCAGGTCTATATCCCAGGGACTTTTGTGACTTTACTTTGCTGAAGTCATCCCAAATCAAAAGAATTGTCAAATTGGCCATCACACATTTTCATTTTTGTGTGTATTGACTAAAGGCTTCCCCACTCTGGTTTTAAATATAGGTGGTCACAGAAAACCTGAAGATCTTATAGGCAAATTTCAGAGGTACAGTGTGTTTAAAGAATCTGAGGCAATTTCCTAATGATGATGTCAGTGGGCCTGGGCCTAAAGGAAACAACATCTATACCATTGCTCAATGCTGGAAAATTCTCTAGGGTGGCCCACCTCTTTTGCAGGGGAGTAGTCAAGGTTCTGTGGATCTGCTCCCATCTACCTGGGTGGGCATTTCCTCCTTCTAGAGCTTTCAGAACACCCAGTCTTACAAAGTCTCCTGCTTTGGTGGATTTGCTTCCCTTGCTCTTGAAGACGCTCACCTCCTCTTACCCAATCAGTGTCCTTTTTCTTCTCAAGGCCAGAAAGCGTCAGAGGCTAAGAGCCCACCTCTTAGGCCAAACTTCCTAGATTCAATAACAGTTCTGTCATTTGTGAGGTCAGTTTTCAGTGTCCTAATTCTGCTCTCTCTCTCTCCCTAAAGTGAGCATGTTCATATGACCTTCCTGATAAGAACTGAATAAAGGCCAGCATTTACAAAGTATGTGTCAGAGGAGTCAGGGAATGCCAGCTCCCTCTTTTACAGCAATTGATACTGGATACAGCATGCTTATTTCAAACACAGCTGCTTCTTTGTAAAGTCTGAAAATGTCCACTCTTGGCATACATAGCTGGGAAAGTCGAGAGGAATACTAGTTTTCACCAAGGGAAGACCATCCTGGTGGTGGTGGTGGCTAGGAGGACAGGAGTGAACGCCTAGGAAATACCAGTCCTCAAAGGCAGAGGCACAGGCGACTTGGTGAAAACTCTGGAGCCAGACACTGGTTAGAATTCCTGTGACTTGGACCTAAACCCTCCAACGTTGTTTCCTCGGGTATAAAAATGAATTGGTAGAGGTGCCTGCCTGTGGGCTTGTTATATAGATGAAATGATCGTAAATCAGTCGCATAGTCAGTGTGGAGACCAGTTAACTACTCCTGTTACCCACATCTCCATTCTTCTCAAGGGTGGATCCCTGATTGCAGTCAGGGACTTTGAACAGAGGTAATAAAACCAGACCCCAAATCCCACCTCAGTCTACACAGATGGGTGTGGAATAGTAGGTATATAGAAACAGAGACAGAGGCCACAGCCAGGTCTCTGGATGATGGGGGCAGAGACATAGACATAATTAAGCATGTCTGTCAGATAATACGATGTATCCCATCTGGACTCTGGTGACAGCTTTCTGGATAAGCACTAGAGTGGTAAAGAGAATTGACTGAGACTAAAAGTGCAGAAATGGAGACCGGAGCCATGATCTGCCTCTTTCACGGTCCCTAATGCTGTGCTATCAATAGTGTCTGTTCAGCCCCTGTGGGGGATGACTCAGGAGGACATGGCGACTGTTTCTCTGGGTTTAACAGAGGCAGCATCAGGGCATAGGTCTGGAGTGTCAGCTTCATGTGAAAATTTGGAAGATGTGTCCTGAAAGACAAAACAGTGTTTTCAGCTGTACTCTGTGTTCTGGGCCGAGGGTAAACCCAAGCAGCCATAAATAGCCCTACACAGGGTTATTGTCATAGAGACTCCCTTGTTCTTTTTGTTTAGAGGGTAATGTTGACCACGTCTCATGGAAGCAGCTGGATCTGACCAGGTCATGAGGGCCACTCATCACCATTCAGCCCTCAGTGTGGGTAGAGCCACACAAGCTTTGGTCAGGTGTTTGGACCACTGTCCAAGCATCTTGGCAGATGGCCTCATAGAGTATTTGCATCTCTTCCTGCCTTTCCTGGGCAGCATGCCTCCAGAGAGTTGGTCTAAGGCTGGGGAACTCCCAAGCCAGACCCTGCTTGCCTGTGAGGGCAGTGCCTCACAGTAGCCAGCATCAGCAAGGCTTCTATTCTGTGTATGATCAGCTATTGCATGCATCCAGGATGTTCTAGGAAAATAATTGTTTTGTTTATTTGTTTGTTTTTCTTTCTCTTTTTTTGGTGCTTAAAAGATCTGCTGAAGTCTGGTAAAAGAGGAAACATAGAATAGTCATGAAAATCAAAGTTAAAGTCTAAAACTTCTTAGCTTCCCAACATTTTTTTTCTGCAACCATGATCTGGCAGAACATATTCCCCCAAATCTTCCAGCCACCCTTAGCTCTGGGAAATAAAATAAAGTGACTCCCAGGTAGAGCAGCATGTGTCTTATCCCGATGATATTGATGAGAGCATCTCGTCTTCATAAAGAAGAGGAAGCAGGGGAACGAAGGGAAATGCTCAACGTTCACTGTAGACCTGACAGGAAAACAGTGTGTTACTGTTTTTTAAATATTTAGGAATCAAGGCTAAGTCTACTGGGGTCCAAAAGCATAGCATATAGTAATAAATCTCCATCATCCCTTCTGAGTCAGGAAGCCACTGGTGGACAGGTAAAGCTAGTGGGGTCTTTCCTGCTGGAAGCCTAACTAGATAGGAGCCTATAGGATCCACCTAGATCTAGTATCAGAGCCAATGTGGTGGGTGAGTTCTGGAGGCTCCTAGCCCAGTGTTTTACTCCTTGGATTGTCTGTGCAGTTAAAGGCCAAGCCTGGGTCTTCTCCCTAATGAGGAAAAACGCATGAATTCAGTGGTCTTCTGAACTTTGAAAACAGACAGACATGCCTTTTAGGGATTAAACCTAAGTGGTTTTGCTTGGGCACATGTGGAATTAAGCAAAACAGTCGATTGCTATTAAATTAATATGCACAAAGTTAACTACCACAGTGACTCTCAGCTATAGAACCATAGATTCCTGTCCTAGGAAGAGGCTCCTGGTCAGACAGCACTTTGGCATGAGAGGTGAGAAAGGAAGGAAGAAAAGCAGAGAAATAGGAAGACAGATAAGTAGACAGCTTCAAAATATTCACAGTCTGGACCATTGAGTGCGCCTTGTCCCTTTCTCTCTTTCTCCCTTTCTCCCTTCTCTTCCTCCTTCTTTTTTCCCATGTATGTGAAATCTGAAAAGAAGTCTCTGCCACCAGCTTCAGAATATCAGGTGTCCAACCCTTTCCCTATCCTGAGGGCAGCCTCAGATTCCACACCCTGAGCACTTCAGATAGGGAAGAACTAGGGAAGCCCAAGAGTTCGCAGGGCATGCCAGTGACATTTCAGGGTGACCTTGTGTCTCCGCTTTCAAGAAAAGCCCTTTCTTTTTCACCATCACACATAACAGCTTGGCACACTTGTTACCCTGCCCCTCCCCCCCACACCCAGCCCAAATGCATTTGAACTTACTGGGTTGTTTAAGAGTCAGCGCATAGAGCGCTGTTCCATGGTGGAGGGGTTCTGGCATCCTACAAAGCAGAACTAATGTGAGATTTGGGAAGCCTGCCCTATTTGTGCAGTTAATTAGAGCTCCCCAAGGACTGCCTGAGCCAGTGGTCTCATGAGAAACTAAAGTGGGGGTCAGGGAAGCCCATGACGGGGTGTACCCTGAGCGGCAGGAGCATGTACCAAATAATTGCTCTTCGCCAACTGCAACCCAGAACCTAAGGCAGCAGAGTGGCCTCCTTCATTTGGGTGGCTACATGCTAAAATGGATTCTCCAGTGCCAGGGTTTGAGTCAAGTCCAGACACACCGAATTCCTTCTGGCTCAGTGCACTGAGGTTTAGGTTCTAACAAGAACTTTGAAGTTCACAACGTTGCAGTGGAAAAGCTGAAGGGTTCAACTCCAAGTGACCCGCACTCTAAATGTGACTGGCCCTGTCAGAAGATGCCAGATCTTACAGAGGTTACCTCGGGCTTCAGTTTCTTCTCCCCTGTAGTGGCATGTCCTGATGCCTGTGTCCCAGGCTCATTGCAGTAGCAGCCGCCATTTGATGTATAGTTTCTGTGAGTGAAGAATGATATTAAGAGCATAGACTATATTAATTTTCTGTCACTTGTGGACCCTATAAAGTAAATCTAGACTAGAGGCCAGAAAGCTTCTCACAGGCTGAGTCTTGTCCCCTGCCTGTTTTTGCAGACCAAGTTAAATGGGCATACAGCCACCCACATTCATCCGCGTAAATCCTACGGCCCCTGTATGCTGCAATAGCAGGAGGGCTGTGACAGAGACCTCACGCCCCACAAACCCTGAAATGTTTACCCTCAGGACCTTCATAGGAAAAACAGTGCTAAACACTGCTCTAAATTATCCCAATCTAAAGATCAAAGAAACAAGCCACAAACATCTTCGGTAGCTTAGCTGAGGCCACACGACTGCTGACAGGATGGAGTAGGGTTGGGATTCAGGTGCCTGATGCCAGAACTGTGTCATTTGGTGTGTGACATCCATACATGACTTTGCAGAGTAGGGGCACAGAGGACATGCTGGCTACTCCACTGGCAACCGTGGGCATTCTCCATGGCTCTCCCTCCTGGCCCCCTCCCTGCTCTTCGCAGTTCTAATCTTCGTTGCCTTTGCCAGATTTCAGCCCAGCAGACCTTTACCAGCACGTCAACCTATCAAGTAGCTTCAGGAGGTCTGACGTCACCACTGTGTTTATTTTAAAATGAAACTACCACAGGTCTCAGAGTCCAGGGATCTTTACACTCCCACGTGGGAGCCCTCCAAGGACACTTTGCTAGGAACCTTTTGAATATTTGTTTTAGACTGGCAGCTAGCATTTTAAAACAACATCAGTGGCTAGTCAAGAAAATATTCCAGGGCTGGCAAGATGGCTTAGGAGATGAAGGTGTCTGCTGCTTAAGCGTCACAACCTGAGTTGGGTCCCTGGTTCCCAGATAAAGGTGGAAGTGGAAAGAAGCAAGGATGCTGGGTTGTCCTCTGCCCTCCGTGGGCACTCTGGAATGTATAGTCACACATGCACACAATAATACCAGAGAGATGGTAATGATGACAACAGATTTTACAAAGAAAATATATCACATTCCAATTAAGGAGACCAAATCAAAATCCTGAGACAACTGCCAACATTTAATGGCTATTTTGTAAGAATTGTTAATGGATATGAATTCAAAGAGCTGTAGACAGGAGAGAGGCATGGTTGACAAATCAGGTGGGACCTGAATTGGGGTAGAATTTGGAAAGGAATGGCTCAGATTTGGACATGACAGAAGAAGGAAGGAAACACAGAGAAGGTGCAGGTGAAGATCTCAGAAGGAATGGCCGAGCCCAGCCAATCACTGGAACTTGGAGAAAAGAAGAGTGGATAAGGAATGCAGAAGAAGTCTGTGGAATTTGGAAAGTCAGAGAGGGGTGTTTGCATCAATCTCAGGGACACTTACAAGCACTCCAGTCTAGACTGTTGACTACACACTTCTTACTCATCGTCTCTGTGATTGCATCCAACCTCTCTATGTCTTGCTGAGTCCGTGCTCTGTTCCCAGGTATTTGGACCTGACTGGGGTGGTGACAGAATAAAGACAAGGCAGACACACAGACAGAAAAGCTGGGATCAGGTGGTCTGGGCTCTCAGATGGGGAAACCTCAGTAGCTGCGAGACACAGCACTGAACAGAGAGGCAGCGCTATTGCATCACGCTGACAAGGAAGCCGGGCTGCTCCGTACAGATAAACAAGGAGACAGGGTTTATGGTATACAGCTGGATCAAGGGGACAGGCTTAGCTAATCTAAGTAGGATCAGTCTTCTGGATGTAAACATCCAGGAGGAGAGAGCTGCGGTGGATATTCTCTCCAAACACTGTCAACTTCCACACTTGACCCAGAAGAAGTCTTTCCCATACTTCTGATCTGGGTCTGAGGCTCTGGAATGCTTGGCATGGCTGCTTCATGTCAACAACACACAGTCAGGACTTCACTCACTCAGAGTTTTCTTCCCTTTCTACAGTGACCTACTTTATAGATGCTAAAACTAAGGCATAGACTGTGGCAGCAGAACATCAGTGGGAAAATTAGAAACAGCCGCGGCGCAGAGTGTCTATGCCATCCGTCGTCTTCCTTCTGTGCTCATGGTTGGACCTTTCTAGTGTACCCCTTCAATAAGTCACAGTTGCTGCCTGGGAAGCTGCTGCGATTTACTTTGATGCTGTTATCATTATCATTTTCTCATGGACTCTATGAGCTACAGATCCTAAACCTCCCAAGCCACCCTGACAGTCCCACTGCAGGCAATGGGGAACTGTAGCTTGTGTCTAAGAAGGGGATGTGTGGCAGACACCATGCTTCTGCCCAAGACGGACACTGGTTAGACTCATGCCAAGTTGGCGATACACATTAATGGAGTTGGGTTAATCAAGATGTGAGAATTAGCCAATAAGGGGCTACAGATAATGGGCCAGGCAGTATTTTAATGAATACAGTGTCTGTGTAATTATTTAGGGGCTAAGCTATCTGGGCGGTGGGACACAGCCCGCCGCTCCTTCTATTACAGGGATGCTATCAGGGAAGGAGACATTCTGCTTACCAAATCCAGATGAGCCGCTACTGGTAAAACAGGAGAAGGGAAGCAGCAGAAATCCAGAAGCCTAATATGAAGCCTTGAAGGAGGCGTGGGATGGGCAGTTGGAGTTTGGAATGACTAAAGAGGACAAGTCAAGAAAAGAGACCTCATATGAGAGCATGGACATGAGACGGAGGAGTGTGAGACCAAGGGTGTGAGCAGGGGCACTCAGACCTCATTACCTAGACAACCACACCCAGGGACATGGGCCAGCATGGGGACTTCTTCCTAGCCTGGCTTTATTGGAACCGGTGCTGTGCACCAGGAGGGGAAGTGAAGGGCTGGCGAGGTGGCTCTGTGGGTAATGGCATCTAACCCTGGCATGACCATTTGAGTTCAGGTACCTGCATGGTAGAAGGAGAGAATGAATCTTTCAAGTTATCCTCAGACTTCCGCTTGTAAACCATGGCACGCGCATGCATTTTTTAAAAATTTAAAAGAAAGGGCAGGGCTCCATGCTGAGCTAGTGAACTGTCACATCTGCCCAGCAGCTCTAGGAAGTGAAAACAAGAAGAGTGGAGATGAGGGGCTGGGAGAAAGGGGGAAGAAGAAGAGCCAGAGAATAGAGAGAGGCAGGCACACAACAAGCCATGGAGAGAGAAGTAATGAAATGTATGCGGAAATAGAGAAAGATAAAAGCACAGGGCAAAAGGTAGTCAGGATAATTTAAGATAAGGAAAGCTGACAAGAAATTATCCAAGCCAAGGCCGGGCATTCATAACTAAGAATAAGCTCCCTTTGTGATTTATTTGGGAGCTGGATGGCAGACCCCCATCCTGAAAAGCTAAAAGAGAAAAAATATCCCATAGCATATACCTCTTCCTTCACTATTGGCCGTTCAGCTTTATATTATACCATAGGCAGGCAAGGTAAAACAGCAGCACATCTTTACATAATTAACAAATTCAACACATCTTTGCGTAGTTAAACACTATTCTGCTACAAGGAAGGGCCGAGCCTGGTAGATTTACTGTTCCTCCTATTCCTGGCCTAGTATCTTCCAGTTCCACAGGATGAAGCTGTTGAGGTTATTCAGAACAGCAATCTTTCTCACCCCAATTGAGTAATTTAAGAAAAGTTAAAAGCATCTTTTCTTTATTAAAACATGTACATTAAATCCCTCACGTGGAGCTATAGTTGTTGGGAGCATGGCCTCAGACATCTGAAGGACCTGGATTCAAAATCCAGTTCTTCCATGTGGTTGTGTTGTCCTGGAAGTATTAGTCATGGGTTTCTAAACAAACAGAACTGATTGAACACACACACACACACACACACACGCATGCATGTATAATGGGATTTATTAGAATGAGTTATAGGCTGTGGTGCATGTACTCCAACAATGACTGTCTCAAGACCAAGAATCTGGTAGTTGTTCGGTCTATGAGACTGGATATCTCAGCAGCACCAATCTGGAGCTGGAGTACCAGATGATTCCTAGAGAGCTGTTGATCTTCAATCTACATTGGAATCCTGAAGAAGTAGGTTCTAATACTAGAGAAGGAATGCCTCAGCAATGGAGTGGATAAACTCACCAAGGAGAGTGGGGGCAAAACCCAAAAACTTCTTGGTCCTTTTCTGTTGGCTGCCCACCAGAAAGTATGGCCCAAATTTAGGGTGGCTCTTGCCTTCTCAAATAATGTATTAAAAAAATAAATCACAGGCAGGCCCAGTTGCTGAGGTTTTAGCTGATTCCAGATGTAGTCAAATTGACAACCAGGACAACCATCACACTAGGGAAATGCCTTGATCTTTCTAACCTTGGCCCCTCTCTGTAAAGTAGAGCTAGAAAGCACACCTTATTGGGACATCGTGAAGACAGTGAAATGACGTATGTGGCTCTGACAAGCAGTCAGAGCTTAGTACTTGATAGTTACTCTCAACATTATAAATATCTTCCAGTGAGTCTGGAGAGATGGTTTAGTTGGTAAGAGCACTTGCTGATCTTGCAGAGGACCTGAACGCCATTCCCACACAATAGCCACAACTTTCTGGAACTCCAGTTCTAGAGGACTTGCTGTCCTCTTCCTGCCCCCACAGGCTATGCATACATATGATGCACTTCAATACAGGCGAAGCATTCATATGCATAAAAATAATAATTTCTAATTGAAAACACTTTCCATGACTTTCAAGAAATACTGCGTTTGAACTATTGATCATTTATTATACATTTATTGAGGGTATGAGATCAATACTAAGTGCAGAGAAGGGATGTATGATCATATCTGGAAAGGAATCCATGCTTGTTCATCACCACCTCTCTAAAGCAAGTGCTATCATAGGCATTGGGGGAATGTTATTTAATCTTCATATGATTGTCATTCTAGAGATGGAAACATGGAGATTCAGAGAGGTTAATACACCAAAGATATGGCCAATGATTGAATTTTGGTCTCCTATATTTATAAACCAAGCTGTTCTCAGATAAAGCCTCCCCTCTCCCATTGAGAGATCCATGAGCTGTGACAGTGTCCTTTGTGGTCCAAGGAATGGTGCTGAGTCCATCTTCATCATTACAGTTCTCTGAGAGGTGACAGATCTTACATAAATGCAGGTGATGAACCTAGAGGAGCCTCCTCTGTTGGTGAGAGATGACCTAGTCATTCCAAGTACTCGCTAACCTTATTTGGGACTGGAAGCGGAATGAGAAGGTGACCAGCAAGGGATCATACTTGATTATTCTAGAGCATGCTTTGCAAGTCATTTTGTTGTTTCTTAATCAAGTCTCTGATGTGAGCTCACCTTTCAGATTTAGGCTTTTAACACCTCTAGCTATTGAAAGCCTAGTGTGTTTTGCCCTTCTGTGAGTTGAGGGCTTGCCCTCTTTCCATGTTGGTGGTTTGAAACTAATTACAGACTGCGGGTTGTTCCTATATATGAAATGAACATTTAAGCCAATTAACTTAATAACAAAAAGAAAAAATGAGGAAACTCTACCTTTCTTTCCATTATTCAAATATTTCAGGAATATGGAGGTGTTTTAATTTTTTTAATACACTGAATTGTGTGAAAAACCAGCCATAAGTTTTCATTTTTGTCTACCTAGGAAAAATCAAATTTTTTCTTCAGAGGGGAGACAGCCTACCCAAGGCCTGTCCCATGGTAGTATATGTCCTTCTGGGACCTCTTGTCTTAGAGTATGTGCCTGCCTGGGTAAGCAGGAATGTCACAAAGGATGACTATCAAAGCCAAAAGAGCTCCTGGAGTTCTGACATTCCTATTCAGAAAGGAGATTTCTGTTCATTCTTTCTCCTTTTTCACAGCCTGACCCTCATCCCCACCATGCCTCGCAGCCCACTGGACATACACTCCCCTCTGGCTCTACCTGCAGGTCCTCTCCCCTTGCCCAAGGATAAGCAGCAGATAGTCAGGCCTGCTCTCCTGAGAGAGACTGAACACACTCACACTCAGAGACCCCTACCAGGAATCCTCTTCCCCCATAGTCTCGTGGTCCATATGTACTGCATTACAGCTATAGACATGTGTCATTTTGTTTGGGATGCAGGTCTTTGCCTCCTGCACCAATGCCCGACCTCTCCTGCCTTTCAGTCTCACTTCGCTCCATCCAACTTTTCTCCCCCGCTATTTATCATATACGCCTATAACATGCATGTGTATACACATGCCACAGACACAACATCTAGCATACCATGTATATATGTATTACTCTAGAAATCTTTATTTTTGTAGATTTATGTTTATAAAAATGGTTTAAGACAATGTAAAGACTTCCTGTAAACTAGACACCCAGTTTCCCTTATTGTTAACATCTTATTTGGGTTTTTATATTAGTTACAATTAATAATATAAGAATGATACCTTGTGATTAACTAAAGTGCATTTTATGCAGTTTTGCCTTGAGTGCTTTTCAACTCTCCAGCATCATATTCAATACTGTACTGTAATGTTGCATTTGGAAAACCTTTTCCCTCTGCTTTCCTTCATCATGATCAGACATTTTGTAGAATGTATTTCCACTGGGAACTCATTGTATATTGTACTGGATAGTCAACTGGAGTTTCGGTTTAGGGGGAAGAATGCCCCCCCCCATGGAAAAGGCTGTTTTTCCTACATTGTGTCGACGTACCATCAATATAGTTCACCATCCCAGTCATCCGAGTTGCCGGGTTCTCCACTGCGACATTTCTTTGGAAGGAATACAGTTGCCCTAAACACACATACATTTGACTTTCTTTTACAAGAAAGGCATGCCTCTTCCCTGTGCTTATGTATGCACCTGTTCACGTAATGATTTGGAGATACACTTATGGATTTTATTTTTGCTGTTCAGTTGCTCCCATTTGGACCATTGGCAGTTCCTTACTTTGCCTCTTTGTCCCTTGACGTATTTCATGTTTGTGATTTAGCTTTCTGGCACTAATCCAGGCTCATCTTGCCTGTGTCTACCCCAGTCCTAGAATCAATCAGTCCTTTCTCTAAGGAACCTGGCTCTCATAAATAAGAAGAACATTAGACACCAAAGCCTGGACACCGAAGGAGCACATCACTCCCGTTGGTCCTTGGCACCCTCAGCTGACAGCGAAGGAGCATATGAGTGCATAGACTAGCGTAAGCCTCTTTATCACAGCTAAGCTAAGCAGGAGCTCATGGTGATGTTTCTGACTATGTCTGTTTCCATATAGATTATTCTAGCCCCCTTTCTCTATTTAATCTGTAAAGAGTGAGACACATCTCTCACTCCCCCATTATCGATTCACTGCTGTAGGAGGTTCTTCTGTCTATGTGTTGCTTTCATTGGTTGAATAAAGAAACGGCCTGGTCTTTTGATAGGGCAGAACTTAGGTAGGTGGAGAAGACATAACTGAATTCTGGGAGGAAGAAATCAGGGTCAGGGAGAACCGCTATGGAGCTGCCAGAATCAGACATGCTAATTCTTTCCCCGTAAGCCACGACCTCGTGGTGAATACAGATTAGTAGAAATGGGTTAAATCAAGATGTGAGAGTTAGCCAACAAGAGGCTAGGGATAATGGGCCAGGCAGTAATTTAATTAATACAATTCCTGTGTGATTATTTCGGGTGTAAGCTAGCAGGTGCCCAGGACGGAACAAAGGGACCCCGTGCTCCATACAACAATTCTCTTAACTTGCCAGGTCCAGTTGACATGCATTAGAATATTTAACACACATTCCTGTGACATTTAATTTAATATTTGCATGTTTTCTTTTGAATTTTTTCTTCCTATCTTCATTTCCCTCTTCCTCTTCTTCCTCCTGTTCCCTCCATTTCCCTTTCCCTCCCCACCCCCTCATATTTCCTGTCCTCCTTCTCCTTCTCCTCTTCCTTCCTCTTTGCTTTAATTAGAACTATCATTTTCTCAAATTCCTTAGGGCTGCACCTAGCTCTCACTGCTGTCAGTGGGATTGTCTCCCATATTGGTGATGTACTCAGCTTCTCACATGCTGTATGTAATCTGTCACAGGACCCCTACCTCCTAATTTGTTGTTTGCTTTCATTCACCAGTGTTAAACTTCACCATTTGCACTACACCATCCGGTAGGTTTGACAAATGCCATGTTGATACAGTTCCAGTACAATATAGAAGACATTTACCACCCGGCAAAGCAGACAACTTCTGAGCGTCACCTGCTAATCCTCCCTCCCCTCCATGCCTGGCAACAACACCCATCTTTTTACAGTGCTGCCTTTTCCAGAACACTGTGTGCAGAATGCAGCCTTTACACATGCGCTCCTTTCACTTAATAGTATGATTTTATAGCTAACCCGTGTCTTCTAGTGGCTTAATTGTCATTCTTTTATTGCTAAATATTGTTTCATTGAAAAGCTGTACATTGGACTCCTGAAGGACACCTTCATTACCTCCCATTCGAGTGATTAGAAATAAAACACTTTGAAATTTCACGTGAAAGTTTGTTAATGTGTTCATAAATGTTTTCAAGAACAGTTGCCTGAACAGCTAGGAGCACAGTTGCTGGGTTGCATGGAAACACTGTACTTAGCTTCGTGGTAAATATACCAAATGCTTGGGCAGAGTGACTGTACTGTTTTGCTTCTCCCCGGCAAAGGGGAAGCCATGCTGTTCCACATCCTTTCCTTTCCTTGTTTGGCATTACTGTGCATGCTTTTGTACTTCCCTGTCCTAGGAAACACTTCCTAGGATGCAGCCACGCATCAATGTTTTCTGAATTTCCCACTCCCTAATGAGAAATAGTATTAGGTGTCTGAACATATTCATATCTTTTGCACATTTTCCTCCTGGGTTGCTTTTCTCATCCTAGAGTTTTACGTGTTCTTTATGTATTTGGAATAGAAGTTCTTTGTGAGGTATGTGTTTTCTTCAGTTCGGTGGCCCATTGTGTCTGGCTCCTTCTTCTAAGGTAATACCTCCCAGAGCTGTTTATAAACTTTAGAGATCCAGTTTTACCATGTTTTTCTCTCATGGATAATGATTTTGGCACTGTATCTATAACTTTATTGCCAAAACTAGACCCCCCCCCCTTATGTTGCCGCGGTGGTTTTAGTGAGAAATGTCACATGCATGCTCATGTGTTTGAACACTGGGTCCCCAGTTGGTGACACTGTCTGTGAAGGTTATGGAACCTGTAGGAGGGACAGCCTTGCTGGAGGAAGAGTATTCCTGGGAGAAGACTTTAGGGGCCCATAGCCTCACCCTGCTTCCTGCTCTAACCTTTTTCTGTTTGCGAATGAGAATGTGATCTGCCAGCTTCCTGCTCCTGTTGCTGTGCCCTGCCTTCCCCGCCACTGTGGACTCTGCCCCTCTGGGACTATAAGCTAAAATGAGCCCTTTCTTCCTGGAGTTGCTTTTGAGATGCTCTGTGTTTTGCAGTGTTGTCTCATAGGGATGAGTTTGTCAGCCACTTGAGTTATTTTTGTTAACAGTGTCTGGATCCACTGTTGTTGAACATTGGTGGAGGAGCTATTGAAAAGATTCCCTACATCCCCTGGATTCCCTTTATTCCTGTGCCAAAGGGCAATTGCCCCTTTGTGTGGATCGTTTGGGGCTCACTGTTTTTTTTTTCCAGCCATGTATCTAACTATTCTTCACCAATTTCATGCTTTCCTGGTTATTGTGGCTTAATCGTGAAGGCCATTAATATCAGGTTGGCTCATCTAGCTTTTGTTTGTCTTCCCACGTCATTTGTTTGACAAAGTCAAATAGAAAGTGTTGTGATTTGGAACTCTGTATGTAGCCTTTGCTGGCCTTAAACTCCCAATCCTTCTGCCTCAGCCTCCTAAATGTTGGGACTGTAGGTAGATACCACCACACCTGACCTTTGGAATCATATTATTGATATTTATAGACTAGCTGTTGAGAATTCAGTGGTGTTTTGTGGAGCTTGTTGATTCAGTGGGGGCGTTAGTCATTTTAACACTGAGTGTCTACCTTACCTGTGAGTGCAGACGGATCCTTCTTCATATCCTTGGATCGTCTCTCTTTTTCCCCATCGTAGATCTGAAGGATTCCCCATGTAGAACATGTGCTGTTTTGGCTAGAATTATGCCCACCTTTCTTTTTGTAGCATGCTATTGGAAAGAGTACGTTTTAAATTCACATTGCAAATTGTCAGCTGCTGGAAAAGTTATAGATGCCTGGATGTTTATGGCTTTCTTGGAATGATGATTCTTTGAGAGATTTTTTTTCCAAATTATCTAAAAACAAAGAGATCTCTTTATTCCTTTTGAATCTGAAAGGTTTTTATTTCATTTTCTCATCTTACTATACTAGCTGGGACTCAAATACAGTCTTGGTAGGAGTGATTAGGAGTAGCACCTTTACTCAATCCTAATCCTGGGGAGGGCGGATATCCAGTTATTCTCCAAATATGCTGTTACTTTCACAATATTTAGGAGCTGACTTTATCAAATTAAAGAAGTTCCCTGTATCCCTAATTTTCCAGGAATGTTAAATCATGAATGACAATTAGTTTTTTTAAATTATTCTCTACATCTATTAACTTTTTCAAGTGGTGTATTATGCTGATAACTTTTTATGTTAACTCAGCCTTGTGCTTGGCTTTGGTGTGTATTCCTATGAATATTCTTTATTGGTCAGGGCTGTGCAGAAGAGTTTGGAGCCCGAGGCCTAAGGGCTTTGGTTCATGCACTTCATTTTGTAGTGTCTTTGTCTCATGTTGGTGCTGGAGTCATGTTGGCCACAGAAGAGGTAGGGAAATTTTCCTCCTTCATCTAGATTCTTGTAGGTGATAGAGAACTAGCTGTACCTTTTGCATAAATATTTTGTTATATTCACTAGTAAAACTCTCTGGACCCGACGTTCTGTTTTATGAAATCTTAGTGATTATTGATTCATTTTCTTTGATAGATATGACTCTATTTAGATTATTTATTTCTCCCTGTGTGAGTTTTAGTACTTCATTTTCTCTTTCAAGAAAACAATCCATTTCATCTAAATGAGAAAACTCAGTGGCAAGAATTTATAGACTAAAATCTCTAGACGAAAAAAGTCAACCCTGTGTTGAAGATTCTATAAAACTGACTCATTTTAATTTTTTGATTATGTCGAGTTAGATTGTTGCAAGTCCAGAGTCAAGTTGGGTTATTTGTTGTCCTGCTGAAAGCTATTCATTGCCCACACCTGTGTCTGACCTGAAACCACTATGCTTGCTCTCTAAGCCTTTAAAATGTGCTCCTGCTACACCACTAGCTTCCACCAATCCCACAGCGAAGAATGCCATCGGCAGCCGAAAACTTAGAGCAGAGATTTCCCTACTTTTCTATATGTAATTCTCCTGTGGTTCCCACCGATGAACTTGTACCTTGCTTGAGGCTTTCTTTGTTCTAGAACAATATACTCTCACATAACTACTCCCACAATGGACTTGAATTCATGTTTCTGGACCATGGTCACTCATATTTGGCTTCAGAATGAACTATTGCTTATTCTCTTTTGAAATGAGAGCTGTGTTTTACATTGACAGATTTTATTTATTGTACATACTATCAGTGGTATTGTGTCATTTTGAATTTCTGATATTAGTTATTTGTCTATGTTCTCACTCTTTTTTTTTTTTTTGAGAGGCACTCGCCTCTGCTTCCCAGTTGCTGGGGAATTAAACTTATGAGCTACTTCACCTGATCTTCTGTCTGTATTAGCATGGCCAAAATTTGTCAATTTAACCAATGTATTCAAGAAAATAGCTTTTGCTTTTGTTGGTTTCCTTATTGCTTTTGTGTGTGTGTCAATCTTTGATTTCTGTTTTGGTGCCTGTGGTTTTTACAGCTTGCTGTGGACTTACATTACTCTGCTTTCTAACTGAATTCCTAAGAAGATGCTTCCTTATTTTAGATGATTTTGTTAGATAAATAAGGTTAATGCTATGAATTTCCCTCTAAAATGTGCTTTTGTTACATCCCATAAAACTTGGTGAAAATATTTTAACTTCTACTGAGGTTTCTTTTTTGGCCCATGTGTTGTTTAAAAGTATGTGGCTTAATCTCCAAATACTGAGGTTTTCACACCTATATGTTATATCTGCTTTAAATCTGCTTGAAATATGAAGGCACATTTAGTATTTCTATTCTTTTAAACTATCACTCAGAGGAAACCTTGGGAAGAATTTGGGTCTGCTTTAGTCTATGTCTCTGTCAGTTGGATCAAATTGATTGACAGTTGTATTCAGGATTTACTTATTCTCCGTCTCTTAAACAATCAATTGAAGTTTCATTTGTCATGCTTCATTGGTCTCTTCCTCCTTGCAGTTGTCAAGTTTTGTGTTACGTGTCCTGACATTCTGTGAACACATACACACTAAGTATTGTTTCATCTCTTGGAGAACTTACCATCACCAATTGCCACTTACCATTACATAATTACCATGCATAAAACCTTCTTTGTCCCCAGAGTCTTCTTAATTTGTAGAACTAATATGTCAACCCTCTCCGTGCAAGCAAAGCTAAATCTCTGAGGATGAAAGGGTGTTCCGAAGACTTGCATGTGGAACAGGTGGAGCTCCGGGCGTTTGAGCTGAAGAGTAGTGCAAACAAAACCCTTCTCATCTTCACTATTAAAGCAAGCAAAACATGAATTGATGTCTGTACATAGTTTAAGCAAATATAATTACAGCAGGAGAGTACACCTGATTTTTTTTGTCTTATCACCTTTGGTCATGTGAAAAGAGTCCAGGCCTTTGCCTTTTCCACAGAGCTCCTGTGGGCATGCCAGGGCATTTTCTTCATGTCCTTGTTTTCAAGTTCATTCAGTTGCCACAGTTAATGCAATTCTTTCTAGAAGGCCACCTTATAGGAAGAACATTCTGCACTCAGCCTCATCCACAGTTCTCAGCTTTCTTACCCAGGCTCCCACAGTACCTCAGCTTTGCTTCGAATGGCATGCCATGCCTTCCTCCATCCTTTCACTTTTAATCCCTGACATGGCATTCCTCTGTGAGCTGTTAATATATTTTATTGCCATTGGTTAATAAAGAAACCGCTTCAGCCTATAGCAGGGCAGAATATAGCCAGGCTGGAAGAGATGTATATAGAGAGAGTAGGTGGAGTCAGAGAGGCGGCATATAGCTGCCTAAGGAGACAGACACCAGAACCTTACCAGGTAAGACACAGCCTTGTGACCATACACAGAAAAATAGAAATAGGTTAACTTAAGATATAAGAGCTAGCTAGAAAGACGCCTAAACTATAGTTTCTGTGTGATTATTCGGGTCTGGGGGCCTGGGAAATGAATGAGCAGCTTCCATTTATAACAAACAGGTTTCCTATAGGCCTTACTTGTTCCTTAATTGATGTGGGAATATCTTAACTAATATATTCATGCCATTAACATTTTAACAGATTACTGATACAGATGGATGAACATGTACCATATAGTGACCCTTTTATATTTTCTGTATTCATTATCCAACCACAAGACCTGTGTCCCCTAAACTGGCCTCAAATTTACAATCTTCTTACCCTTACCTGTAGCATGGGGATTACAGGTGTGTGCCACCAAACCTAGAATTTTTGTTCTTAATTAACTCAATAATCTATTAGCTTGTTTCTTTGTTTGTTTTGGGGGGATAGTGAGGTTATGTTGCCTAGTGGGTCTCAGTCTGACTTCTTGACCCAAGCAGTCTTTTTGCCCAACTTCTACAGCAGCCAAGATTACACACATATGCCTTCCTGACCACACTGTACCATTCTTCATTTCTTCTCAGGTCCTTTTTGCTGCTTCTAGTTTTCATTGGATATTTAATTTGGTTTTATTTTATCTCCTCTCTTCACCATATGTTACAAAAATGTTTGCTAAGAACTGTCCTAAAATTTTCACTGTCTATGATGTATCTACACCTAACATCACATAACTCTACATAGATTGTAGTCCAATGGTCTGGCTAAGGGAGAGCTATCAGGTCCACCCTCCTGCCCTGAAGTTGCTCTCACTTGTTTCATTTATTCATGCCCTATATGCCTCTACTACATAGTACGAGCATTACTTTTGGAGATGAATAAAGTAGAAAAGACCAATTATTAGATATTGATTTATTTAGTGATTTACTTAAGCACTGCTTATACTGCCTATTTGCCAAACATGACTTCATTTGCTCCTTGGGACAGAATGACAGAAGCGGCTGAAAAAATGGGTCCCTGCCCTTAACAACCTGCTGACTGCCACATACACTTCTATGAAATCCTGCTTGCTTGCGTGCTTAACCTAGTTGTTTTAGAATATAAAATGAGGGTATAAACTAAACCCAGCATTGAAGCTTTTCAGGAACTATACTAGCTTCATTCTATTGGTGACATCTCTCTACATACTCATTGGTGTCACAGTGCTATTTCCAGAAAGATTACCGCAACGCTTTATGTTTTATTTTTTAATTTATTTTTTTAATTTTGCATATAATATAATTGGTTTGATTTCATCGTCTTAGAGTTTTACTGCTGTGAAAATACATCATGACCACGCCAACTCTTATAAAGGAAAACATTTCGCTGGGATTGACCTACAGTTCAGAGGTTTAGCCCATTATCATGATGGGAAGATATGCAACATGCAGGCAGACATGGTCCTGGAGAGGTAGCTGAGAATTCTACATCTGGATCTGCAGGCAGGAGGAAATGAACTGTGACCCACCAGACATGGCTTAAGCTTCTGAATACTCAACACCTACCCCCTAGTGATGAACTTCCTCCAACAAAACCACACCTACTCTAACAAGGCCACACCTCCTAATAGTGCCACCTATGAAGGCCATTTTTATTCAAGCAACTACATATATAGATAGATGATAGATAGATAGATATAATTTTTACTTTTGCTTAATGTCTGCTGACCTTGTAGATACCAGAGACTACAAGTTTGCTCATTCTCCTTGTTTTCATCTCACTTCTAATCTTTGGTTTCCTGAGAATTCCTCCATAGTCTGTCTTTTTGCACTGTGAGCTGTGTGATACAACATTAAACTGGAGTCCTGTTGGTTTATCAGAAAATAAGGAGAAGAAAAATAGTCATTCTATAATATTTTGATTTAATCTATGTATCAGGGATAGAAACATAGCTCAGTCAGTATATGTGCCTTGAAAGCAGGAGGGCCATCATTCAAAACTCAGAAATCACATTGAAAAAAACATCCAGGCATGGTGCATGCTTCTAGCACCAGGGCTGGACAGGCAGAGACAGGTGGAATTTGGAAAGTCCTAGGCCACTTCTGACCCTGTCTCAAAAAACAAGGTGGACATCTCTCAAGGAACAACATCCAAGGTTAACCATTAATCTCTATGTGAAAACACACACACACACACACACACACACACACAAATCTCAACATTCCTATGGGCTTATATCCCTATACACACACACACACACACACAAATCTCAGCATTCCTATGGGCTTATATCCCTACACACACACACACACACACACACACACACACACACCTCCTGTGATAAGCAAAGGGGGTTACAGCTGGAGCAGAATTTTTCTTTGTAGGCAGATGAAGCTTTGGAAAATCCTGCTCTTGCAGAGAGGTCTTATCCTGGGGAACTCGATGGTTTGTTTCCTGATGCTTCCTCTTTCCCTCTGTCAAATTGGGGCAAAACCTATGATAGTACATCCTTTCCCCACTTAAAGTCGTGGCCATCAGAAGTTTCTAGCTCTCACACTCATCCATAGTCACCCCCCAGCACTTCAGGCTGTCACTGAAATGTCTCTGCTGGTCCATGGTTCCAGCAGCTTCTTGTCTTGGCAAGATTTAGCTGCAACTGGATTCTTCTGTCTCAAGATTTTAAGATGAGAGTTTTCCATTTAATCTCAGTTTTCTACCTAACTCAAGGAAAGGCTGTGATTGTTGGCTTCTTCTCTTGTCTGGATTTCATGTGCTGGAGCTACAACTAGGAGTCTCTCTTTACTATATTTCTTTACTGTTGTCCTGAAGACATCATATTTGAATGTATGCATTTCCTAATGACTTTCTGGATTTTCTCTGCTACCATGTAAACTTCTGAAAGTAGGCCCTATGTCTATTATAGCCATGGTTATATAACCCAGAGTAGGTGCTAAGTAATATTGGTTATGTGGACTAATTAATGCACAGGCATTCACTGGACACACTGTTAAACTGGGCACTGAACTTGGTGTGGAGGTTCAGTCCAAACAGAAGCATGTTTCCAGCTACTGGGGATTGTAAGCTAGACATAATCTTAAAAACAGAAATGGCATTCTATAAATAAAAGTAGGGAGGCACGAAAACTAACTCAACTGACAGAGGGATTTGACATCTCCGAAAGGGAGCTTATGTGACTTAAGTTGTATAGAATGAGCAGCTCTTGGCTTATGTGAAGGGGAATGACCCAGAGAGGGGGCCCCATAGACCTTCTGAACTATTTGCTGGACAATGCAGGGAGTGGCTGAGTTCAGCTACCTCCTGTAACATTCTTCCATGCAAGGCAAATCACTGTTAATTCATTTCACATCAGAAAACCCAGCCTGAGACACTTTGAGTGGGCAAAAATGTCACTGGTGCTGAGCAATGGGCCAAGTCATTTTCTCTACTACGAAGATGAGTCAGGCAGGACTCAAGGGTTCTAAGGAGCTGAGCAAACGGTGAACCTCCTCCGTTCTTCCAAGCCCCCCCCCCTTTGAGTGTGCTGCCATTTTTCACCGCTCATGAAGACTCTAGCCTTGTCAGGGGTAAGATGAAAATCAGAGCTGCTTTGCAGAGGCCCACAAAGCCACTGGGGGGTTGAGTTTCCTTAAAGAAGGCGGGAAAGAAAAATAAATGTGGGCTTCTGCTCTGGAAACCTCAGCCCAGTGAGCCAGGCTTTCCCGGAATGCTGCAGGCTGCTTCAAAGGCCCATTGTGGAAAACTTCCAGATGTGCGTGGAAAGCCTCACTGGGGCACTTCCCAGTAAAGAGACTTTTAGGCAGGAGCTGAGATGAAGGAAGTTGATATGATGAGTCCTACCAGTTGGACCGCCATGGGGGGAGGCTAGATTCTGCTATGAAGGAGAGATCAAGGGAAGTTACCCAGTTTAGATACCTGAACCAAACAGTGCTTGGCTCCTCTTTGGTTCCAGACAACAGTTGTCTTTGTTGGAGGGGGACAGAAAGGCATTTTCCCAAGCCCTCATCTACCTGCAAATTGCTTGTGACAGTCTCTTCATTCCTTCAGCATAGCTTGGAGTGCTTGGGAGGGGGTTTCAGCTTGGAAAAAGGCCAACCATGGGCAAGTAGAGATCATTCCTACAATGATTCCTCTAAGGGTATAAACACCAGAATCTTCTGGTCCCCTGCCTCAAACATCACTGCTCCACATAGTCAAAGCTTGGCGCCCATTTCCCTTTTATTAGACAGGAGACGTGAGAGGGTACTGGGTTTAGATGTCTGGAGGCCCAGTTTCCCCATCTGTAGATGCCAATGATGAGCCCAACACCATCCTCCCGGGAGAAGGAAGGGATTGCTGAATTGCTGCACTCAAAACATCTGGCACAGCGCCTGGTCCAGAGTGAGGGTGCAGACTGTTCTCACTTCTCTCCAGTCCAGTTGTTCAGGGAGGCAGGGCTGGTCCCATTTGGCCTTTCAATTTTACTTCTGTGGCTCTTTAAACCCTATCCCTGGGTGTGCATATATGCTTAGCTAAGTATTTTGGGATCGGTGTATTTAGGGGAAAGTCCTCTTGTCTACAGCTAAAATTAGGCCTCTCTTTGCTCCTCTGTTCGTCAGCCCCCATCCAATTTTAACTAATTAAAAGCATTGACACTCAGCAAGGCTTGAAAGAATTTGGGTAAACAGCTGGGAGTTGCTCCCCATGCCAACAGCTGTTGCTTCTCAGCAGGCAGGCCGCAGAGTAGAGTCTGGTGCCCAGCAGGGAGAACAGGGAAGGTTCCTTGAAGAAGGATACAAAAAAATGTCCATAGCGGAGCCATCTGAGCGGGGTGCAGCCTGCATCATTGTGTCCTCTGCCTTCTGCCGAAAGAGAAGCGATTGAAATAGCTAATGGGAAAGAGGACAAGCAGGACAGGAAGGCACAAAGTGTAGCTAGGTCACAGGCAAACCACTGTCACTCCTGCCTGGATGACAGTATTTGCCCTGCTAGAGTGGAGAAGCCATGGGACAGTGGGAGGCATGTCTCCTAAAACATCCTCATTTGGTTTCTACCATGATATGAAATTCCTCATTTAGTCCAAGATGCTCAGTTGTAGCTTGCCCTCCCTCCTGTCAATCACTCCAGCGTAGCCCCACTACCTTTGTCTATTCCTTCCCTTCGCCAGGCTTTCTGTCTGGGATCCTAGGTTCCTTGAGTTTATTCTGGGTTTCTCCACCATCTAACAACACCCTGCAAGCCCTCATATCTCCCACTCCAGCATTGTAAACCTATTGTGTCCTTCCTGAATGTCCTGCATTCACTCCACCACTCCCAGAAGAGGGCTTTCGTGGCCCCCACAAGCCTTGGTCTCTGTGTATAAGGGCTTAGTATTTTTCCATGGCCTAGTGTCTTTCCTCCGTAACATATGTTTTCATGTTCCCGTTCCCACCTCAAGAATCTGAAAGATGCCACTTTGGAAAGGTGTGAGGCTAAGATTCTGTGTTGGGTATCCAGAGGTGGCATTTAGACTCACTGGCTGCCTGCTGCTTTAAAAAGAAAGAGGGAGAAAAAAAAATCACATCTCAAGTGTAAGTGCCAGGTCATGTAGCACCAGCAAGGACAGATTTCTCTTTTCCTGAATAATGGGGTTGGACTCACATGACTAGCTGACATCAGCTTTACAATTCCATGAGAAATATTGCAGCATGTCTTCTCTTGATATTGCTCTCACTGTTGTCCTCTGACCAGGGTGAGGAGAACCTGAGACTGTCACTCCTGGCCACCCCTGTGTGTGTTCCTGTAAGATGAAGAAAGGAGCTTTGTGCAAACAGGCTCCTAATCAGATCTTCAGTGCCCTTCATAAGTGGGTCATGAGCCCAAGCCCAGAAACCCCAGAGGGGGTCCATCATCTCTGATCTTTTTTTTTTCTCTTTCTAATATCTGCCTTTGGTCCATCGCCAGAGCTTGTGGTTAGCTTTCAGCATACCTCTCATGGCAGGGTATCACGAGAAATACCGCATTGCCCCCTGCACCTCTACGCACAGTCGTCTCCTCCACCCCCAGGCTGAACATGCCAGGGCACTAAAGGGCAGCAGCTCCTGTGAGATGTCAGGCCCCCACAGTGCAGTCCTGTCTCCCTCAGGACACTGTCTCCCCAACACTTACTTGCGCTCACCCTGGCTGCCCTAAGCATTGCCCTTTTCATTCCTCTAGTGTTGCTTCCAGCCCACAGCCTTCAACCCCAGCCCATTCCCTCCTTGGATAGACACATCCTCTCTGCCATCATCTGTTAATGCCTGTGCATCCTTGGAATCTCAGTCAAGTAATGGCATACATGAGGACCATAGACATAAAGAGCTGTACAATAGGAGACATCTGAAGCCCAGGAATGCCAGGGTTCTTCCCCCAGACACTGAAGGTCCCAAAACATCCCCTCAGGGAGAGGAGCTTCTCATTACTCCACCTGGTTGCTTCCTATAAGGACATGAAGGGTCTCAGGAAACGTGGCAGGATCACTTCTGCTGTGCTGTTTTTCCTTATCCCTCCAGGTGGTGTGGACAAGGATAGACTGAGCAATTCTTATCCTGCCCCTGCCTCTTACCTGACAGACTTCTTGGTGACGCTAGTCTGTCTTTTGTAAATAAGCTAAGTAAGCCAAGTGTTCCTGCCCAGGCTGCAAATAGCCTAACCAATCTGTTGGCCTATCCCAAAACACTCTTTGAAAAAGGTTTTGTTGCTTTGAGTTTTAAAATCTAGTGTACAAGATGGTGGCAAGAACCTTTCAAAGTGATCGAGTGATGTTTACACACACAGACAAACACACACACACACATACCAGCCACTACCCTTCTACATACATACCAGATTCCAGAGAATTTCTCTTCTACTTATCAGACCTCACACTCCTTCTGTTGACTGACATCTGGTCCCCACTGAATCCTGTCCAGCCCTCCTCAGCTTCTGAGAAAGCTCTACAACTCCAAACTGAAGTCCCTTGCTCATGTTTTAGAAAAGGCAAAGCTTAGAAAAATTAAGAGACCTGCCCAGGTCAGTAAAATACTGTCAAACCAGGTTTCCTCAGACCTCATGCCACCACACTCAGCTCAGACCTAAGTGTACGGTAGAGAAGGATTTCGAAATGGCTTTGTAAAAACAGGAAGTACAGCTCATCCTGCATTGATACTGTATCTCAGGATGCATGAGATGGGATTCCCCTAGGACACCTCCTGCACATGCTCAGGAGCTGGACAGGGCAAGCCTATCCCAGGACTTAGAGCAGTGATCTGTGAGACCCAGAACAAAGAGATGAGGACAGCGGGCATGGGGAGGGTCACGAAACATACCCAATTCAAAACGAGGAGAGGAGCCAGCTCTTGGGTTTCCTGCTTCTTTATTCAGATTCATTTAAAGCAGATAATGCCCCCCTGTAAGGGAAAGGGGGGGGAACCAACAACAAAAAAGCCCACCTCTTTAAAAACATTAATTTTGTTCTCATCTAGAAGCCATGCTGGGTTACACTAAAGGTAATGGCGTTTTTAAAAAAGTGTTCTCAAGGAAACTCCCAGCTGAACACACAAAGAAGCTGGTCCCCCAAGGAACAGTGTAGGGTTTGTCTGAAGGGATCGACATTGGTGAGATTACAGAAATCATAATATATGAATAAATGAACATATGGAAGAAATCAGCAGTGCTTTCTCCTTCTTCCCATTTGTAAACCCAGCCTTCGCCCAAAGTCCTTAAGTAAATGCAGATGTAGTCAAACCAGGCACCAGATGGCAAACAAGTACTGGACCAAGAGGTAAAGAAAGCTTTCAGTGTTTATTCAAAGATGGGGGAAAGTCATAATCCAGAATACTGTGGTGTTCTCAGAAGGGCATCTGCGGGTCACATAAGCCCAACCAAGGCCCAATGTGACCAAAACAACATCAACAGAATTTGTAACAATCATGATTTGCTGTAGGAAAGCCACTACCAATTTATGTGACCGGAATCTGATGTCAGAAGTTGTACGTTTGAGACATGAAAGCAATGTTTCAATCAAAGGAGCAGGACCACAGGGGCAGGAAAGAAGTAGACTCGGCCTTTGCTCTGCATTTCCATGGACCGACAGCTTTAATGTATGGTCTCATTTAATTCTCTGAACTATATATTAAGTACTGGGCGATTCTGTAAGGGTGTTTCATATGGATCGAGAGGTGTTGGGTCCCTAGATCCCACCCGGGGATGCTATCCTCAGACCTTCCTGTGCTCCCTCCACATACTCAACTTTGTGGGTCTGTGTTGCATACCATTTGACAAAGGAAGGAGGTCCCTGAGGATTCTGTTCAGTGCCTAGTCTCTGAGCACTCAGCCTGTACCACAGCAGGAGGTCAGATCACTTTCAAGGTCACTTCTCTCCTTCTACCATGTGAATCCCAGGGATTATACTCGGTTGTCAGACTTGGTGGCAAATGTCTCTGCATGCTGAACCGTCTTGCCAGTTTCAATGTCCACTTTTTAAATGGATACTTTCTTAAGTTTACTTCACATCAGCTTCCTGGCAAGAATCTGGCCAACGTGCTATACCAGCTCAAATTCCTATTTCCCACAATGCTTCTATTAAAACACTTAGATTCCACCCACATCTTTCCTCTCATCAGTGATCTATTTATTCGTAACCACCAGCCACCTCTAAGTAAACATCCATTAGAATGAAACTTTTTCTTTCCTGGGACAATCAATACTGGTTGGCTGGACCTGAGAAATTAATGGTGATTAAGAAGAGAGAGGACCAGCATCACTGCAGCAGAATCTTCTGGGATTCTCGGGGTCAGCACATGGAGGCTGTGGTCCAGAAGCTGCAAAGGCAGGACACCTTACTAGCAGCTGAACTTGGTAATGTGTAAGAAGGCATGAAGTGGAATAGAGAGCATCTGGGTCTTGGCACCAGGAAAAGCCCTTGGTGAATGTGCAGTTGAAGTCAAAGGCCAAAAGATTGAGGGGGTCATGGGAGAATGTGAGGCTTGGCATCATGTGACAGGGTCAGAGTCCCTGAGGAGAGCCCAGGAAAGATGAAGATGCAGTCCAGTTGCAGCAGAAATAAAAGCTGTTTCTTTGAAAAGATTAATAAGATTGACAAACTTTTAGCCAGGTTAACCAAAGGAAAAAGAGAGAAGACCCAAATTAATAAAATTAGAGATGAAAGGGGAGATACTACAACAGAAATGGGAAATTCAGAGACTCATAAAGACATATTTTTAAAAATATTTATTCCACTAACCTGAAAAGAAATGGATAACTTTCTAGGTGGGTGTGACCCATAAAAGTTAAATCAAGATGAAGTAAATAATTTCACCAGATCCATAACAACCAATGAGATACAAGCACTAATTTAAAATCTCCTAACCCCCCAAAAGAAAATCCAAAATCCATTTGGATTCAGCACTGAGTTCTACTAGACCATGAAAGAAATCACTAATACCAACACTCCCCAAGTCAGTCTATAAAATAGGGAAGGAAAGAAGGAAGGAACACTTTCTCATTCTTTTTTATGAAGCTACTGTTATACTCACACCAAACCAAACAAAGACCCAACAACAATGAAAAAGAAAACTAGTCTGATCTCTCTGAGCATAGGTAGGAAAAAAAAACCTCAGTAAAATATTTTCAAATTGAACTCAGGAACACATGAAAAAGATTATCCACCATAATCAAGTTGGCTTCATCCCAGAAATGCAGAGTTGATTCCACATGCATAAATTATAAAAAGTAATCCACCACATAAATAGACTCAAGGAAAGAAATCACATTAGTTGCAGAAAAGGCCTTTGACAGAATCCAATATCCCTTCATGATAAAAGTTCCAGAGAATTTAGGGATGTGGAAGAACATATCTCAACATAACAAGGACAATAAATAACAAACCCACAGCCTACATCATGACAAACTCAAAGCATTTCCATCAAAATCAGGAACAAGACAAGGCTTTGCAGTTTCTCCACTCCTACTTGAAATCTTTGCTAGAGCTGTATGACAAGTGAAGATTAAACACAGAGGTAAGTGTTCATCAAAAAAGCTTCTTTTCGCAACTGATGGAGAATACAGAGATTTATACCAGTCAAGATTCAGAGAATTTGGGGTGCCCCACCCTAGTAGATGCATCTTTAAGGATATATCACAATCCCTACACCCTGACCTGGTGGGGATGGTAGGCATCACAGAAGAGGGTGTAAAAGGCCAGAGGACAAGGATGTCCATCATTGATGTCTCATATGTATGACAGGGAAGTTGAACCTGTGAGATTTCAACAATATGTTTGCCTAAACAAGACCTATATAATGAAACACTAGGTGACGTGCCAGTTTGGATGAGGAAAATTTCACAAGGCCCACCCCTAGACAAAGTACTACAGGCAATCAATTAATCAATGGTTACTGAGAGGAGGAGAGTTAGTTTTCTCCAGCGATGAGCCCATGATAAATTATCTAATCCTATTTGGTCAGCCCTAAACAAATGTGTTTAACCAACAACTAAATAGACTCAGTAAACTCTCTCTCTCTCTCTCTCTCTCTCTCTCTCTCTCTCTCTCTCTCTCTNNTCTCTCTCTCTCTCTCTCTCTCTCTCTCTCTCTCTCTGTGTATGTGTGTGTGTGGGGGTATGTGTGTGTAATATACATATATAATTGTAGAAAAGGGTTGTGAATCTAAGAAGCAGTTGGTGGGGAGAATGTAGGGGTGTATACTATAAATAAAGTGCACTTGTGTATGAATTTGAAAGAAATAACATTTTAAATTAAGAGATAGAAGAAGAAAAAAGTATACTTATTTGCATACAATATGATTCTATACATTAAGGATTTCACTGGAAAACTCATCCAGCCGACAAATACATTCAGCAAAGTACCAGGATAGAAAATCAACATACCAAAATGAGAAGCCTTCCTGTACAGCAACAATAAACATACTAAGAAATAAATCAAGAAACAATAGCATTCACAATATCCCCCAAAATAAATAAATAAATATCTCAAAATAAATCTAACCAAGAAAGTGAAATATTTGCACCCTGAGGAAAGAAACTGAAGAAGATTCCAGAAGATGGGAAGAGTTCCAGGCTCACAGATTAATAGGATCAATATAGTGAAAATGGCCATCCTACCAAAAGCAACTTACAGATTTAATGCAACTCCCATCAAAATTCCAATGTGATTTTTTATAGAAATTGAAAATTAATCTTAAATTTTAAATATGAATAAAATCTTAAATATAAAACAATCCAGTCTGGCCAAAACAATTCTGAACAATAAAAGAATTGCTGGATGTATTATCTTCCCAATTTCAAGTTATTCTCCACAGCTATAAAATAACATCATCATAGCCCCTGCATAAAAACAGACATATTGCTCAGTGGAATCGAATCTAGAGTCACATATAAGCCTACACTCCCACATCTATCTTATTTTTAATGTATAGGCCAAAATATAAATTGGAGAAAAGATAGTATCTTCGACAAGTGATGTTGGTCAAACTGGATAGCTACACATAGAAGAATAAAACTCCATCCTCATCTTTCATCCTAAACAAAACTCCAAAATAATCAAGGGCCACTGCATATGCCCTTATACCACCAACCTAATAAAAAGAGAAAGGCAAGAATTATTTAGACTTATAGGAGAGAACTTTCTGGACTGGACACTGGTAGCATTGGAATTAAGACCAACTGACAAGTGGGACCTTAAAAAAAAACTAAATATTCAATGTTATGTATAGCAAAGGAATCATCATTTGTATGAAGAAGCAACAACTCTTAGCATCTATACATCTGATGGAGGGGTAGGTTCAATAATATACAAAAACGTCAAAATCAAAACACCAAGGAAACAAAAACCCAAATTAAAAATATGGTATTAGATTAAACATAGTCCTCAAGAGAAGGACATATATAAGACTGAGAAATATTTTTTTAAGTGTTCAACACCCTTATACAACCAGGGAAATATAAATTAGAACTGCTTTGAGATTTCATCTTACTCCAGTCAGAAAGACTGTAATCCAACAACAAAAATATTTACATAGATATGGCAAAGGGGGAACCCTTATCCATGGATGGTACCATAATTTCCATCTATACACATCCTGCTTGTGTATATAGCCAGGACTCTGCATTCTTCCCCAGAGATACTTGTTTATCCAAGTGAATGTCTGCTGTATTCACAAGAGTTAGGAAATGGATGCAGCATAAATCTTTATCAGCTGATGAATGGACAATGAAACAGTGGTATGTCTACAAAATAGAATATTATCTAGCCATTAAGAAAACTGAAACCTACAGGTAAGCAGAGGAAGCAGGAAATAATTGTTCTGAATGAGGTACTTGAGACCCAGAAGAGAAGCATCACGTTTCTCACATACATGGATGCTAGTTTTGAAATTTTAGATATGTGTGTTTAAATAAGACTACCCATAGAAGCAATGACTATGCCTACTGTCTCCCCTGCTTGACTTTGACATTCTGTCAAAAGCCTGGGACATTCATTACGAGGCCACCCAAAAGGGGACTCCCACCTTTGTTTTCTTATCACTCTTTATCTTCATCTCGCCTTCTCCAACTATAGCAGGCTTCCTTATGTCCTCCGAATGTACTATATAGTCTTGACGTGGAGCACTGACATACACAACTCATTTTGCACCCCCCCACACACACCCATTTTAAAACCTGCAACCCACATCAACAGCTTTATTTGCCTAATCAATTTCTTTTCAGCTTTGCTGCGTTCCCATGAGATCATATCTAGATTTGACTCCCTCTTATTCTCTCCTATAGTACCTGTAGTTCAGCATTAAATGAAGGTATTATGAGGGCAAAGCGTCCTAGGTCCCTAATAATTCGTGGTGCCTAGCACAGTACAAAAGGCATAAACATTTACAACATCTATTTGTTGGGCAATAAAAACCAACATTCTGGCTCAGATGTTCCATTTTGAAGAAGAAACTGAGATCTGAAGACATGAGGCAACTTAATCCAATAACCAAGCCCAGACTAAGATGAGTACCGGCCTGGAGCCTCGTGATTTCTCCATCAGTTATTTTCTAGTACACCAGGTGTGTGTCTGTAGTATTGTATCTGGAGGGAAGCAGATTGGATCCCCTGTCTTGTGAAAGCCAAAACAAGCTCATATTCATAAACACAGCTGATACTGTTTTCTTTGTTTGTTTTGTATAAGATGCCTGAAAGTCCAACCCAAAACTGGATTCTGTTTTTCTGATCCTAGAAGCTCTTACTGCTTTTGTTGTCTACAACAATTTTTCTGCTCATTGTTCATCTCCCTTGCCCTCAATTAGAGGAGTCAGCTGGTATTCTGTGTGGAATGATTTTTACGTCTCCTTTCTTTTTTGTCATGGCTCTGTTCTGTGGCATGTCACTGAGAAGATCAGGAAGCACTGCCTTTGAGTAGTGACACTCCTAGAACATGACAACATCCTGTGCAGAACTGGAAAAAGGTGGATATAATAACTATCATCAAAATAGCTAACATTTTAGCTAGTACTTAATGCAAGGTGATATTACTAATCATTTCCATATGTTTTCCATTTTAACCTAACAACTCCATGGACATTTATATTATTTCTACTTTGAAGATGAGTCAGTTGTGGTACAAAGCCGTTAATAAACCGCCAAACCCATTCAGTTGGTCAGTAAAGATACGGTTGGTAGTCTACAACTCAGAGTCTCAATTATCTTATAACTGACTGTGAAGAATGATTTTTTTTTTACACTTGGGAAATGCTAAAATATGCAACTGAGAGCCTACCTTCATAAACATGCTAGGTGCCATCCCTGAGTTTTTTGTTAATTTTCGAATCCATTTAATCATGTTTATTATTTCAAAATGCAACATTGCGTTTTATATTAATTGTTGCGTTTACAGGTAACACAAATGCCCTCTCACTCTCATAGCCCGGTGAAGGAAATACGTACGTAAGAAGACGTCTATTCTATTGAGTGCTACATAGCAAACTAGAGGGAAACCAGGGGTGCTGGGATAACACAAAAAATATCATGAGCCTACTGGAAAGGACTGACAGTGATTTTTTTTTTCCTGGTCATGCTGTCCTTTTCCGTTTCCTCACTCTGCCTGACCTCCATTTTCTCTCTCTCCTACTAGCTTCCCACTTTCTTTCCAATCCTTTTCTTCCATGGCCTTCCCAACTTCTGGGCTCACTTTAAACTTCTTTGCTTATCTTTTTATTCCTAAAATTGCTTTGGAAGGAATTAAGGCTTAGCCAGAAGGGTTCTGAGGCTAGGCCAGATGTCCAGGCTCCACTGCCAGCAATATGACTCTGGCTCAGAAGAGCTGGTGGCCCTACAACTAGGAACTTTGTAGAGCACAAGAGATGTATGAGTGGATAAAGGGTGTCCCTGATAATATGGTTGTTCATCTATGTCAGCAAAGAGCCACAGACCTACTGACACAGAATCCTGAGCAGCTCAGTCAGTGCTCACTACGTTAATACCATTGCATATTTTAAATTTTGTTTATTTTATTAATTTCATCCTTAGCTATTTCATAAATGTATATAACACATAGTGATTCCTGTTACCGCCCACCCTTTCTAATCTCCTTCCCATCCTTATGTACCCTCTTTATTCTCTACGAATCTCTTTCTCACATTCCTGCTTTTGTTGTTATTTTATGAGCCACTGAGTTTGACCAGGGCTATCTCTGTGACCGTGGATGCAGAGCTATTTATCCACTGAAGTCTGGAGGCCCCAGCACTGGGTACACAATTGAGGACAACGACTCTCCCTCTTCTAGATTGTGCTAATAATAAGTAGTTTGGAAATAAGGAGATGATCCTATGAGCCCCTCCCATATCCATGAATGATCATTGACATGTCTTGTGCAGACCCAGTGTAGGTAGCTGTGAGATCGTGATTGCAATAGTTGTCTTCTGCCTAGAGGATGACACGTTGTGACCCTTGTCCCTATCTTGTAGCTCTTACATTATTCCCCACTGCTCATCTGAAATGTCCCCTGAATGTCAGAAGAGATAATATGGATTTCTTATTTAGGGCTGTGCCCTCAATTATCTCTAATTCCTAACATCTTGAACAGCCTCAGGTCTCCACACTGGGTGCTGTTCAGTATAAAGAGAAGTATCTCTGATGAAGTGTGACAGTTGTTTTGTCTGTGGGTATAAATAAAGATGTTTAGAAGGCAGTTTGACCATTCTGGTTAAACAACAGTGGTAAGTCCCCTTGGATCTATGACCTCCTCAGACATGGGTTGTTGAGTGGGCTTACAGCACTAGACACAAGTTCACTCCCATGGAGCAGGCCTCAAATCCAACCAGAGAACACAAAACGATACAGGTTCTTCTCAGTCCCTTTTGTTGCCATCTGGAGTTGGAGGATAAGAAGATACCATATTTCTGAGTTGTAAGAAACAGAGAGAGCAAACTACAACTGGCCTGGAAACTTCTTCCCCACTGGATAACTTTCAAAGTGCCAAAAGACACAATGCAGGCTACTAGAGGAAAATGACATCATTGGTCTTACCCAGCTGTGAACCTTATGAATTACAAAATGAAACTGCCAGGCAAGAAGTGTCCACCTATGCATTAGGGGTTTATGTTTCAATTCTTTGCTGATAAACATGGCTTTTTTTTTCTCTGATAGCCCAAAAGTTTTTCTTAAAAAGTATTAACTGCAAAGCAGGCACTATACATTTTCTGAGAGCTTTCAAGATATTTTATTTTCCCATTGGTGTGATCTATCCTAAACAAACTTTCATGCAGAAAGCCTTAAATAGAGCCTCTTCTGGGAAATAGTTCTACAAATTTCATCAACCTATTGAATTTGGTGATTATGAGAATGTTAATGGTGATTGTTCTTGTCCAGTATATTTGGCATAATATGGGCTGGCCTAATATGCTTAACCACAGTATGGACTTGAACTCAGGACCTTGCGCATGCTTATTGCTCTCCAGCTGCTCTATATCACCAATCTGTAGATAGATTTTGAATTTAAAAAGCCTATTCTAATTTGGAGGTATGTTTTGTCCTTTTAAATACACATCTATCTATAGTGAATTGAATGAAAAGACTGACATCCCAAATCAAAAAGTGGAAATGTCCCTGACTGGTTTTAGTGAAGAAAAGCCATTCAGCCAGAGGTGTTGGCATATGCCTGGATTTCCAGTACTTGGGAAGTAGAGGAAGCAAAATCAGGAGTTCAAAGCCATCCTTATCTACCTACCTAACAAGTTCAGTGCAGACTGAGTTATGTGAGCTTCTAACCTCAAAAAGTAGAGACAGGAGACACAGCTCAATATGGTAGGGAAAACTTGCTGGTTTTTAGGAGAACAATAGTTTGGTTCTCAGCTCTCACATCAGAGGGCTCATAACGGACTCTCACTCCCACTCCAGGGGGTCTGACTCCTTCTCTGCCTTTGTGGGCATCTAAAGAAGACTATGAATGAAAAGAAAAGTAAGAACTCAAGATTCTAGGAATTTCCAAGGAATGAGGGAGGAATGGTAATACAAATGAAAGGACTGGGCTGTTGGAATGGATGGAAGGACTGCAGGCCTTTTAGCTCTGGGAGTGCTGGAGTTGTGAATCTTTCAAAACCAAAACCATGATGATGCATGGGAAGGGACCACACTGGGAACCTGTAAGAGAAAGGCTGGCAACCGTGATGCAATGCAGGGGAGGTGTATTGTGTCTGTTCCATGTGAAGTAAGCCTCAGACGTGAAAGCTTTCTCACTACCCTGCAAATGATGAGGAAACCATAGAATATTGCCAGGCTGCACCCACCCAAGACTAATCAGGTCAGCTGACCTGAAACACAAAAGCGACAATTCAAGCCTTTAAATCAACTTTATAGAATAAAGTTCATTTCAGTTGATGAACAAATACTATTATGACTGCTAGTGATACTTTTAAATGTTTGAGCCATGAGCTAAATATTACAATTTCTGTTATTGTTACTTACCCCTCCCCATAGTCCTACTGTTATAATTCCCCTGCATCTTTTTATAACATTATAATCTACTTCTCCATTCATAGAAGCTGTCCTTTTCCATTCCTTACCTAACATTAAAGACTTTTTGAAAAGCCAAATAGAAACCTACTACTGTAGAAGATTCCTAACATATGTGCCTATGTAAAAGGAGTTTAATGGAGTAACCATCTAATGGGAGAGGACAGTATCCCAACTGGACATCATGTGCTACCAAATAAACCCCCAGAACTAATAATGTGTTACAACTATTTAAGTCATTGGTTGAAGGAGTCCCATAGACAGCCCCACCCCAACCAAACATGGCAGGTGATTACCAACGCTATTGGTTATCCTTTGCAACCTAGTGGTAAGATCCTACAGCTGAACATAGAAGATAGAGAAATTAAGCTGGTGCTCAGCTGGAAATTGAGCGTTGAATGTTGACTCACATTCATAGTGCTGGAAACCATTGTACAAGCTGCCAGAGGAGAAAAGCAGTCATCAGTGTTCACCAAGCTATGAACCTTGTGAGCTATAATAGCAACCTAGTGCATTTGCCTAGTTATTTCTCCACTAGTGTAATAGTGCCACAAATGATATGGGAATGACCAATCACTTTTATTGGATTTAAGGGCCGCTCCATGAGACACAACCCTTGCCTGACATAATGAGGCTAAGAGTATGTTACTAGACAGTTCATAGGCCTGAGGGGAAAACCCTATGGTATATGAACATAGCAATAAAATGACTCCTAATTATATATTGCTATACCCATAGATCGTGCATCTCTTAACCCTCATCTCAGAGGCTTTTTCTTGTACTAGATGATAATTAACATGAGATCCACAGCTTGACAATGTAGAGAGAGTGAAAGACTTTGGAACCCTTAGACCTAAATAACGTGTCTTTATCACACCCCCCCTCAAGGCTCAGAAATTGACGAAGAAGCAGAGGCAGAGGTAGTTAGTGGGTGAGTCTAAGGAAACAGCGCTTGCAGACACAACAGGCCTGGTGCAGTGTGAACTCACAGAGACTGTGACAGCCTGTACAAGGCCTGCACAGTCTTGAGCCAGACAAAATCCCAGCATGGAAAAGGAGGAAGGGGACACAAAGTTCTTCTGCTGGCCCAGAATCTAAGAAGCTATTTGCAATTGGTAGCTCCTGGGGGAGGGGAAATAAGTTTTCTTCAGTGGTGTGATGCTGAGTATGTCAGCCACTGTCAACCACGCTCCAGGGCTGGCCTCCTGCTCAGGAGGATCCAACAGAACACAGACTCCATACATCTTTGTGCTTTGCCTTGGTCTTGGTTTTAAGATTTATTTATTTTGACTTTGTGTGTATGTGGTCTTGCCTATATGTATATATGATGTGCCTGATGTCCTAGAAGGTCAGAATAAGGCACGGAATCTGTGGAATTGGAGTTACAGATGGTTGTGAGCTGACATGTAGGTGCTAGGAACTGAACCTGGGTCCTCAGCAAAAGTAACCATTGTTTTTTATGGCTGAGTCACATTTCCAGCCCTGTTTTTTTTTGTTTGTTTGTTTGTTTTGTTTTGTTTTGTTTTAAGAGAGAGAAAGGACATAAAATTGATTGGGTATGGAAGTGGGAGTCTGGGACGATTTGGGGAAGGGGAAAACTTCATCAAAATGTATTGTATGAAGTTCTCAAAAGTTGTCTTTAAAAAAAAAAGAACTAAAAAAGTCTGTAATTATTAGAAGGATTACATGAGACTAAAAATGTTCAAATGTGCTGTGGCCTATTCAAGGTCCATAGTCATATCCAATAATGAGTAGTTAAGAATAGATTTCAGAGCCTCATCTTTCAACTGGAAGAATAAAATAAGTGTTTATTGAGCACTAGCTATAGTGAGTAGCAGAATACTAACTGCCACCACTACTGCCACTGTTATTATTGACATAACCATAGTTTCTATTACAGCTCACTGCAATACTTTATGCCCCCTCAGCAATGCCACCGGGATCATTTCATTGCTAGTAAACAATAGTGACTAATTGAGCTCCTGCTTGCATTTCTAGAGTCAATGATCTTTCTGAAACTTTTAGCAAGAAGCCTTAGAAATCAATCATGTAAGAAATGAGTCAAGTTCATATAAATAGGACGAATGCTTGCTCAATATTCATATTTAGATCCAGTCCTTTGCAGCCAGACTGTGTATTACTTCCAAGTCTCTGACAGGGATGGAGTCACTCCCCTGTGCCATGTTGGCCCATGGTTAATCAAGAACTAAAGTTCATGTTTCCAGGAAGGCCAGTGGATGTGTGCCCTGTTAGAGTGAGGTTAGGGAAGCCTCAGAAATTGGGAGTCAAAACACACACACACAAGTGCACGCACACACACACATACACACGTGCACACACACTGATTGCAGATCTGGCAAGATTTTAGAAATAATCTAAGCCATTGCCCTCATTCTGCTGATAAGGTGATGCTAAGGAAGGAGAAAGGTCTTGCTCAGGGTCATACAGCTGGTAGTGATTTTGTTTTGTTTGTTTTGAGAAGTAATGCCAGCAATCTCTCTGTACATCAATGAACCTGCCTTTCTCTTTATGTAAGTACAATGTAGTGGCCATGCTCAAATGTGTCTTTGGCGGGGGAAAGGAAAGCTTTAAGAATTTTACAGGGTCTCCAAACCATCACACAGAAGTTAGCTGTGATGGACGTAGTCTGGACATCTGCCCGCTGGGAGTGAGCTCCTCAAGAAATGGGCTGTGTTAACTCAAGACTCGAAGCAGTCTTGTAATGGACTAGTTTAGACAAACCACTTGACCTCTCTTAGCCTGTGTTTCCTCATTTAAATTTAGATAAGATCCCCACCCCAGACGCAGAACTTGATGGTCAAACAAAGCAAAATACAAATATACAGCTCCTTGCATTAAATATGCATTTGATCAATTTATTCTCTCAGCTAACATTTAATAGTCAATTAAAAGTTAATGTTTCATTAATGTAGAAGAATGCTAAGAACTCTATACTTCTGGTTCTAGAAAGAGGAGATATTGGGGCTCCATGGAAGGAAGTCAACATTAAGTCAAGAAAGTAAGAATACATGTCAGATTGCACTGTGTACAGAGGAGGGTGGTAAGGATCAGAAAGTGTGATGCTATGACCCCTGATATCCAGAAGTGGACTGATTGAGCTAAGGGTAGCCAAAGGCAGTCCTGGAGAAAGTGTATTTGAAGATAGGGTCAGACAAAGATTCCTGGGAAAGGAACAAATTCCTGGGAAGGAGGGATTTTGTCATGGTCAGTCATCAGCAAGAAAGCTAGTGTTTCTAAAATGGCTCACAAGGAGAACAATGACTGTGATAATGCTGGCAATAGACACAAGCTCCATCTTGAAGGTTTCAGACATGGATGCTTTTATGGAGTCTGAATTTCATCTGGAAGCCCTGAGTGTTCGTTGCAGGTTTTAAGAGGGAAAGAGATTGTGATGTGTTATATATATGTTGGTGGAGGAGGGTGGCCCTTTGTCCTGGCCACCTGGCTAGCTTACACCTAAAATAACCACACAGAAACTGTATTAATTAAAACACTGCTTGGCCATTAGCTCT